>VYZX01005346.1:14384-42796 GCA_013401335.1 Brachypteracias leptosomus
GAAAATGTCAGTTAAAATCGTCCCATCTATCTTCTGCATGTTTGGATAATTTTAATGATGTTATTCTCCAAATAATACAAACCTCAAGTTACAAACATTTCTGAGGATTTTAAAAAATTTTTTTTCTTATTAAAGACAGAGTTTTTAAAAGTTTCAAAATTTGAGTCATTTATGAATCTTCATTTTGCTGACTGTTAATAGAATTCCTGCATTAAAATAGGCTTTTTCCTTGACGTTTATGAATTGTCTTTTAAATTCTCTTCAATCTTTTACTTAAATTCTTTGCCCATTTCAATTGTTCTTTTCTTGCCTTCTTTCTTTCTTTTCTACATTATTTAGTTCATTCCTACATTGCCATTCAAACAAACATTATATACATTAAAAGATGTACTTACATCATTTCAGGCTTTTGAGTAGATCTTCCTAAAGTCCTTTTCCTTGTTCAGAGAACATCCCGTTTACTGAACGTTGAGACTTAGCAACTACTTTTGAAGTCACTGACATCATGGTTGAATGCCTGCTGTTAAACAGAGGCAAAAAGTGCTGTTTCAGACATCTCAGGTACCTGAGACATCTTCATAACAGATATGGCACAGGGACTGGAAGAGATTTGTACCTCTCTGGAGATCAACTGGAAGTCAGTGGCAATGGAAGCTTATGTTTGGGCAATTGGCTCCTACTCAATACTTTTTCAAATGAAACATCATCAGTTAGAAGCCTTACTTACTCATTTCACAGTGGAACAATGGGACAGGCAGTGACACCCTGATCCTTCAAACGCGTGACATAAATTCCTAAGGGAATACTGTATTAAACATCTAGGAGGATTAAAAAGAACTGTGACATCGTATGCTTGAGTGGAAACTTTGTAATTTTGGATGCCTATCTAAGGAGAACTGCTTTTATGAGGAAGGCAAGAACAGAATACTTTAGAAATCCAACAGCACGGATGAAACAAACAGCAGGCTGCACTCCAAATGGAAATGGCAGCAATAACTCCTCGGTGGCCCATGCAATCCCCTAGCTCCTTCCCTGCTGAGTGGTCACTTGCTAAAAGATCAATTACAAAAAGACCTAGGGAAGCTGGGTGGCTGTGACACTGTATTTCTACTAGCACGTGTTGATGGACAGAAGATAAATATAGAATCATAGAATATTTTAGGCTGGAAGGGACCTCCAGAGGTCATCTGGTCCAACCTCCCTACACAAGTAGGGACATCTCTACCTAGGTCAGGCTGCTCAGAGCCTCATCAAGCCTGACCTTGAATGAAATATAGCTGGACATAAACACAGTGCCACATCTACATGGGTTGAGATACAAGCCAGCTACTAGAAACACAAGCATAGACAGACCCAGACTACATCTGATTGTACAGATGTGCTCAGAGGTCACTGTCTTCTCTGATCTGCCATATAAAATATTCATGTGAGTGACTGCACGAGTCAAATGTGCTCGATAGCAAAAAATCTCAATCTCAAGACTACAACTGAGCTTTGTCTATATAGTTTTGATTAAAGAACAAGTAAGTGAGCAGGCACCCACAGCCAGCAGATCACAGAAGATGATGAACTCAAGCAGACAACAGTGACAGGCTGCTGGGGCTAACTCCTTGGTCCAGCACAACCACAGCCAAAAAGGAACATGTGGACAGGTCCTGATATACTATCCAGGCTGTTTCAAACTTCTCTCTCTCTCTCTCTCGTTTATGTGTGTATTTGTTGAAAAATCAATATTGGAGATAAAATATTTAGGAAATTGAATTATTTCTTACAACACCATTTGATGATTTTAAAGCCCAAACAACTAGTCAAACAAACAAGCTGGTTTTTCACATCTGAAACTGAAGCCACAATTTTTGAGCTACATACAAATTGAACACAATTGCTCAGTCACAACAAGTCTACTACTGGTACATAAAAGAAAATGCTTTTGTTAAATATTTAACTTCCCCATCCCTTCAGTTACAGATTGGAAAATTCCCAGCCTCGTTTATCACTTCCTCCTAGGGAATGCACTAGCAAAAAAAAGGAGAGAAGTTAAATTCTCTGCCCATTATAGATTTACTTAATTTAAAACCTTCTTCATGAGCTGCAATAGTCATTGCCTGAACAAGATACAGTGGCACCTGGGTACTATCTGTCCTCTTTCATCTCTTCAAGTGACAGCTGGAAAGAAAACAGAACTGGAAATACTGTGTCAGCTCCGCCCCACTGGAGAAATCCACTACCAAGGGAAAATTGTCCACCAGGATTTTTTTTTTTTTTCAACCAGACCTACAGCTGCTTTGTTCCCCAGGATCAACATGAAACTGTTGGATGACATCAGTTAATCATGCCACAACATCCCCAATACTTCTAAAGATAAAAATAGAGCAGGAAAAAAAACTAATCCTTCTCATGTCCGCCTCCCCCCAAAAAAAGTCCAGAACCAGTAGATCATCAGGCCTTCTTAAGACATTACAAAGAAAAATTAAAAAGGCCAAATCTAGCGTTTTTCCATTCCTGTCAAGTTAATGCCGAAACTTTGATACAGTATTTATTTTCTCTTCATCTAATTTCCTGCAAGTGCTTACGCTAGAGAAGGAAAGATTTTGAATATATATTCAACAAAAATTAATTCCTCCAGAAAATGGCTTATACCAGATGTCCGTGAGCTGTTAGCCACATGTTGCTGATACAGTCTTTTGTTGTCATGAACTACACACAGTTCCTCCAAGTATCACTCATACCTTCTAGTATCACCAACTAATCTGATTGAAAGACCAGACAGTATGTTCCAAACTCCCAGATGGGTACTGCCTGTAGCTGCTAACAATTTTCACACCAGGGAAACATAAAAAGCACTCCCTGTGTTAAGAGTGTTTTGTTTTATTTTATTTTTAAAAAGATACCTCAGATCCACATCTTTCCACATACTCATTCAAACCACTTGCAAACATTCTTGCACATTTTCACAGTCTGTTGCCAAAATACCTAAGACCGACAGCATCAAATTACTTCCCCATCTTTTTGATTTTCAGACTCACACTTTTTTGGCTAGTCTGATGACCAAGGAAATTGCAAGGTGCTAAAACAATCAGATAAAACAAAACAGACCATTACCTCCTCTTACTGGCATATCCTGTTCTCCTTATGCAACTTTTATATTTGAATAATGATAGAGCTGGCTGTCTTCTAGCCATCACTATTATAAGATATGGCCAACGCAATTACAAGGATGGAATTTAATGGAAAAGACAAATATGAAATATTTTGAACAACCATAAACCTTCAACCAAAGAGTTAGCCTGAGCTGAAACAGCACACTCAAAATGAACTTTCTCATGCATTCAAATCCCTAAACTCCCAACATTTTCACTGAAGCATACATGCTTCTCAGCTATATACAGTATCTAAATATAATACACCTAGAGAAGTTTTTCTATTTTCAAGTTTCTTTACTGAATTCATTTATTCATTAGAATTGAAATCTTAACACAAAAAGTGTAGGGTTTTTTCTTCAAAAAGACCTCTTTTTTTTCTTTGCTATATTGCAGAACTGGAATATTTGATACTTCTAATCTGTCTCCACAGTAGTGATGTCAAAGTATCATGCAGTCTAATTTTAAAAAAGAGAAATTACAGAAAACCTCCCTTCCCAAACTTCAGCAGCTGAGCACTGAGGACCATTATAAGAAGGCAAAATGTTAGAGGTTACTCTTCCCTTGCTATCTCTGAAAATGCAACATGCAAAATGTGTTATCTTTCCCATTAATGCAAAATGAAATGCAGTTCTGCATGCTGTCTTATATAGATCTGCAAAAGAGGAAACGGTTGCTTGATAGGGACAATGGCAATCAGAAGCATCAACTATGTTATTATACAACATGGAAGTTATCTTGTTTCTTAGCCAGCTGCATTTGTTTGAATTGAAGGCATATTAATTGACCTGGAGGCCTGTCAGGAATTACATCATACCTAGAGAAACTCAGTAAGATCAAAGATGATTTTCTACAGTCCATTTAAATTCCCAGCTACCCTGCACTTTCATGCTTTTTGTTCAAAGCCCAAACTTCACAGATAAGTTTGGATCTGCTCCTCCAAATCCTTTCAGTTTACTTTTTTTCTGCACATCTCTATATTTCCATGTGCAGGAAGAAATGAAAGGAAATAATATTTCTGTAATATTTCCACTTAACCCAGAAATTGACAACACCTAACTTCAAAACATTCCATTCCTGAAGCATTTGCAATTCCAAGACTCTCCTTTGCTGTTTGTAGCCAAATTTACAAATGCTTTCAGAATGGTTGTTCTCATCCTCCAGGCTCAAGAATGGTCCATCCCCATATCTAGGGAGTCAGACAAAGGTGACATGAGGCCCACACAAACAAACAAGGAGCTCCTGACTAAACTTAAAACATAAAAGGGAAGCACACAAGAGAGGGATACAGGGTCAGGTCATCCAGGAGAAATACATAAATACTCTCTGAGTGCACAAGGATGGGATGAGGAAAGCCAAAGCCTACCTGAAGTCAAATGTAGTGAGGGACATGAAGGTCAATAAGATGGGCTTCCACAGGCCTACCAATAGCAAAGGGAATAATAGGTGAAAAAAGTGGGCCTGACACTGAATGGGGCAGGGAACCTGGTGACAACAGTCATGGGAAAAGGCCAAGGTACTTCACCTCGGTCTTCACTCATAAAACTTGCCTTCAGGAATCCCAGACCCCTGAGACCAGTGGGAAAGTCTGGATTAAGGAAGAGTTACTGTTTGTGGGGGAAGATCAAGTTATGGAAATTGGACATACACAAGTCCATGGGTCCTCATAGGGTGCACCCACAAGTACTGAGAGAGTTGGCTAACGTCACTGAGAGGCTGATGGTAAAAATCAGAAGGAGTGGCTGAAGCACCAGATAGGTTTGTTGCCATCCAAAGAGACCTCAAGAAGCTGCTGAAATAGGCAGGGAGGAACTTCATGATGTTCAACAAAGCGCAAAGTCCTGCCTCTAGGGACAAATAACACCATGCATCAGCACATGCTAGGGGCCAACCATCAGGAAAGCAGCTCCACAGAGAAGGACCTAGGAGTCCTGGTGAACCAAGCTGACCACGAGCCAGCAATGCATCCTCATGGCAAAGCGACTGCATTAGGAAAAGCACTACCAGCACTGGCAGGGCAAGAGACAATGAGCACCAACTGAAATAAAAGGAATTCCATTTAAACATCAGAAAAAAACTTATTTACTCTGAGGGTGGTCAAACACTGGAACAAGCTGCCCATAGATGTTGTGGAGTCTCCATCCTTGGAAATATTCAAACTCTGACTAGACAGTCCTGAGCAACCTGCTTTAGCTGACCCTGCTTTGTGCATGACAATTGGACTGGATGATCTCCCAGGGTCCTTCTAAATTCAGCAATGCTGTGATTCCAGAAAGGGTTGCCAATCACGTATCACAAATACCTCAGAAGTAAAAGCTAGGAACTTCAACATTTGATTTAAAGTGTTTGAAAATGCACTTCAGTGACCACACAAGACATGTCTACAGTGGACAAGTAGTATTTAAAATATTTCTTTCAAAGGGGCAAAAAGATATAGCACCCTGCTCTGTCACTCAAAATCACATTAAATGAATAAAGATCTGAATAACTAATGGAACTTAAACAGTAATTATTTAGTGACAAATAGTCACTATGAATCATCAAGCAGTAATGATTTTGTGTGTTACACAGGTTGATGCCTTTCAATATTTTGCAAATGATCTGGAATTAAATAAAAACTGATTCATTATCAGATTTGTAAATCCATCAAAGCCTGCAGAATATTAAGTAAGCTAGAGAAGGCAATTGTGCAGAGTGATCTGAAAAGTAATTTAGTAAGTTTAAGCCCATTCTTACAGCATATGCCTTAATACAGTCAAGTGCATGGTCATGGGTATAGAGGCAAGGAATGTCAGTCATATCACTTGACTGCATTCAGGAAAACAAGTGACTTCATCCATTATGAGTCCTAAATAACTGTCAAACAGCTGAACAAAAACTCCCAGCCCAGCTCTGCCACTCAAAAGGCTACTACAAATGTATGTAAACAGCAGTATGTAAGAATATCAAAATATACTTTACCTCCTCATGCCACTGATGAAAACTACAATGAAAATACTGCAATTCTAGTCTCAGAAATAATATATATATTATTACAGAGGAAGTGGAAAAGAGATTTAGACTGAACTAAGCCTTACATTAAATGAATTCAGAAGTTCCATTGGTTTAGTTTATCAAAAGAAGATCAAGACGTGATTTCATTAGAGTGAATAAGTATATCCATTGAAACAGCATGGGATGTTTAAAAGGCTCTCTAAACTAGTGGAGAAGAGTAAATGCAGGACCCATAACTCATAGCTAACACTAAACAAGTTCAAACAGAATTCAGTCACCATTTTTAACAATGAGATAGAATAACAAATCACCTCTTAGAGTTTTGAAATTTAGATTGCCTACTCTTCTGAAAGAGTCTAACAGATTATAAACTGTTAAGTTCTATGCATGTAATGATCTAGGGGTTGTGCTACCTTACCAGCTTGAACTAAAGGATCTAATGGTCCTTTCTAACACAAAATCAATTACTTTGTGGAAGTGTCGAAACAGTCACATTTAATCAAAGTGCAATTTATCCTTGTCAAAACTTAGGTTCATTATAAAGTCACCTGTGTGACATGGGTTAGATCTGGGGGGAAAAAACCTAGTAATCGGTATCCTCATCTTCCAGTAGCCCCATTCTAAGGCATATCCTCTGAAAGAAGATGAACACTGACCAGCCATCTATTGTAAGATAAAACATTCTCTATATGTATTCTACCCTTCCTGATCGCTCACCCAGAATGTGCTAACAGAAGCTTTACAGTTTTACTGATCTGAAGAATACACAGATTGTTTCCAGTCAGAACCGTGTCATTTTACCAAAGACATAAGATTACTTCTATTAACCAGTACTAAAAATCTCATGAATACACTTACTTCAACTTATATGTTTCTTATTACAATACAGCTGGTCTAATTACATTTCAGTGAAAGTACCATGTTATTCCTTTTACTATACCCTGTGTCCTCTACAAGAAAGTGCCAGTACAGAGGTGGACACTGCTTTACACTGCCCTGAATTTAGCAGCACACAGATGGCCACAGTCTCTTCCCCTCTGGCATGTAAGGGCTCAGGGCTCATATCAAGGCCCAGCCCTTCATTCTGCAAACAAGCTGGGAACAACTCATCTCTAAGAGACATAGAGCAGGGCTGGGTGAACAATGGATTTCTGCTTGGAGAACAAGCATAAAAACCTGACCAAGCAAAATGAAAATGTCAGCTTGACAGTAGCAGATAGGAATGGGTTTATTTTCTAAAACATCTATTTTCTCCTCAGCAATAAGGAAAAGCAAAGCTACTTTCATTTTGGGGCAAAACAAAATATTTCATTTTCTCTGACAAGAAACATTTTATTTTTACCACAGGTTTTGCAAAAGCAGCAAAGCAAAGGAATGGAGAGCTAGAGCTAGGCACAAAACCAAGGAGATGACTCTCTTCTACAGAAACCCCAGGTTTACAACAGCCACCTCATTACATGCATGAGCCTACTCAACCACCCTCCACCTGAGGAGATCTGCGCTCACTAACTGCTCTTTGCAGAATGCCTGCCACACAAAACCTTTGGCAATTCTGCTAGGATGCTCTGCAACTTCTCCCATTCAAGCTATTCCAATCTGAAATATCCATCAGGACAACAAAAGAAAAGCATTCTGTATCTTGAGGTTTGCAATGTTCAGAGCCAAGGAGTTTGGCAAAAGCATGTTTCACTTAACGTATGAGACGTAGGTGATAGGCTATAGCTTACATGAGTTTCTACACCACCCAACAACTATTTCCAAAAACCTCTTGCAAAGGCAGTTTGAGGTATTTTACTTGTATCTTCCTTTCCCAAGAAAAAATTAAATAATCCACGACCTAACACCCTGAGGTTTCCTGTGATATTATCACACAGTGATAAGTCATCATTCCATCTCATTTTAAGAAAATTACACCCCAAAATGGCTGTAGAAGCCAATGGGACTTGTTTCTAACCAGCAGGTCCCTTCCTACCCCAAAGACACCCTACCCACTGTAGTTTTTTCCTAATTTTTCCTGAGCATAACAGCTGGTTGAATGACCACTAATTCATTTCCTATTGAATGTAGAGAAGAAAACATCTACTTATGATTCAGTTCTATGATTCTCTGCAGTACCTGCTGATATATCAGAAACACTATCTTTTCCACTACAATATTTCAAACTGTTTCTGTTTCTCCACTACAAAATCATCAGCTCCATAACATCATAGCACAACATTGTTTTTGTGGATTATGGGTCTCTCCTAAAATGCTGAGGTTTTCGTTTTACTCTGCTTGTATACATTCTGACTCTGCAGACTGCATATCTGCAGTTCCCTGAGAAAAAAAAAAAAGTCATAGCAGGTAGCAAACCAAGCTTTGCTTTGTCCATCTGTAGCTGAAGTATACTGTCGTTTAGACCCCACATTCCTCTTTGGGAGGGGCTTTACCATCCTCATAACCCTACAGTGGCATACCTGTATCCACACTGCTGCAAACAGCCTAACCTCCAAATAGGAGCTATTATTAAAGCAGACAAGGGCCAGCCCAAATGGATTTGATTTTATGGTGACCTTTTTAGCAACAGCATGTTCAGGGAGGGCTTTCTCAGAGGAATGAAAGAACAGATGGGCAGCCAAGGCTAACAACTCTGTTCACTTTATGGCATGGGATGTTTTTTCCCCTGTGCTCCCCAGATGGATTTTCCTGCTTTAATATTTGCCTCTAGTTTCAGCACATTTCTAAGGCATTATTTATACATGTATTCTTATGGCACAAGCCCTAATAGCATCAACATCATTGTTCATCTGAAGTCCATTTAAAGCACATTTGACTCTTCCAAGGACCGGTGTTACCCGAGACCATTTTCACTTCAGCTTAGAGCTCCAGCTCTTTTCAAAGGCTCCTTTGTATCCTGTAGCAAAGTGTTTCTATAGTTTTGCCCTAAATCGAGGTTCTGTATACGGGTCTCAGTGCTCACTGCACGACTATTATCCCAACTGTGAAATGCATTGGGTGCCAATGATAACTAATACAGCAGTCTGAAGAAACAATGTTTTCTGAACAGATTGCTGAAAACACAGATGTTTGTACACCACCTCATTTCTCCCAGGACTCTTGCTGGAACTTTTTATCACTGCATCAAGTATAACTAAAAAAAACAAACAAAAAACCAAACACTGGACATCAAGGACTACTTACTGGTTATCTCCAACTGCAGTATTGAAAATATTCCCCTTTCTATATATATAGTTATTAAGGATGTATGAATTTATAAAATGTTTTATTGAGAGGGCAGGAGTTCCACTCCTAGAGACAGCAGCAACAGTATCCACTTTATGGATTACTTTCCCTAAACCCTCCAGAGCAACAGGTATATCATATTTTGCTGCAGGACAAAAGTCATGAAAAGAATTGAATGAATTTAGCTGTTTGTGCATGCTAAAAACTTTTTTTTTTCCCAAGATGAAGCCCTGAAACGTTTCTTTAATTCCCTCATTCCTCCCTCATTCTTCCATCAATTACCCTCTCCTAGTGAAAAGGGTTTGCCATTATTTTATTATTACAAACATCTTTTCATGCTGAACCTTTTATATATTTTCATATCGCTTTCATGTTTTCACATTGTTTTTGTTCACCCACATTTTTATTTATCACATTCCTTTAGGATACTATGTTCAGAAGCCTTTGCTCTGAAGTATACCCACCTTCTTTTGGTCACCTCTACCTTCTGTCCTTGGCCTCATCGTGGCCCATGTACTAGTGTCAACTCAACTAAAAAGACACACAAAAAAATCAATTTGATATCAGATTAATATTATAATAACATCCATTGTCTTTATCAGGAATCTAGCAGTGTTGTTACCATACTTGTATACATTTAGAGGTCTTGCAAACTCTTGCAAAATTATACAATTCCACTACAAGTCTTGTCTCTTCTCAAAATGTGGGCACTTTTTTTGTCTTCCAGAATATGGCACATGATGATCATCTCCACATGCCTTTTGGGGACACCAACACTGTTATATATGTTTTCTTGAAGCCTTACAGTACTTTGGATCCTCCTTCATGACTGCAGGGTCAGAAGGCAGCATCTGCACTCCACACATACAAATCTAAACCCACTTTCTTCACAGTAAAAAGTCACTTTTGTCAAGTGTTAATCCTGGGCTAAACAGCAGCCCTTCTTTTGATACTTTGGTTCCACATATTGCCCACAAACTAGTCACAAAGCAGGGAAATAGACTAAAAAAAAAGGAAAATAAGGAAGAAGAGAGAGAGAAAATGGCTCTTCAGCCACATCATACGTGCAAATAATATCTTGTGTTCAAAAATAAAAAACTCAGATACATCAATCTTACATAATCCCCATCTCCTTTTTTTCTTTCAAATGATTTTTCTCATTCTATAATATTCTTTTTAATTTGAGAAACTAGCATTCCACACTATATTCACAATGACTGTACATGATGGATTTGCAAAGTGGCATAATGAGGTTCTGATTTGTTCTCTGTTCCTTTCACAATAATTCATAATACTCCATCTGACTTTTGACTGCCACTGAACACTGCTCTCCTGTTTCCATAAGGCTATCTATTATCACTCAGAATGAGATTTAGGGTTGTAATAGTCAACTCACAACCCATCCAAGAATATGTAAAATTAGGAGCATTCTTTCTTTTTTTTTTTTTCCCCTTTAGGGCATCATTATCTATTAATCTACATTGAATTTAATCAGCTGTTTATCATAGCATTCATGGATTGTTTTGCAGCCCTTTATCATCAGCAAACTTTGTTGCCTTAGTATTTATTCTTTTTCTGATTGTCCTGGTTTGAGTTAGAACCAAACCTATTCTGTTCAGTGATTCTACTTTTCAGCTGAGTCTCTGCTAACTACCTGCACTTTCTGAAGCTCACAGCATGTTTTCACAGACAGTGTCTACTTCTAGCACTGATAACACTTGATGTTTACAGTTACTACCAAGGGTTGGTGTGTGCAGACCAAGGTCACTGCTAGATCTTGTGTGACACATCGGGGGTGCAGAAAGTGAAAGGCTGCACCTGTGGGGAGGAGCAGCCAGGACAGGTGACCCTGAACTGACCAATGAGGGATTCCATCCCATATATGTCATGTTCAATATAAAGCTGAGGGATCATGAGGGTCTCAACCTTTTTTTTCCTTTGGTGGAGCCATTCCCTGGGTCTGCCTCCTGCTTTTCAGGGGCCTTCTTATGTTCTGGACCCATCTCTTCCCTTCGGCCTTCACTTCTCAGCCCTGCCTTTGATCCCAATTTGTGTGCTCCTGAACCCAGCTCCTGAACCTGGTTCCCATCAGCTGCTGAGCCCAGTCTAGACTTTGCCAGTGCCTGCTACAGCTTCTGTGGTGACAGTGATGTAATTGCCATCAGAGGGAGGTTGGGTATGATACTGGTTTCGTATATATTCCATTTTTTTATTATTATCTTCATTGAGGCTGTTTTCATTTTCTTTTCTAATCCAGAAGTCTCTCTCTCTCTCATTTCCTTCCTCTCCCACCTGGGAAGGGAGTGGGCCATAAGTCTCTCTCTCCCTTATCCTTTTCCTCTATTTGAGGGGGAAAGAGGGATTAACAGAGAGCATCTGTTGTAGGTCTGGTGGACTGAACCTAAACTTCAACACTGATCATTTATGAATATGCTAAAAAGCACATTGTGGCATAGAATAATAGACTTCATCAGCAAATTCCTTCTATTATAACAATGTTTTACCCATGCCCTTCTTTTTCCTAATTTATAATCCACTATTAATCTATATAAGAACTTTCACTGTTATCCCATAGTCTCTTAGAAATTTCCCTTAGAAATGTTTCTTGAGTCCAGAGAACATTGACAGATTTAAATTTTATTTTTCAAACAAAAGATGAAGGCTTATTCCAAGTATGTTTTACACTTGGTTATCTAATATTTATATTCTTCAGAAAAGTTTGTTCCAGCTTACCTGGCACTGAATTTACTGACATGTAGTTCCCTAGATCTTCCCTGGAGATAGTTTAAAAACTAGCATCACATCCAAGACAGATTTAAATGACTGGTCATATATCTCACTAATTTAGCTGTTTCATCTCCAAGTGTCTTTAGAGCTCTTGAGTGAATGTCATCTCTGTCTGAAGATTTATTCTTGTCCTTTTCATCCATTTGCTCAGACAACTCATCCATCAATAACTAGATTTGAGAAAGATCCTCCAACATTTCTCCCCAACAAAAGGATCACCATCAGGACAACCTCATCAAGTTCTTCTTGAATGTACAGACATTTTAAAAAAGTTGTTGGTTTGTTTTTGGGTTTTTTTAACAGCCTTTCAGTTCTCATTTAGCTACAACCTCAATATTTTTAAGGAATTAGTCACATTTTCAGAAACTTGATTTACTCACAGCATGCTTACCCATGTACCCCTAGCATCCTTCTTTTGGTATTCAAAGATTTCCCCCCACAACACAGAGGCAATATGCATTTGCTCTGAGTTGCCAGTATGTTTGGGGTTTTTTTAATTTCTATTATTCCGTTTGAAGAGGTTTTCCTTCTGCCTCTATGCTTAACTTCTTTTTAATAAAACACCTCACATTTAGTTTGCTATTTTACCTTGATAATTTCAATTTAAATTTAAGCTTTATTTACCATATAGTATGAGTCTTATTCTTGACTAATTTAATTAAACAGTATTAAACACCCTAAACCAGCCACTTTGCTGTTTTTCTCTTTTTTCCCCCTCCAAGACCCTGCAGTTAAAGTAAAACACTGTTCATACCTCTTTTCATGTTTTCCACACAATTTAGTACTAACAAGGCTCTCCCATTCCTCCCACAAAGTATTCTTTGTACATTTTACTTTTGGCATCAAGCCCTATTTGGAGATCAGGGTATCAAAATAGAACAGAAGTTTGTTTCTTTCAGTCTCAACCTAGCACTGCATACCCTGCATGTGTGCAGAAGTGACAGCTGCCTCTTGTGGGAGTTTCTTCCAGAGTCCCTGTTATCCACAGTGACCATCACTGTCCTCATGAAACAGCTTCATGCACTGTCCTCATAAAACAGGTTCACAGCTTCACATCTTGGAGGTAAAAAATGCACTTGAGCCACAGATATTCAGCAAGCATCTACCAGAGGCCATCAAGTAAGGGAACTAGAATCTATCTTTTATTAACATCTAAATTTTTTTGCCAGGCAAATCTGGGAAATTTATTCCCCACCCATTAACAGCTTCAGGTGCACAGGAGCTTGATCCACCCAGCCCTACTGAATAGATTATCTGTTGAACTCTTGCACTGCTGTTATCTCCACCAGCTGCACTTGCCAGTTCAGTACTCTCTACAAGTCTTTGTATCTGTGGACTGATTAGCAATTATTAAATTGAAGTATTTTGGTGTTGTGGTGGGTTTACCTTGGTTGGGTGCCCGGTGCTCACCCCTAGTCCCTCTATCACTCCCCCCGCCCCCCAAACCTCCATCAGCAAGGCAAGCGGGGAGAGAGTAAGATGGAAAAGAAGAACCCGTGGGTTATGATAAGAAGCAGTTTTAATAAACAGCAGAGAAAGCAAGGCCGCGCACGTGCGAAGCAAAAGCAACAAAGCCGTTACTCTCTACTGCCCATCCGCAGGCGGTGTCGGGCCTGTCCCGGGAAGCAGGGCTCCAGAACGCGTACCGGTTGCTCGGAGGACAAATGCCTTCCCAGAATCCCCCCGTCCTCCTCCCTTTATAGTTGAGCTGACGTCATATGGTATGGAATATCCTATTGGTCAGCTCGGGTCGGCTGTCCGGGTTGTATCCCCTCCCAGATCTTGCCCCCCTGTACCTTTGGTGCTGTGTGGGCACTGATAGTCATAACAAGGGTGTGTGTTATCAACACCCTCTGGGTCCCATTACTGCAGCATGAGGGCTGTATGGGGAAAATCAGCTCAGACAGACCCACTACAGGTGTGCTCTTGGAAACAAAGGGCAAAAGGAAAAAAAAATATGGAAAGAGAAACAACATGTTGTAAATACAGCATGGTAAAGTGGCAGAAGACCAACCTGTAAGTTCTAGACACCTGGGACACAACTAATTTCTGTTCTTTTTAGGACTATTCTTGATTCTGGTGTCCTAAGTTTCCAGATGATTTTGAGAAATTGGAAGGGGTTTTGAACTAATATATAATGATTGAAAACCTTCTTTACAGCAAATTACAAAACAAATGAACAAACACAAAAATCCAAAACCAAACCACTCATTCATATATCTGACATGATTAAGAGGTGAGCCACTTACCTTCAAAGCACTCCTACTAGGATAACTTTATTGTAAAATCCCATGATTAATAAAATATAAAAGTTCAACAGCATTAGATAAGAAAAGGTTAAAAATTCACAGAGATTTTACTTAATCACTGGACCCATGGATCCAGGTACAGGCTCTCTGTATCATCATGTCTAATTCAGCATTTCAGCACTATGCCATTCTCAAAGCACCAGAGTAGAAAACCTCTTGTCCTAGAAGTTCCTATATTCATAAAAACTCAAGTTCCTAAAGAAGTCCCCACAAACTCTGTCGTCCAAGTCCTAGTATCACCACCTTGGTGGATTTGCAGTGCACAGACCATAGGAAATAAAACGTTTAGCACCTCTTAGATCAAACTTACTCGATATGTTCAGAACACATGAAAGTTTTCACAAAAGAAACATAAAAAGGTGGGTGAGGTTCCTTCACACACACCACTCCCAAGCTGAAACTCAGCATATTGAGATTTGAAGGAATGAGCCCCTGGGGTGCACCAGTATCGACCTGCCTCCAGTTGAAATTCATCCCACTGCTGACAACCCTTCGAGCCCAGTAGTTCAGACAGTGTTCAGTCTACCTCACTGTCCACTTATCCAGTCCACACCCAAGCTGTGCTCACAGTACCCAGGAGGTCCATCTCTTTCTGGTTTAGAGAAGACTCTCCCACCACTCTGGACTTGGAGCTTCTTGTTGAAACAGTTTGTTCTTTTCACAAAACATTTGCACTGGGCAAAATTAAACATTTGGGACTGCAGCACTATTCAAATTAGTCAGTCTAATTCTGGAGCACAGTCACAATTGCTACAATTACACATTTTTAAATATACTGTTAAAATTTTTCATTGTAAATGAATATATTTATATAATACAGAACAGAAGAAGTGACCGTGTAGTCATATACGTATTAAGCAAAAATTCTTGTGGAGCAACAGAGGCACAACTGGGGCTTGTCCCTGCCTCAGTACAATAGCATACTAAATGTGTAATATTTTTACCAAGAAACATTATGAAGTTTCAAGGCACAAGTAACATACAGAACAATGATTATGTCGCTTTTGAGAACAGTGGGTAATCTGGATTCACTTGAGCATTCCTAAGTAGTTCAATAAACATCAAAAAAAAATAAAATAGAGTGCATGTCAGATGAGCAACCAGCTCTTCTGGTCACAACTCCAAGACAGGGATGATTAGGTAATGGCAGTTAGACTTCAATAAAGGACGATTTTTGTCCCTGAAGTATACTAGGATAAGAGTACAAGATAATGAAATAGTGGGATCTTTATTATCCTTTAGTGGATATCTGGAAAGCACACACAAAATGGGCTCATAAAGACTCAGAAATCAATTGATGATGTTAGAGCCAACATGTCTTTGGGGGCAAAATGGAAAAGAGCAGCATCTCTATGAAACCTTCAGCCATACACTGGAACAAGAGGTGATGAACAGCATTGTTAGCTGAAGACAGCTGCCCATGGAATAAAAAAAGAAGAAGAATTCAAAGGATCAGACTAACCTGTGAATATGAAACAGAACTGAGAAGGAAGTTTGGTGCCTTAGAGAATAAAAGTAATGGTAGAGAATAAAATAATAGCAGCAAGAAGGAAGAAAATGGATGCTAGCTCTGAAACAAGACAGCAAGAATACCAGGCGCTGGAAACTGAAGGGGAATCAAGTCAGTACACAGAAACACTGAAAGAAAACAGAAGATGGAATTAGAAATGACACACAGAGGAGAGTGCTGGTGATTCACACCACCACGTGGAGAGGCAGGTCTGTACAACCACAGCCTCCTTGTTACTGACTGTTAAGTCTAGTCATGGAAGGGAATCAAAAAACCAAAATGGTATCATGTTTGTTTGGTGCAACTGGCAGGTGGATCTGAGAAGCATCACAAGGAACCTGGAAAACAATTACAAACCCTCAAAACCAATCCTGCCCAATTCCTACTTGGAAAAAAAACCATGAAGGACTAACTGCTTCAAGGAATATTTGCAAACAAGTAGATATTTATACGAACATCAAGGACACTTAGAAGGAGTAAAAAGCCTAATATGAGAATAAATTAACCAATGGCTAAATGATGACCTGTCTAAGGAAATTTCTGTAATGTTTGACTGTTGAGGAAGGAAGTCATTTTTCAAGAGATAAATTTGACTTAAATGCCCAAGGGAATAGCTACCTGAGATCAAAGCCAACACGCTGATAACAACAGTTTTAAACTGTGAAATGACAGATCTCCAAACACCAGCGGAAAGACAAAATACAGGGTAAATGAGAATTCAGACATAGAGTAAAAAAACCTGTGGTAGCAGGAGAACATATGGTAAATAAAAAGAATTAGGACTGTGAACAGCAATCAGGTAACAGGAGATGACATGTCTAAGTTTGCTCTATATAAGCAACAGAGGAAGAAACAACTCCAATGGGTAAACAACTCTCAGGAGCTTTCTCCACACAATGGAAGATCTTGAAATACATTTATAGGATGTGAAAATGAATGTTAAGGAGAAAACAGAAGCTTGATAACATTGAATTCAGAACTGGAGTATAGAAGGACAGATACCACTCAGGAAAGATAGTATTAAAAATGAGAGCAGTGGGATATGCAACAAGCTGTAAGGCATTATGAAGCAAAGCACTTTTTTTATAAAAGTTCATTTTTTAAAAGATAAAGAGTTTCTGCTGGAATCAAGGTGAAAGTTTATAAGAGATCCATGGTCAGATATAAATATGGATAAAGATCACTAACATCACTGGAAAGAGAAATACTATTAGCTATTCTGACAATATCTGTTGTGACAGGAGACAAGCTTCCTAACAAAGATTAAATCTGACTATAGACAGCAATAACAGCTAATGATATGAGTGGAGGCAACCCACTGTTGGATGTCACAGCCAACAAACCTGCATAACAAATAGCCAGAGCTAACAAAAACTTACATTATTTGAATGGGATTTTGTCATGTAATGAAGATATAAACAGTTTTTCATTGAAACGTGAGTTAGTATAAATTAAATCAAAAGGCTAAAATAATAGTTTCAAAACTCAATTATCAACTTCAAAAGAATAAACTTCAGCTCTTCAGAGTACTCAAATGAACAGAGGAATTCAGATACTAGAATGTCCTTAAGTCAAAGATAGCAGGATAACAGGAATCTGTATTGCAGACATCTGGAGAGGACTCTAGATCCTATTAAATTAAGAACCATCACAAAGCAGGCTACTAGCTACAAGCAAAGAGCCAAAAAAATGTAGCAAGGATTATCAGGGTCATCTAACCTCAACAACAACATGGAAATTGAACGGGGCTTGCCAAGTTTTTTCTTGGCATAATACAGCAAAGCCAAGCCAAAAAAAAAAAAAAAAGCCAGTGATTATTTGGTGAGTTTGAACAAAGACCAATCACAGTTTAAATCAGGCCAGAAGCTGAATTAGTATTTTGCATGTTTTAAAACAGATTTTTATGGCTGACTGTCAAAACTGGCATGGATAACATGAATACAGAACAGAAATTATCACAAATGAGGTAAAAGTACCAAAAATTAAAAGAGTACAACTTCTTCACAGTGATATCAATGGACATAACAAGGAGGAGATCACAACCTCCCCACCTTATTTCCTCTCAGAGGACAATATTGTTGGCAATACACAAGAAAAGGATGGAAAAAGTCTCAAAAGATTGAGCTTTGACTTGTTCAGCGACAGTTTCTCAGGTCCTTTCTCAGGTCAGAACAGGACATGCCAGCCCACATCAGCTGTGGCTTTCCACCACCACATGGGAATAAAGGTGTGCAAATCCTGAGAATTTTGAGAATTCAGCAACTTCCAGAGTCACCTTTCACTCAAAACACATGCTTTGATCTATGCATGCTTCACACCTAACCCATGCTGATAAGAAACTAATTCACCACAATCCACACTATCACTTAGCAATAATCTTCAGGCAGTTCTTTAAAGTAGCACACCCCTACCAACAAACACGATAAACACAAGAACCTAAGGTCTGAAACCATCAACAAGAATGTGCCCTATTGAATGACAGGACAAACTGAGGAAATTTTCAAGAATTTCAGGAGTTTGCATCCCTTAAACACTCCATTCTACCTGTGGTACAACAAGGTGCCAACAGGCCTCAACACTGATGGCATCAGACAATACACTCAAGGCACAATTAACCAGAGGCTTAAGCAGCAGAAGCAAGTGCAGAAGTTTCCCCAGTGATAAAAACAGATTCCAGAGGATGAAAAGAGAGACAAGAGAAAATCTCCTTTTTCCACTTCATTAGGCCATGGCAAACAGATCCATTCTTAGGAAGTCTCTTAGCTCATGAGGTCATCTGGGTTTCAACCTTCAGGCAGGTCCTGGAACCAGTACGATGTCACACAAAGTAGTCAAATTTAAGCAAACCCTGGTATTTTTATCCAAACAGCAATTACATATCCATGTTGTAATGTTGACATTGGCATACTCTGCAGTGCAGACAGTGAACAGGCTGTGCCACAGCTGGGTCCTCATTTCAGAGGAGGAGCATTTTTAAGTACCTCTTTGGTTACATCTGAACAGCAATTTATGCAATTTTGAGTATTTTTAAGAAAAGGCAAGCTATTTCACTTTCTCTTTTGCTGCAGAACTGTAACCAGAACTGGGACTCCCTTGCAAGCCTGGAAATCTGTGTTAAGGATACATGAAGTGAGTAATTTGATGAATTCTGGTTTACAACAGAGGGCTTAATTAGAGGCATAAACTAGCCTGTAAACAAAATTTCAACTGCTTGTACATACAGCCTATGTAATGAGCTCAGATTTCATGCCTTATTGCACAAATAACACTTTTATTGTGATAAAACAGTATACTAATACTTCTTTTGAAAAGTATTCCTATTACCATAAGCATTTTACTTTTGAATCATGGAACACAGTCAAGCAACTGAAGCTACAGGCAACAAAAACCTGAATAAATGCTTTGCAAATACCATCAATACTATGTTGCCAAACACCATCACTTCTCCTGAATTGGAAAATGATCCCACTAAACTCATGCATTGGTTCTTTCCATTTTAATCATGTTCAAAGTGTTATGAACAGAAGTAGCTGACACTCATGATTGCTTGTAAAATTTCTTCGAGTAAACACTGCATTCTATAAAAGTATAAATATCAGTACCCCAGGTTGTATACAGGCTATATCATTCTGGTTTAGCAGAATTTAACAGACACTTCATATTCTCAACACATCTCAGTCAGTTTTACAATATGCAAGACAATGGAGTACTCCCCAAGAACCTGATATTGCACTATTTCTTTTGGCTACATTCCCAATTAAATCAACAGGGATTTTTTATTAAGTAAAGAGTGCTGGTTAAGATATAATAAAAGCATAGCATGGGATGTTCACTGAAGGTAAAATATGCTTCTATCTTCATTGTCTGGAACCGAGCTCTTTAATTTTATATTGCAACATGATTTCTGCTAAATAAGCCCTGCTACTCCATAGCTCCCCATTCTTATCCTGTATTAGAACTCTGAATTCATACAAAATCTGCTCAGTAAGTACACTTACTTATTGATATTTACGAAATGTTTCATTAACTTGTATTTCTTTTACAAAGTAGTCCACATGAAGCTTTAAATTTCAACACATGGAATATACAGCAGGGAAAAAATGTCATATATTTGATTTTTATGCATGATGGATATGTTACAAATGACTTTGAATGATTTTTCTATTTTAGATCTTGATACTGCCAAGAAGACAAAACAGGCACATTGAGCAGTAATAAACATATATTTGAGCTATATTTTATCCTCAAATAGAAGATTACCATTTCTGCAGTCTGTTTCGAGAAAGACTTTTATATCTGTGTCATCTGTTAGAATAACACAAAAAGTACATTTTCTGATCTCACTTAGAGAGGTCACCCCAGCTCTGAAACTAAGGGTAGCCTGCTGCCAAGTGGGAAGTCCTGCATACCTGCCTTGTCCTCAGCCACGCATCCATACGATCCACCTTGCTCAAATGTTAACACAGCTGTAACACAAGTCAGGTCAGGATCTGACCTCACCTTTTTTTCCTCCCAGGTTACTTTTTCCTCAGGTCGCTACACAGATTCAGCTCACAGTACTGAACAGAACAAGGGATGGGACAGAAATTTCTGCAAGAGAAGGCCAGGGTGGAAGAAGCAAGACCACATCTAAAATCAGCAGCATGTTCTTCAGCCACTTAGGAACAATTATAGACAGTTCTCACTCTAAGGTATGCCATGACGCTTTTCGCAACCACAGTATTAGACTCCTGTCTCAGTAATTAGTGTATTAATAGATAATCTTCAGCTCATGCGATCAAAGGAAAAAAAGTAACTAGATTGTTATCACACACAAAGTAATTTTGTACTGCCAAAGACTAAAAAGCAATTTTAGCACTTCTCTCAAAGCACAAGGAGTCACTCAGTAACTGCAGACTACGGCTGGATGTCCTGGACACACACACAGCCTATTCTCCACCACTCTGCAGGTAACAGAATCATCTCCGGGAGGCCTTCCTGACTCATGTGTGCAAGTACAGCCTGCTGACCAACCAAACTAGCCCCAGGTGCTGAATCCATCGGCATCAGCACTGAGATGCACAGAAGTGGCTTTCTGAGTATGCATGTGCACACACATACATATACATACATTACAAAATAAGTTATGTAACAATATGTAACTGCTGTATTTCCACAGTATCTCTGTATTTGCCTTACATGTCTATTTAAGGAATTATATTGTCCTTATCAATACAATTTTATTATATAAAAGGATCTTTGTTGCATGTATATCTGTGTATATATAAAATATAGATGTATTCTATAAATCTATACAGTACCTCTGCACAGAGGTCTTTAGATCATATATATATATACATACACCTTTATTTTTCTCCAAAATATTACCCAAGCATCTCATCATTTTAGACCTTCAGTACAGTACAAATCCATGGTGAAAAAAATCAGCTCTGAAATATTTTTCATACCATAAAAATAAGACTTTTATCTAATTTACTTTCTGTAGAGTATAACTTATTGCCTAGAAAAAACTTACTACTTTAACAACTACTAAACTTAATATGGATTTTAACTAAACAGATCACCAGTTTCAGACTAGAATTAGGACTATTCTATTATTCATCCTAAAGCTAGTATGGGAGTGAATCTATAGACACCGATATTTTGTCGAGCTTTCAAGGATGCAAGTTAAACGAACAGCCCAAGTAAGCCCTATCATTCGGTAACTATCTTTAGACTAGCAATTACCATAGCCAGAACCTGCCAAAAGACACCTCATTTAAAACCATGCACATGTAAGCTCAGAAAAATAACATGCTACAGGTGGAAACATGCTGCATAAGATGTCTTGAGAGTTTACTTAAACATCTGCATCCACTTTCACCTCCATCAAGAGAACTGTTTCATTTGGCTTCCTCAGGTAGAAACAGCAGAAGCCAGTGTAAAACCTTGCTGCCCCTGCACATACACACAGAGACCAGTCTAAAGTCCTCTCATGTGTCAGCTGTGTATCTTCAGACCCAGAAGAGCAGGATTCACAGGATCTAATTACAGGTGGGAAACTGGAGTAACTTTGTAGGACAGGAAGTTATGTCACTCCCCAGCGACAGAACAGCAGAAGACAAAATGACTTCAAATGCCAACACAAATTTCACTTCAGTTGGCAACACTGAGTTCATGCACAACACCACCGTGAGCAACCACCCCATCCCAGGGCTGGCTGCAGAGCCTGCTGATCACAGCAGGTAATTCTGCAGCTACCCTGGGAGGAAGTACCTCGGGGTCTGCCAGTTATATATATAACTTATCTTCACTGTCTCTAAACTGTATATTCCTCATTCAAGGCTGAGATACCCATCTCTTTCTCTCTGGACCACACTGAAGTAGCTACTTCTTGCAGTTGATCATTTCAGTGAAGACTGAAAAAAAAACCCCACATCAATGACATCTGCCTTCTATGTGTTATTTGTGTCCAAAATAACCAAATTTGTCCCATCCACAAAACGACAATTTCCTTGACTTTCCTCTTAATGCTATAGCATGCAGACAACTATTTCTTGTTACTCATGCAACTTGTTTCCTATTTTGTGCCATTATCTTCCTGGTTTCGTTGTGCTTCTCAGAGTAACCTGGACTTTTCTCTTCCTCTCTGCGTCCTTCTTTCACCTGATGTAAATGAAGAACTCCTGATTTTAAAAAGCTGCTGTCTTAATAATTTTCCATTTTGCATGAAAAATAAGAAACATATGTATGCCCTTACTACTCATGTATTTAAGGAATCTCTGCTCCCCTTTGGTCCCTTATTTCTTATGACAAGAAGAAGAGTTTCCTGGAAAATTATACCTTCCAGATGTTTGAGTTTACTGAAGTCTATCTCCCTAAAATCCAACATTTCTGTTCTCCTAGGAGTCCTCCTAGGCTACCACTTCCTGATCACTGTTATCTATCTGTCTTTCTGCCTGAACAGCCTCAATTCACTTACAAAACCAAAAATAAATCTACAAAACTTTCACCTCTAATTGTTGCAGTTTGGATTTTTTTCTTCACAATTTGTATCCAAAATATCACCAGTGCATTTCAAGAACATGTTGAGTAATCTGTGTCCTGCTATATTCTTTTCCCAACAGAAATCCATATAGTTAAAAATCTCGAAATCTCACTAAATCCTGTAATCTGGATGATTCTACAAATCACTAGTGAAAATCCCCATCCAGCTGATCATCCTGGTTCAGTGGCTCACCATGACCTCTCATTATTACAGTCATCTTGGATTCCCCCTCCCACCCCCATCACTAAGAAAACCAGAGTGAGCTTAACTCTTCTGCATTCTGCATCTCAGAATATGAGAATACTCCTTTTTGATATTTGGACTTCTTCCCCAGACAAAACTCCCTATTAACCTCTTTGTCACGTCACATCACCTCTCTTTAAACTAAGCCATAATCTTGGTCAAGTATTAAGACTTCACCTTTCCTCCTGCTTATTCCTTCTCACCATGGTCATACAGGAGGTCCATCAGACTGAGACAACTGTCTACATAGACTTTAATAACTTTGTAGCTCTAGCTTTTGTCTTGGTCCAAGACTTTACTTATGCAGTTAGGCTTTTTTAATCTTTCTTTTCTTTTATAGAAAACCCTCTTCTAACCAGGTTAGTTATTGAACTGACAAGTTCAATAGTAATATACTTTTTCCATTCTTCAGGAGTGCTTTATCCTATGGTCATGAAATTGCCCACAGACTTATCTCCAGGATATCTGTATCTGTGTGAACCTTAACTGGAAAACCTGATCCACTCACCCTGCTCTTAAATACCATCAGTCAGTTTTGATCCATCCAGGATCATCATACAGACCACTTAGCCTCACCTCCATCCCTGGAAAGGTGATGGAACAGCTCATTCTGGATGTCATCTCTAAGCATGTAAAGAAGGTTATCAGGAGTGATCAGCATTGATTTACCAAGATGAAGTCATGCTTCTGACAGCCCTCTGTGATAGCATGGCTGGCTAGGTAGATGAGGGGAGAGCAGGGGATGTTGCCTACCCTGACTTCAGCAAGGCTTTTGCCACTGTCTCCCATAACATCCTCATAGGTAAGCTTAGGAAGTGTGGGTTAGATAAATGGACAGTGAGATGGATTGAAAACTGGCTGAACGACAGTGCTCAGAGACCTGTAGCTAGCAGAGTTCCCCAGGGGTCAGCACTGGCTCCAGTTTTGTTCAACATATTCATCAGTGATCTGAAAGAAGGGATGTAGTGTACCCTCAGCAAGATTGCTGATGATACAAAACTGCAAGGCATGGCTGACACACCAGAAGGCTGTGCTGCCATCCAGCGTGACCTGCACAGGCTGAGGAGTTGGGCAGAGAAGAACTTAATGAAGTTCAAAGGCAAGTGTAGGGTTCTGCATCTGGGGAGGAATAACCCCATGCACCAGTACAGGTTAGGGGTTTGGCTTTTTCATTCTGATGAAAAATACCACCAATGTCCTGGAACAAGAGTTTCTCATTCCCCTTTG
Organism: Brachypteracias leptosomus; assembly: GCA_013401335.1. Taxonomy (NCBI): domain Eukaryota; kingdom Metazoa; phylum Chordata; class Aves; order Coraciiformes; family Brachypteraciidae; genus Brachypteracias; species Brachypteracias leptosomus. The sequence continues at coordinate 38,844 of VYZX01005346.1, forward strand.
TGCTTTTTCTCTGCTCTCACTTTTACCAGATCCACAGTTTCATGCTATTCAGCAACCCTCCCCTTTGTTGAGCATTTGCTGTTTGTGAGAGTTATTTGGCAAAACCATCAGGGAGCTGTTTCTATTTCAAGGCATTCTGCTAATTTCATCCCATTAAGAAAGTTTTAAGACAAGACTCAACAAATCTCTGCTCTTCACTGAGCTCCTATTCATTATATCTAGCTGCCATTAGTTTCTATCCCTGGAGCCAGGAAACTTTGTTCACTGAAAAAAAAAACTGTTAAAGTACTGCTTTTATGAGATTTGTCTCACATAGCCCACATCTGCATGAGGAACTTCTATGGATGAAATTTTAAGATATTTTCCCTGCCACTTACTAAGCAGTTACTTACCAGAATTACTAGAACCCAAACCAACGATTATTTCAACCTTTATTTCTGCTTTCCAGCTTTCTTCTTCAAATTTCAGAGTTCAAATCTGCAGGCTTAGTTATCTCAGTTTCGGGTAAATTCATGTTTATCAACCACAGCCTAATTGATTTCAACCAGTTACAAGGATTCGCATTGTGTGAGGGAGCAGCAAGGGCCAGCTGCTTCCTAAAGGATGGCAAGCCCCAAGTTGAGAATGACCCAGTGAAGGCAGTGCCCTCACTGGTCAGGGCACAGCCCCACATCATCTGAACACAACACATAGAGCAGGGAACTTAATGGTAACAGGGCCCTCTGGCAGTCCTAGACATAGCAAAGTGATGACCCAGGTCCAGAGTCCATGCAGGCAGTTCAGTCAGGAGCAAAAGGAGACAGGACTGGAGAGAAGGTTACAACACAGTCCAAAGTCAATGCAGAAAACAAAGACAAGCAATAAAGTACATCTAAAGGCATCCAAGCAGGAGACAAGCTACCTACAACACAGGTCTGAGGTCCCTCCAGGAGTTAGAGGCACACCTACAGCACAACTTGAGGCACACCTGAAGTCCTAAGCCTGACCTGAAATAGGGCTTCGGGGTCCATGGTCACAGGTGTGGGCAGAGGCCCCAGGTGAGGCTGGTTAGAGCTACTAAGGCCTATTGGTGCGCTCAGGCCCCTAACATTTTGTAGTTTCTATTTATTTTCTACATGTTTACTCTTTGGATTTCATTGCTATCACATCTAACAGTTTTCCTTGCCCAGAGTCACTGTTGAAGTGTACTTCACAGCCAAACATGTATTATTGCTCTCCAGCTGCCTAGACCAGAACTAAAATTTTAGGGTCACTCTTGCAGTTTTATTTGCTGCTTCTATTTTATACCCTTCCATTTCGCCAACAGCTGAACAGCTTTCCTATCTGACATTTGTGACTACCAGCTCTACCTAAATTTATAGGTATAGTTTTTTGTGTCCAGGTAATTTTTTTCTATTTTTTTTTTTATTTTCCACAGAACAACCAAATAATTGAGCTTGGGGTTTTTTCCTTAATATTTAATTACTGCTAAAATATTGGCAATAGCTCTTGGACACGCTTTTCTTGGCACTTTTCAAAGGTTGTGATCTGCCATGGAAGCAGAGCTTGGCTGGGCAAGCTGTTTGCCAGAAAAGAAAATCTCAGTTCCTCCAGCTCCACTCTTAATATTCACATATTCTAACCATTTTGGAAAATAGGATATTAAGATTAATTAACTATGATGGTTTTCCTCCACCTTTTACCAGACTAACCTTATTCTGAACTTTTCATGGACTGCAAACCGTGTAAACACACATATTACAGACATGGGTTCTAACCCAGGCACAGTGCTTGCCCAGTCCCACATCCTAACAACTAGTTTCTTCTAAGGCCTGTAGCTCCTTCATTTGCTTAGTGGTGTGATCTGGTTGCTCTCCAAGTTCAAACCAAATCTCCCTTCTGGTTAGTGATAGTATGTTTCCCATTTACTACCACACTTTGTTACAGTTTGGTCCCACGGGAATACAGATCACCAGTTTGCTCCTTGGAAACTGGATCCCATTTCAGGCATTTGTGCAGGATTTTTTCACAAAGTTGTCTGACATTCATCTATCTGTAAGTTGGCTCTATTAGAAGTCATAGATGATAGGCTCACAATACCTTTACTTAATTAGGAATAAATGTATAAAGTGAAATAGCATGAATTAATGTTTTTTATTACAGGCCCAAGCCTCTTAGGGACCTTTGCTGTAAAGGTTTATGCCAAACTATCACTCCCTTTTTATGACAATTGCCCAACTTCTCTTTCACCTCTCTCTGACTCACTCTTAGTCAATTCACCAAACTTCAGGTATCTTGGTCAGCTTCTCAAATATGCCTTTCACTTGCACTTAAGCCTCACGTTTAGGTGTACCACTGCGTAAGAATTAAAGCCATTCGTTATGTCTCCTACATTCATGTTTGCAAACAAAAACAGTAAAGTTCCACCTGACTCACTACAATAATTTATTAATAAATATTTGGCAGCAATCACATAAATTATGCTATGTAGCTACATAAGGCCTAGACTAATCCTTTAACATTAATTTCCACAATTTCTGCAGTCACAGTTCCTTACATCAGTAAAACCAGGAGATGCTTGTCCAAAGAGACAACCTAACAGGAGCAGAAGGAAAAAGAAACAGGCAAGGATGCAACTCCTTGGATCTGCTTTGAGTGCAAAGCTGACACTGGAGCAAGGGCAGTGGGGCAAAGGGACTGTGCCCCAGTGAGGAGCAGCCATGACCCTGGGGCAGGTCTGGGCTGCCTTCACATAGCATCATTGGAAGGGACCCCTAAAGATCATCTAGTCCTACAATAAACAGGGACATCTCTAACTAAGTTAGGTTACTCAGAGCCCCATCAAGCCTGACCTTGAATGTCTCCAGGGATGGGGCATCAACCACCTCCCCGGGCAACCTGTTCCAGTGATCAACCACCATCATACTAAAGAGCTTTTTCCTAACGTTGAGACTAAATCTATCTATCTTTTCTAGCTTAAAACCATTACCCCTCATGCTATTGCTACAAACCCTTGTGAACAGATCTTCCCCTGCCTTCATACGGGCCTCCTTCAGGTATTGGAAGGTCCCTGTAAGGTCCTTCCGGAGACCTTCTCCTCTCCAGGCTTTCGCCAGCCCTCACTTTGCNGAGGGACGCGCCGCGTCCCCTCCCCGGGATGCGAGGGAACGGGACCCGGAGAACGGCTGCCCGGGGCTGCCCGAGGGGCAGGGAGCCACCGGCCTCGGCTGCTCGGCGCTCCGCAGAAGCTGAGCATCGTTCGCGGCATCGGGATAGCGCTTCCCCCTTTTTTTTTTTTTTTTTAATCTTAGTTCTCCCTCCTTTTTTTTTTTTTTTTTTTTTTTTTAAAAAAAACCCAACAACTTTTAGCTTACCCTCTTCCAACAGCTTTCATTCTCCCATTTCCTCATTCCCTCTCTCTAGTACATACAGACATCTTAATTTTTTGTGTATCTGATCCCTGTCAGTTGCTGTGATCTCTCATAGTGTGTGATTCAGATCTAAAAATAATGAACATTCATTTTCTGTTCACTTTAATTTATCTTGGGACATTTGATGTTCTTAGTATCTTTGTCTTAACAGTAGGAACAGGTTGTGAAGCTTATAACTCAAAATACTTATTTTGTCAGTGGTTTGTTCNCCATTACCCCTCATGCTATTGCTACAAACCCTTGTGAACAGATCTTCCCCTGCCTTCATACGGGCCTCCTTCAGGTATTGGAAGGTCCCTGTAAGGTCCTTCCGGAGACCTTCTCCTCTCCAGGCTTTCGCCAGCCCTCACTTTGCACTGCTTGGGAGGGGGGTACAGGGTTATCACACACTTCACGCCCTCCCCTCTCCACACCCCGCGGCGCAGCCTTCTCCTTACCCGGGGCACCGCTGCGGGCAGGCACCGCCGGCGGGGGCCGCTGCGGGGCCCGCTCCCGTCCCGGCGGCGGCCAGCGGAGGGCGCCCGGCAGGCAGGCAGGCAGGGC
>VYZX01005346.1:42821-84591 GCA_013401335.1 Brachypteracias leptosomus
TTTAACAAAAATACCCCTGTAGTTTATTTGGTAATTTAACGGCACATGATTTAAATCAATATAAAATTCAAATACTTTTGTGCCACCTGTTGGATTTTGCCGCTAATTACATGTAACGGGAAGCTCACTCTGTGTTCAGCCTGGGAAGTGTTTCCTAGAATGTTACTCGGTGCCTTTACCAGAACACTATTTTGTTTGGAGTTTAGAAATATTTCCTCTCTGGGCAGCCAGATAAAGCTGGGGTTTTTCCTCATAAAAATCTAATCTATAAATTACAGACAACATTCAATGAAGCCACAGTGTGATGCGGGGCTGGACTCAGAGTTCTTGTGATAATGCAATAATATTTTGGAAAAGTTTCTATTGGAGAAACTCCAATCTGAAGGCCTGGGAGGTGAGGAGGACTGGTTCTGGGCACAGAAAACTATAAATGCACCTGCCAGCATCAGTGGGCCAGGCAGGGGAGAGCACCAGGGCTGTGCTTTCCTCATGCCCGTGAATGCACAAACAAGAACCAGCCCTGCTCAGGCTATCAATCATGGGTGCTCATACAACACAAAACATGCCAAACGATATACAGTTGAGACTCTCTCAAAAACCAGTTTTGTTCAACCCTTCTTCAGTAGCTGACAGGTCATAATGTCAGGATGCATTTTATTGTATAAGAATAACCTGATTTTATTTTACAATAAGTGGCTAGATTTATTTATCATATAGTGATTTTATTTTAGAGTGCTCAGGTATAAATGACCTGCAAATAAAAACACATTCCTATAAGAATCTGAAAATGAACCAACAATTTTATCTGGATTTCATTAGAACAAATAATGACTTGACAGATACTCTTTCTCTGCAAATAATCACACTGCAGATACTTTAGTGTTCTTTGAGATCAGGAAGTGCAGGAGAATGTACAGAAATGAAAGTGCATGGGGAAGGAATGTCCTGCTCTTTCTTCTTCTTCTCAGCCAAAACTGCTAAACTGAATGCAGGAGGTCCCCTTGATGCCACTTTCATACAGTGACAGGTAAAAGGCCCATCTGCTTCTCATGAAATGGTGGGTGACTGCCATCCCTTCAAGGGGGAGGAAGGGACACCAGATACCAGCAGCATTGTTCCACAGCAACACCAGGAATATCTGAAGCCCTGAAATTGCTTTAATTCACCTCCATTTACGTCTTATTATTATTAAAGTAAAAGTATACAGGACCGGTAATGTATAAAATTGGGGCTTGATGTCATTTCCAGTTTTGCATACAAATACAGCCATCTTTTTCATACATATGTTTCCAGTGTATTCAACTTTTATGTTAAAATGCAAAAGTTTGAAAAGACATGAAGTACTGTTTAATGAAAAGATACATTTTTTAAAGTGTACTTTTTAACCCAGAGCTGGTGAAATACTTAAATAAAAAATTAAATTCAAAATTAATAAACCTTTTCAGGCAAGTAGTATGTACAACAGTATTTCCATGCTGACATCCATCAATCTCATTTGCAGAAGGCTTTAGTGATAAATTTAGCTGAGCCTTCTATGAGCAAGCAATGTCTTTAAACTGACTCCATCGACCCAAATTTTATCTACTTTGGATTTTATGATAATCCTGCTTCAAAATCTTCTCTTGTTTTACAAGGACAATTTTCCAGTGCTTAAACAGTCATAAATGACCACAAAATGTACAAGATGACAGAAAAATACACCAAGTAAAATTAAAGTGTTTACACACCAGTATTTTGCTCTTGGCAAGTGCATAACTGACTTCACAAGATGCAAGTCAGTGTACATTACATATTACACATTGTCTTTTTAGACCAGTCTGTAGGCAACATGAGCACGTGCCAGGGCCACAGCACAATGGCTGTTTTTTTGTTCAGTTTCTAAAGACTCATAAATAGCATCTCAGAGTTTAGTTCCTAATGTGGTAAAAAAAATATGATGGCTTGGACTAAACTGAAACCCAATTATTTAAAAAATGCATAACTGACTTCTCCAGTTTCATTCTCATCAACTTCCCTCTCATATGAATTATATTAATTAATTGTTGTAAATTTATTGCTACATATTCAAATAAGCTAAGAAACAGGGAAAACAGAGTCTTACACCATTTGAGATCTTTCCTGCAGGAATAAAAAAAAAGAAAAAGAAGCTGTTCCCATTTAGCTAGTACTTTTTAAAACAGCTGTAAATCAGTTGATGAAATCTCTTGTGCAGTGGAATATAAAATTTAAGGCGCTTTCCTTAGAGTGGACGACTCAGTAAAAGTTTAGTCATTGTAAGCCAAAATCCAAATTAATCAATTAAGGAGGAAACAGTGATTTTTTTCTAATCCTCTTTCTTAGCAAACCTGGGTAGACTTCTTTGATCCACAGCAGGTTAGGAGAAAAAGGTTTGCCTTGGTTTTGATACCAATCCTTTCTTGAGCAAAGGAACTGCAAAAGATCTAAAAGTGACTACTCACAATAATGTCAGAGACCTGCAGAAGTCATGACACCTATGATGTCTCAGCTGCATGAAGTCACGAGGAGCACAAATACAAACATTAGCTGTAGAGGTGGTTAGATCCCTGCCTGGGAGGAAGAGAGAGAGGGATGGAGGGAGAGACCAGTGAATGCTGGCTCAACTCTTTTCAGTTTGATCTGCAGAATGAGGTAGCCCTTTCCTGTGACAGACAAGCCTGGAGGTGAGCCCAGAGAAGGAAATCCTGCAGGGAAAGAAGAAAGGAGGAAAGAAAAAGGAAGATCAAAGGTTCTCCTTCAACCAGGAGAACCATATGGCTTAATTTAGGAAGCCATTTCAAAATGTTGCTCTTAACCTCTTCTTCCTGGCAAAAAGCTTAACGCTACCTAGGTTGTGACTTTCATCAAAGGGCATCCTTTTCAGTTCTTCCATGATTTTCATTGCTGTGCTATGATTTTGCAGCTTATAACGTAATTTGTTTTAATGCCTTTCTTTACAGGCCACTCAGAAGAGAGTCAAGTTCCTTTTTTTTGTTCCTCTGCATTTCAAAAGCCCTTTGCTTTTCTCTTCTCCCTTTCCATATATTCCTTCTGATTACTCCAGGAGCAACAATTTTGTTAACTGATCCATGTGACACCTTGCTTAATCTATGCTCTTCCTTAGTTCTAAAGTAGAAATAAAAAATAGTCTAATTATGGGGGCAGGGGAGTTGAAAACATATAAAACTCATATTTATAGTTTGGAATAACAAGAGTTATATCTACTGTTCAGGCTCTATTTTTCCTGAAAAAAAAAAAGCTTCTGCATTGACTCCAAGTAAGCTATAAAATATTTTCTATACATGTGGAAATATACTGGTGTGGGCAGAGTTTGGAGAAATGTGCACAGACCATGTAGAAATGTATGGGATATATTTTTCCTGGTTCATAAGGTACACATTTTGGGTGACGGTCTCTGTGTTTCAATAACTGTGGGAGGAAACCTGACTTTGAAAAGTGCATCCATCTTCTTAGACAAAAGAAAAGATCAACTTCCCAGAAACTTTTGTCATGGAGTCAATTCTTGCACAATGACATGTAATGCTAAATAAATCATTTTTTGAATTACAAATTGTGAATCCATCACCCTGGACAAATGTTATTCATCTGAGGGGGGAAAAAGGGATGACCTAAGAATAATTGTCTACAAGTATTCAAAAGAGAATTTGATCTGTCACTCCCATTTTGGAGTGCCAGTGCTAAAGTTGTTGCCAGTTTTTAAAATCTGTCCTTTGACTTTCAAGTAATGTGTGTGTGGTTAAAAGCCAATTAGAGAACAGTGGTATGATTTGGTGATGCAAGGCAAGTGGCACTGTTTAAAGTGTCATTAAAAATCTACTCTCTTTACAGACTTAGATAAGGCCTTTCTTTCCTTTAGTCATGCTTGGATAGCCTATTCAGCATAGTTACCAGACTGATATTAACAAGAATTAATGTGTAAAAGTAGTGCCCTCACTTTGCATTTTCTAACACAGTGTCTTCAAGATAAGTCTTTTTCAGCTGTTTAAAAAGTGCAATGACCGACTATACATTCAAGCAAAAGGAACTGTTCTCTCTGGCCAAACAGTGTGACCTGATCCTCCATTGCTGGCCTAACTAGGAGTAACTGGAAGGTTGTATTCTTCCCTCCAGTTCACGCTAGCAGAATTTGTATACAAGTGTCAGCAGGAAGCAGTCAATTTACCTGACAAGTCATAGAACAATATTCTGTGATGTAAAGAAACTTTGGACTCTGCCAATGTGCCAATCAGTATGTATGGATGATGAATCATCAAACAAATATTCCAGGGCATGGGAAAAAAAAATAAATCTAGGCTCTACCCACATGCCAATCAATCAGAGATTGCCTGAAGAATCATGAAACATATTTGGAGACAAGTAAAAAAAAATTTCTGGGCTCTGCCAGAATGCTGGGCCAATCAATCACGGTGTGGCTGATGAATCATGAAACACACTCAGCAGCATGTCAGCACACATACACGGTTGGCACAGTTCTCATCATCCTGAGTTTGTCTTGCAGTTAAATTGACTGAAGGTGAGTTATAGGACTGTTGTTTCTCCCACCTACTGACCTCCGCATCCAGCCACTCTTAAATCCTCCTGCCCTGCCCTTCGTTAAAAGCGTAGACTCAAGAGAAAGGTTCAACATGAGAGCAAACACAGTTTCAATGTCAGATGAGTTGTTAACATGCCACTGAAAGCTGTTGAACACGTATTTTGACAACAGAACAGACACCTACAAGAGTGGTAGTCTCTTCAAAGTTTTCCATGTTCTTTACATGGAAATGTAACACAATACATAATAAATATGTAATATAACACATAATTTAAAATAAAACAAAACAAGAAGTGAAAATGTAAATCTAGAATTTAGGTCGTTGTCCCATTGGTAATCTTTTTACCTAAGCAACTTCTGGCTCTACTGTGATTCATTACATCAGGGGAAGGTGGGGGGCACCATGGTACTGTTATTATTTTTGTTCTCCTGTCTCAGCCAAAATTGTTCAGCAATAATTGTTTCCTATGGAACAACTCCACTTTTTATAACTTATATCAGAATCATGTGGGTGACATTAACATTGTCTGCCAGCTTATTCTCCTTTGTCTTGTGATCAGGCCCCATTGCAAATATTCTAATAGAATGCTGCAAAGCATTTTCCCTGATTACAGATGTATGTTACACCTTGTGTGACATTTTCTACTTGCTATAAGATTTTTGAGTTCAAAAATGTGTTTGGAAAAGCACGGTTTTTTACCAAATCCTAACTCATGTAGAGTTTGAGTACTCATTGTGTCACTCTACTTATTTTAGGATGTACTTATTTTAGGGTGCATTTTTCTAGACTAAGGCAGAACTCGCCATACCAGCAGGAATAACATTTGCATAAATGACAGTAGCAGTCATTTAAAAAAAATATATAGGATCAAGGAAAGTGCCCATCCTCAGTCCACATTTTTCTAGCTATAGCCGGCAAGGTGATGTGATCAATTGGTGAAAGGTTCTTGCAGGTACTCCAGCAGTAAGTGTTCCATTTTTAAATCAGAATCAGTTTACTGAAAGAGCAATCTGGGTCCTGATTCCCCATGAGTATGCTATCCAGTTCCATGTGGACTCTCTAACATCATCATCATTTCATTAAAGAGATTTCTCAGACTTTCCTAATGACTCTTCAGCATTCATGCAGCAGAGCAGAGAGAATCCTATTGTACAAATTTCTTAACAGAATGTTCAGAAACACCCTAAGCTGTGGGAAATTTAACTAAAACATGTTGTCCTGCCATATATAACATCACAATCAATTTGATAAAAAGAAGTTTGGTTTCTTAAGCCAGCAGACAGGAAATCCATTAATAATTTCATAGGAGTAGGTAAAGAAAAAAGGATATTTTGAAATTAAAAACTGAATTATCATTATGAACTAAGGCAAAATTTGATTTGACATTTTCTGTAACTTATATTACTTCTTAGTATCCATTAATAATTTATTTACTTTTTCTGATGATTATTAGCATCCCTGTTATTATTCTGAAACTGGAATTTATGGTGGCAACAGCACAACAAGCAGTTTAAGTTGCAACATGTACTGTTTACAAAAGATTGCACCTTAAATGTAAGCTGGTAACTACAGTTTCCTTTGATGTCAAGATGATGGTAAGTATGTTGAAAGATTACTTCTATGAATAATATAATACTATTGGAAGAGGTGCTGGGAAAAGATCATAAGCTCTGAAAAAAATATGTATTTATATATACGTATGTTCCTGTATATACGTCAGAGATAATTTTTAAAGACATCAAATGATGGCTGATATCTTTCATCATTCTTCTTAATAATTAACTCTTGTCACCATTAAGGGCTCCCAAAAACTTGCACATATAGTCCTGTTTCAAGTTAAAAATATGCTGGTAGAAATAAATAATGATGGAAAAGTTACACAAAAATATTATTATGAGTCTTCAATTTGAATAAAACTTCACTTTTCACTTTTTAGTAAGGCTCTTAAAAAAGAAAATACTCCTCCCATTCTATGCTGAGAATATCAGCTAGATAATCAGATGATGCAAATCACTGGGGCTATGCCCACTGACATTATCAAAGAATACATCCCTTTATATTAATTATTTTAAAGAGCAAGTATTCTTCCTACTGTGGTCAGTAAATGTCCATCTCTTTATTTCAAGGTGAGTTGTGTCGCATTGTCAGCCTTGTTTACTTATGCTTCACTGAATTAGGCTGAAGAAGATGCAGAAAAAATGGCTGTATAGTATTTATGAAATAAAGACGTGGTCCAGTTCTCTCCAGGATGAAAATATGCATTATCCTTTAAAGATATCTGCCAACTCAGAAATACGCTGATTTTCCAGCCACCGCTTGTTAGAGCCACCACTAAGAAATAAACAATAAAACTTGGAAAAGTGAATCCCTTCCAAACCCAAAATTTGCAAGGCTTACTGTATACAGATGCTCTTTTATTCCAGCAAATGTGTGCCAGATATGCACAGCTGTCTTTCTGTCACTTTTGATCCACCTCAGTATGTCTCCCCTGCTAGTTCTGTTTGTACATTGTTGAATGTGTTAGAAGGGGAAAAGTTAGCTTCTCATTTCAAAACTTTCACTTCTCTAATATCCCTGTACCTTATATTTCTGTGGGGCTTTTATGGCTCTATGATGTGGAAGCCACATACAGATGGGAAGGTGTTCAAACCCCAATTGGACATAAAAGCTGATCTCTGACTTCCCAATGAAATTAAATAAAAGCCTAAAATGATAATAAGGTGGAGGTGCTGGTCCCTCCTCTAAAAAAGCCAAACACTGATACTTTTCACTTAGCTGCCTGAAGCTTATGATTTAAAGGCTTGTTTTCTCAGCTGATAGCCCCAAGCTGTGCCCAGTTTTTCAACAGACAAAAGGATAAGAGAGATGGTGACAAGCACACACCCCTTTTATGAATCAGAGAAACAGTGCTCTTCTTGTTCCCTAGGCACCAGCCAGTTGAAACCTGAGCCTCAGTTTTACAGCTTAGCACTTACCAGCTGGCTTTCACGTGAAAGGCTTTTAAAATATATACTTCTACACACACGCACACACAGAATAAGATATTTTTGATTCTGATGACAGTTACAGAAATATAGAAAAAGAATGAGCTCTAAATCGTGTTTCTTGTTGCAACTGAAGCTCTTTGTATCTTCTCCTGTGCCCCTTGGACAGGGGGAACAGATTGTGCCTCTCCGCTTTTCATCAATCTTTTATGTATTTGAAGGCTAATGTCATATCCCCCTTCAGACGTTTCTTCTTTAGGATAAATTACTCCAGGTTGTTCAACTTCTCCTCATAGCTGATATTTCCAAGTAGACCAGGCTGAATAGTTTGCTCTTGCTAATACTTGGAGCATGTTGATAGAACAGAAGGTTTGCTTACATATCTTGGCATGGCATTTCCATGTTTTATCATCTCAGTGAGATGTTTGCCTTTCTTAGCAGCAGCCTGACATTGCTTCCTAACCAGTTCATCCTATTTGCTGTCCCCTCAACCAGTCCAGGTCTACACTTGGCAGAATAGATAAATTCTTCAAGTACCTCCACATTAGCCTAGACTGAAACAGAGGAGTCTGATATATTGAGTTTTCTCTGTTTTCTGGATTTATTTGGGCAAATGAATGCAATAGAGTTCCTCTATCTTTGTAGGTATTTGTATCTGAACTAATCATCCAGTATCTCTTTGTAGTTAATGTCAATAAAAAGAAACAAGCAATTCTGTGGTACAATTCATCTCACTCTGCTATACACATCTCAAGTAGGTCAAATGAATCACCCACTACCTGATTCAAAATTCAGGAATGTGAACAAGGAAAGCTGAGAAACAGAGGAAAACAGGTTTATCAGGGCAGATGGAGAAAATATTGAGAAGAATATAGTGTTAAGGAAAAGACAAGAGGAAAGAAGGTGGATATAAGTTATGAAGACTTCATTGGTCTTTTAGAAATAGGCGATCAAGCAAATAAAGGTTGTATTTGAGTATTGAATGGAGAAAATCCAAAGTGAAAATGAGCTATAAAAAATGTAATAACAGATTCTGTGTTATTGAGAACTTCTCAACTAAGCAACTACTCACACAAAGAACCTCTCAACCACTGTCAAGAAGTAGTACTTTCTGATAAGGAATGTAGCACAGAATAGGAAATTGTTTTGTCATGGAAGGTGCAGGAAAAAGAAATAAAGAATGGATGCATGGAGAAAGCAAAATTGGGAGCTTTCTGGACTAGATACTGAAGTGCGAGAAAGAGACAAAAGTAGACAATGGAGGAGAAAGTGGAATGATCCAACTGAAAAGGCGTCAGAATAAAGGGAAAAGAAAAGCAAAGAGAAAGAAAGGTGCAGAGGTAGCAAGGCAAATGCAAAGCCATGGGCTGAATTGTATATTAAGGAAAAGCCAGTCAAATGAAGTTGGATTAGTTTTATCTACCTTCAGGAAAAAAAAACACTGGAAAAGCATTACGTGTAATTACACTGAAAATGTGCTTCTGCAAGCCACTTTTATTCTTTATGTAAAAAAACAAGAAGTAAATGTATAAATGTATAACACTTGTACTTATTCATCTTGAAATATCATTATGATATCTCTTTTGCAAGATGTGTTAAGCAAATGTTTTAAGTGTTCTTTACTCAAACTAGTTCTTATGAAGATTAAAACAGTAGAAAAATATATGAAACCATTGTAAAAATTGTTTTGAGTTCTATGTTTTCATTACTTACCTGGAGGTTTTCCTATATTCATCTCATGCACAGATGAAATTGGCCAAAGAAAAGAAACATTCCTGGATAATGGGAAGCAACATGTGTGTATTTCTAAAAACTGAGAAACTCTTTGAACGTCTTCCAAGAAATCCAAATATAGGCACACATTCTTCCAGCTAAAGGGAGAGCTAACATTCACTGTCTTCTTACATGTTGCTTTATCTTATGTATTTATATAACTCCTGCTTATATCCTGCAGTTGATCCATTAAGCATAATTTTGCCTGGGTGCTCTCCCCCATTGCCCCCATCCTTGGTGAATTGGGGAACTGTGTTTTGGGGGAGAGAAGAAAATTTTTCAGGTAATCATGTCAGATAAGAAATGGGCACCCCTCATTATAACATATCTCAATCCTACCATCTTCTGTCTTGTCTTCTGGTTCAGCCCAGGAAAGTAGAAAGGAACAAGGATGAGAGCAGTACTTTCCATCCTATTCCCTCCTATTGGTATTGCTCACATGGGAAGTAGGAAGGAATCTCTTCAAGAACAAGGAGACTGCCTTTATATAGAAGTTAGAAAACAGCTACTGCTCTGCTTTTTCCTTTGCTTCTGCAGTCATTTCACACCCACAGTCTCATGGTCAGTGAAAGTGAATGACTCTTGGAAACAGAATTAATGCCAGGTGTTACCTTCTGACAATAAGGTTTGAGTCCTTTCTCATATGAAATTATTTAAACTATCCTTATATAAACTGGTAAAATGTAACATGGCCACAGTTTAAGGGAAGACATTCTGTGACATCTGAAGTAATTGCTTCAGAAATTGAACTCTCGAGAAGCAAGCTCAGAAATATCCAAAGAAATAAGACCTCCTTCAGCCAAAATAAAGCATAAAATTCAACAAGAAGCAAATTCAGCAGATTTACTAAGAATCGACAGTGAGGGGCCAGATAATAGCAGCTGTGCTCACATGGCTTCAAAACTTAATCTCATGGTCAAATTCAGTGTCCCACCAAGGAATATCTAGGATGCAAATATTCCTTAGAAACAATTTAAAGGATCAAAAATGTAGTTAAAACATCATTATGAAGCTAAATAAGTCATTCATGGGACAAAGAACTTTAGAAACGGTGTGGATTCTGCTTTTCTCTTCATTCCACTTTCTATTTCAACCAGAGATGTCTTACAAATGAGAAAGGCAGCCAAAGGCCCTGAAATGGCTCACTTTTACCTCCTCTTTTTAGCTGTATTTATGTAACTTAAGGAATTGGCAATGTAGAAAAAACAATGCTAATGGAAAGGAACATGTTACGTATCATGTACCTTCATAGTCATGGTTGGAAATTAGGAAGGGACTGAGGAAAGGTGAGAGGGAATTTGAAGGGTAAATGAGCAGCATATCACAAACAAATTAAGTCGGTGATGTCAAAGAGGTCAACCATCTGTGTTTTTGTAGATTGCAGAGCTGAGACCTTAGATTTTTATTTAAAAGGCACATGTAATTGTACAGAAAGTGCCAGAATAAAGAAGTAAATATCACTTGTACCGTGTGTAAAACCAGTCTCTCCTTGGAAACTGCAATAGATCTGCAAGATGTGTAGAAAAACCCTTTTTTGTCTTCAGCAACAGACAACTGGAACCTAACCTGGCATATAGAAATAGACCTGAGCCTACAAAGGCATCCATCTTTCTAGCTGAGTTCTGCCTGGGGAGGTAGAGCTCTGCGAAGGACCTCTGCATTTTGATTTTCAGAAACACCCACATAGCCATTTCTCCTCTAAATAGAGGATGAGAGAACAAATGGGCCATGTGTCTCTGGAGGGGTCAACATAGTTGTGTTCTCATGTCCTGAAATAATTCACCTTATAAAGCTGAGACTCCTCATAGAGAACTTTCTGTCAGCTATCCTAGTTAAAAGAGGGGTTAACAGACATTGCAGGCTTTCAGATGGCCTCATTAAGGAAAAAAGCAGTCTCTGATGATACCGAGTCATAGTCTAATTTACTATTTTGTTTGTATATTGCAAATTATTTCTATTATTTTACTTTAATTTACTTGGATGAACTAAAATATATAATTCAAAGCAATATGGTTTTGTACGTTTACTCCAAGCGTGAATGAAGCCTCATGTACTCATTCAAGAAACAATCATATACAAGAGCTTGTATAGGCAAATACATAATTTATGCACAATTTCCATTTGGAAGATGAATCCTTTAAAAATCTAGTGTCCCTCTAGCACTGGTAGGCAACTCTCACACTTCCTAGAGTTTCAGTCATAGCCTAGAACAAAAATACCTATCAGTAATGTTAGCACAGGAATTGATAGGCAATTCATTGGCATTGCTAAGACCAAAAAAAAAAGCAGGCAGGTGTGTTGCAGGGAGTACACTTCTGCATGTACTCTTTGACTTCAGCCATAGTCAAAATAGTTATTTGAAAATGTCCTCAGAGGTAAATGGTAAATGGTTTCAGCAGCAGGATTTACACCGCCTTAACAATAAGAACTGAAAAATAGGTCAATTCACTCTTACTATGGTTTTTGGGAGAGCTTAGCTCAAGATAATCTAGTTAAATTTTCATTGATGACCATGTAACTGAGATATATTGTGAATTAAGGCTCAACTACATGTTTTGGTTGATTTGGTTTTTTGACTTATTGTTCCTTCATGATTCTGCCAGGGCAGTTGAATAAGTTATGTGAGTTTGTTATGTCCTTGTTGAAGCAAAGAATTAACAGCCAGAATATTTTACCTTCACAGTGAACAGTACAGTACTGTCTATTTCTTTATCTTGACATATCAAATGCTTGGGAAGCTAAACATTTCTCAGTGTAATTATGCAGTTATACATCCTCATATCTGTTTTTTGGTCCCGAAGTGAAGTACTGCAGCACTTGCTCATTGATTTGAAGTTTCCCTGTCATTCTTATATTCTTCAATACATTTTTCTTGTTTGTAAGTAGTTTAAAATGTTTATTCTCTAGGTCAGGTCTTCACATTCTTATTTATTAAGTTTTCCTGGTTTCTTTTTTGTTTGGTTGGGTTTTTTTAATTACAAGGGCTAAATAACAGTATCTGAGGACTCCATCTCCAAGGCCTTGTTTCTGCTGCTTTTCCTCTTTCACAAAGCTCTTTAATAGGATCTAGTAGTGCTGTAGTGTGAAGGCATGAGCTTGTCATTTCTGCTCATTAAATCTCTGATCATCCACTTCCATCTTCTGGTCAAACAGGCCGTTTGCCCCCAGTAATACAATTTGTTCAAGGCCTGCCCATAACATGGGGTATTCCTTCCAGGTAGGAAGGGTACTCAGCTTAATGAAAGAGAAGAACGTGAGCTGGCTCGCGTTCAGCCGGCTGTCAACCAACTCCTCCAGGTCCTTTTCCGCCAGGCAGCTCTCCAGCCACTCTTCTCCAAGCCTGTAGTGCTGCATGGGGTAGTTGTGACCCAAGTGCAGGACCCAGTACTTGGCCTTGTTAAACCTCGTATAATTGACCTAAGCCCATCACTCCAGCCTGTCCAAATCCCTCTGCAGAGTCTTCCTACCCTCGAGCAGATCAACACTCCCACTTAATTTCATGTCATCTGCAAGTTTACTGAGGGTGCATTCGATCCCCAAGCCACACCTCAGTTGCACTGTGTTCATTCCTGAGTCATCAAGAGAACCACAGAAAGTTTATCCTTATTATTACTGTATATGTATTAGTTCTAGCTTTAAGGAGGCAGGTTTTCAGGTGGTGTGTAAGCAGGTATTAAGAAGCCCAATCTTCATTATGTTATGACTACTACAGGCATCTCACTTTGGTCTGGGAGGTAAAAAAATAAGATGCACACAGTGAAGGAAGAAACAAAGTTCAGAAAACAGTGTGGAAGGTAGAGAGCTTGAGGTAACAACTTAGAGGACTGGGAAACTGAAATAGAGATAAACCTGAACATAGCCTGGAACTGCTGGATGAACAGAGAGAGCTTCAATACCAGAAAATGGCAAAGGGCAAGTGGGGAACTAGAAGGAAGCTGAAAGGAAATAAAGAGCCAGAGGGATTCTCCAGAAAGATACTTGGTACCAAGGGACAGAAGGGGAAATTGCTCTCCAGAAATAGAAGAAAACACAGATAAGGAAAGAAGCAATTCATTTAAAGGACAACTGTCCCCAGTCTTTGCACTTAAACTGTAAAGGATGTCATTTTGTTTTCCAGATAAGACAACTTGAGAGAAAAGTAAAGTCCTACAGGGTATAAAATCACAATTTTTCATAATTTGTCATTATATCCTAAGACAGAAATCTCACATTTGCTGGCATTGACTGAGGTAGAAACTACAGAACAAATGTACGTGTAGTTTATTTAACAGTGCTTTAAGAGTTGAGAAAATAATCTACAAGTAAACAGCCTGTAAAAGAAAATGGTTACAATCTTTCCTAAATGGCCTCCAAAGGGAATTGCCCATGTTGCATCCTGTATAGACAGTGCTTGTTAGACGGCGACTTTCTCAGTAAGACCCAATGGATAGAAGATCTAATTGATACTGTCAAAAAAATATGTTGCCACATTTCTAAACTCAGTAGTTGTTCACAAAGCACTGAAATCTGTGCATCTGGCAAAACCTTCCTCTGACCCATAAAATTGCTAGTTCAAACGTCGTGCTTGTGAGAAACAGTTGAGGGCTGATTTTAAAAATCTTGTTCCTATTACAGGGCTCTCTCCAAACTGCAGATGAGAAAGTTATTCAAGAGATGGTAAACTCCAAGCTGGAGTGTGCTTCACATTCTGGTTTTTTGTTTCTCATTAGCTAAATTGATATTTCTTGGCTAGTATTGTTATCTGTTTAATTAGTAACAAGCACCAGAGTGATAACTCTGAAGCCTTTGCATCATTCACCGTATAGATACAGTACTGCCAGCAAAGCACAAGATTTCCAATTATGAGCTGCCAAATTCCTTTAGCCTTGTTACAGAAGATCCACTCAGAACAACAAATTAATTCCTTTTCCTTGCCAATCTAGTCATTGTCCTCTCCACTGAGACTGTCAATAAGTGCCAATTGCAATACTGAAAATTGTGATGTTTTATGAGACATTTGGCTTGCTTGCTGGTGGCAAGGGATAAAAAGTAGCTTTGACAAAATCACCTGGAATTTGTTCCCTACAAAACTGGTAAAATCTTATACCCAAGGAAGACTTTAATGCCTAAATGGTAAACAGTGACTCTCAAAAAAAGGATCTTAAGAATAGAAAAAAACTGATCAAGAAAAGAAAAGATAATTTTTAGAGGTCAGAACTGTCAGGAGAAAATTATAAAATCATTAACAAAAATTATGCTGTGTTAAATTTTGCAAAGAATATTAGGAAAAAAAATCTATAGCTGCATGAATTTTTTTAAAATTAACAAGAACCAAGATAGGGTAGTAAGAAGAAGAGGAATGGGAATGCAATGACAATGAGGTGAAGATTAAAGATAGCTGAGATATGGCATCAGACTAAATAGTCTATCTTACATTCTCAAGAATTATGAAAATTGACAATATGGGGGGGACAATGAATGAGAATGGTGTTTGTAGAAACAGAAATCACTTCATCTTAAGTGGAAGAAAAACTTGAAAGAGTTAAATGGGAGCAAGAGTAGGGAAGAAGAAAAATTGACTTGATAATCTCCATCCCAGTATTCTCAGAAAATTGACACTCACAACTTGCATTTACATTATCACAGTGTGTTTGGCATAATACCTTCTGACTGAATTACATCATATGTAATGTCTGTGTTTCAGGATGAAGGGGGAAAAAGTGCTCAGACAAGTCTATGTCCATTTAGATGATTGCCATAATACATTAGACATTAGAACAGAGTTAGAAGAAACTAGTGATTAATAAAATGGAAATAAATAGAAAAGGAGATAGAAAGCAATATGGATTTAGCAAAGGTAGACTATATTACACAACCACATAGCCATCTTTAATCAGAGGCATGATTCTTTAAAAAAGAGAATGGGAATTAAATATACCACAGTTACTCAGAGTGCTATCGAGTGATTGGTACAGCTCAAGATAGGAAATTATTAGCTAAGTGAAAGAAGAGAATGATAACTAGAAAAACTATGAGTAAAGTAGTAGGTAAAAGGAAGACAGCAATGAGTAGTATTGAAAGAGGACACATCTGACTAAGTTGAGAATTAGTATGAGCTTCTGCTGGATTGGTTCTAGAATACTGTTCTATTTATTCAGCATTCATTGCCTTGCCACAGGAAGCAGGAGTGAGCTAATGAGATGTGCTGATGAAAAAATGTGAAGAAGAGTTGTTAATAAAGAGATTAATTGGGACTCTGTAGGAAGTATTATTTTAATAAAATCAGATGAATTTAAATACTGGAGAGTCACACTGAGTCACTCAATAACTAAGGCAAAGCATTTCTGCTAGGACCTGATCATTTAAAGAGGAGGGAGAGGGAGAAGTGCCTGGTGTATGAGGAAATCACAGTGCCCACCTTAGGAGTGTGGGGAAGTTGTATAAAAGAGAAACGCAACCACAGGATGTTCTGGTACTAATGCTGTTGATAAAGGCAATGGGAAAGAAATGTTTATCAAAGCAGAGATATTTCAGGCAGAAATGACTGGCATTTTTCAGTGAAATTAGGCTTTGCTAGCAGATCTCCACCCACCTTCAGAAACGTCACAGTCATGGAGCATCAGCAGCATTCTCTCTTGGATAATCTCTTAGCCTCTTCATGATGCTTTTAAATGGCTTGAGATAAATGGCACATTCATTGTACCCAATGGCAATCTGATGTCATCATTTCACTTCCCAGAGCACATTCAGTAGCTCCTTTCTGATTGTATTTGCTGCCATGGTTGTTTAGAGTTTTGTTAGCAAGCACAGGCTGCCAGCTCTGCATGAAGGCAATTCCTACGTTTCCTTCTTATCTCTTTTTTTGAGGCTCTGTAGCACTAGCTGCTTTGAAGAGCTAGGGCTGTTTGGAAAGAGCACAATATCTAAGCATTCCTTTGCATTTCCAAATGTACATTATTGAATATTATTGTGGGGGTGGCTCAAAGGTTGACAGGTCTTCCAACATAAAAATTTCAAAATTATAACACAGCTTAATAAATCCATGGGCACCCCTCACACCTTTTGACATGGGCACTTCCATAGTGAATCTTCTATTCTGTTTGGATTAGTCTCTCAGGAGGCAACAGGTAGTATCAGTACCCACTGGCTGCATTTTTCTTTCATTTGGCACTCTTGGTATTTGCTTAAAGATAAGCAGAGTTTAGTCTCTGAATATTGTCTTAGAGTAAAAGCAATCAAAACTCGGGTCTGCACTTTCATAAGAAAGGCCCTCCTCACCCTAGGACACTTTATACAAGACTGACAATACATTAGAGTTCAGGACTCAAATGAAAAAATACCTGGTGGGGGGATGGGAGGGGATTGTCTGTTCCTTAAGGAAAAAATAAAACTTTTTTTTTTATCTTGAATGATGTGGAGTGCAGAGCCGTCATAACTCCTGGGAAGTCTTTGTGCTTACCTAGGACAGGTAAGAACGTAGCTTCCCAGGCAATTTCCAAGGTTTTGTGAGCCTTGGAAGTTCCCTGGAAACACAAGGATTGCCCTCCCATCTCAAAACCCTTGGCCAAGTTCCCAAGAGCTGTGGCAGCTGTGTCTGCCAGGGCAGACATCTCTCATTCATAGCAGACTCTAAAGCTCTCTGCTTTCCCTCCAAGGGGTTTGACAGTATTGTCTGAAATTGGTGGGTTATCCAGCCTCAAGTGGGTCATTACCTTGGACCCACAAGTTGTTTGTTTGATCGGTGGCCGAGAAGCCAGGCAGCAATTTAATGGGCCTTTGCCTTCATCCTCACAAAAGCATTTTGATGTGATGTGTTGCCAAAGCCTGGTTTGATTTTGTTGAATTGGTTTAAAATTACTTCATCCAAAAATTCCCAGGCAGCTGTAGGCAATAACTCTTCCCAAAAGCATAGATAACACTGGAATAGCTCTTCGGATGAACTGCTACTCATGAAAACGACTGCGCAACAGTACTTGCTAAATGATGCAGCACAAGTTGCCAGATCTGGTCTGTATAGTTCACAGGGAAAAACTCATTCTTAACATAAACAGTAACCTTTTTTTTTCCCCCTGAAAAAATCAGGTAGCCAGCCTGCGCTCTTTTGCAATGTTTTTTAACTTATTGCCATTATTATACTAGTGGTTTTGGTTCAGTGCAGATCCCTGATCTTATCTCTAACCTCTTTTTGTCTCTCATCTCTGTTAACAGGATCAGTTTCTGTGAACATTGAGATGCATCATCTCTGCTGACTGCTATCTTCTTGTCACCAACTCCTTGCTTCACAAAGGCTGAATTTTAGAAATTTTGTTGGCCCTTTTCCATGTTAAGCTCCTTTGCTCACTGTCCATCTCCTTAAGATTTTTCATGCTCTGTCAGGATGCTGGACAACAGAGCTGGTTTTTCTCTCATGCTGAAGAGGATCTGGCAGCGTGCTACAACCGAATCGATTGGCTGGCATTGCTCACTGCCTAGCAGTGGGAGATGACATCGTGTGTCTCACGTATGGTGCTGTCTCTAATTAACCAAGCGGCTGTGGTTCCAAAGATAAATGGGGGTGCTGGGAGCCTCAGCTCTGTGATATAAATTTCTGTTGCATCTTCAGCATCTTGGTTCTGGGCTTAAGGAAAATGTTTTTCTAGTTTCTCATTCTCAGTGGAGTTTCAGTGCTTGTCAAGCAAGAAGAGTTTTTTATCAGGTGTCCTCATGTTTCAGGCATTATTCCTGCAAAAGTTTATTACTCTTCTCGGTGAGAGAGTGAAAAGCTCTGTCTTTATGATCACATCTGTATTCTTCAATATCAAGATTGTTATATATACAAAATATGATTTTCTTCTTTTTGTTTGTATTTTGTCTGTCAGACAAGGGTACTTTGTTGTTGAACTCCCTACATTCTAATACTGCCGATTTGTTCAAGTTTTAAGGGCCATTTTCCTGTTAAATACTCGCTTTTTTGCTGTGCTAAATCCTCATAAACCAACCATTGAAACCTTATTTCATGTGACAGAGAGAACTGTGTGTTTCAGCAAGCTGAACCAGTCTGTGGACCTATTCAGGTAAGAACACACAGCTTTACAGACTTCTATGTGGATCATTGCACAACTCTCTTTGTAACAAAAAGCCATAGCTAAGTAGACCTATGCATTACCCACCTGTGGACAAGTGGGTCAAGACAATCTTGCAGAATGAACTCATGCATCAATCAGATAATTAACATGGAGCAATGAGGCGTATTTTCCCATCAATTTGCTAGGGAAAGACTCTGGCATTCCTCAGCACAAGTATGGCTGTAATGGACAGCTGAGCATTACAGCATCTTAAATCTCATGCATTAAATATTCCCTTGTATACATCTTCAGTATTCACCTGTTACTGTGGTCTTCTTGAAAGGCTATAGCACAGCTTTTTATGGATTGGAAAATTAAAACCGAATCAGAGTATCACACAGGAGGCAATGCAAAAAACCCTGTCTATATTAGAAGAGCTATACATGATAGAGTAAGGAATTCATAATATTCTGTTGAAAAGACCGTATTTCTTTCCAATGTTTAGTCATCTTTGATAAAACAATTTAAAACAAGGCTTGTTCTCAGTGTTAGCCTGTGGTCCAGTTTTAGTATAAACTTTCATTTTGGGAAACAGTATTTTTTTTAAATGACCAGATAAAGAAGAAAAATAACACGGTGCTTTTATAATAACTAACAATAACAGAAGCTAACAAAAAAAATGTAATTATTAATTTTATCCTCAGAACAGATCTTACCAACTGTTAACAATTTCTTTGAGCAAAACTGAGCAAAGATATCGCATGTGAAGCTGCTCAAGAAATATCAACAAATTATTCTACCTTTTACAGAATTAAAAGTTCATCAAACCCAAATATTTTTCCAGATATGTTTTAATTTCAACATTTTTACCTCAAATTTGGGATTAAGTTTCTGATCCAAATGAGAGAGAGAGAAGCAGAAGCTATTCCCCAAGTAACTGTTGAACTGCGACATGGCAGCCACAGGTGCAAGCTCCTGTCTATACCAGACAGAAGGAATTTCACTGCGGAGCAAGTATTTCATTTCACATGAGTGCCTCCAGTATTGCTATTCTGAGAATAGCTCCTTTTCTAGGTTCTACACCAAGAAAAAAATATTTCAAAGTCTCTTGTTCTTTTCCAGTAGGGAATGAAAACGGATTTCCAAATCTCCCACATTTTTTTCCCTGAACTCAAATTCTCATTTTTCAACTAGTTCTACAATCACATGGTCCATCTTATATTTTACTGCCAATCTTACACGTGTCATAAACAGAGTCTCCAGCTACAAAATGAATTATTTATATGAAGGGAGTGAATCCCAGAACGTTGCAAGTTTCCTGCATGAATACTGTTGTGCCTCTCGTTTGTCACACACTTCATCCCATACTTGGCTGTTGTCAGATTGAGAGCAAAGGCCCCGAGTAGCTGCCCCAATTGAGAGTCTGCTCTTTCCCTGTTTTCCAGAGCCCAGTGAGGGTAAAAATACAACACTGCTATACTAGGAGTGTTTTATTACCCACTTTGCATCTGCCCTGTCCCTGTGCTTGCAGTCAAGTGGGGAAGATGATAAGACTTCTTCATTCTTAATAGCTTTGCTCACAGGTAGGGTGAGTTCTGGCACATTGGCCACATCTGTCTGACCGTCATACTGTGGTTTATACAGGTTCTACTCTCGCCTAGAGAGAGAGAGAGAGAGAGTAGAATAGCTTTTATATTTCCACAAATTAAATGGGAAGGAGGCCTTTACAATTTTAATATAATTTTACTATTTGCTATTTAAAGTCAGGTTTTCTCCTAGTCCTATAATATTACCTGATTTAGCGCTCAGAATGTTCATGAGGTGGGTGGTCACCAGCAGACCCTGAGGTGTCAGTTCTTGATGATGTAGAAAGACCATATGTCTGAATTCTCCTATTTGAATTGCTGGATTCTCCTCCCAAACTACAGATCTGAAAATCTGCAGAGAACTGGAAAATGTATGAGCTATGAAAAAAAGGCCTTAATGAAAAAGAGTGGACCTGCAGAGGACAGTCTTGGGAGATAAATACAAATTATGGAGGGTACCTCCTTTCAGCAACACCAGGAACAAAGCAATATAAATTACACACAGAAGAGAAATAAATCTAACTGTAATTAGGTCAGAAGTGCATGTGTCTGTAATAATGAGTTTCTCAGCTGCTGCTTTGTATTAGGCCTGTTAAGTACTACCCCTGCTCCTCCCCAGCTCTAGGCTCTGACTCCAGGTTTTAGATGTGCTTCGTCAGGAGCTCCACAACCTGTTGCCTGTGAAGGCCCTGGTGCATCTCCAGAAGGCTTTGAGTGCTTTTTCTGCCTTAACTGACAGGAGCAAAGCCTTCTGGGATAATTAGTGCTGCTTCAATTGGACAGGTAGCGGATGGGAAATAAACAGGTTCAAGAGCTCAGGGGACATCCGTGTTGCTGTAGGCAGGGAGGCAGTGGAAAATAAATATAGCTAAGCAGTTGGAAAAATATTTATTTATTTATGCTCCTTTCCTTCTGAGATGTGAGATGAGGGCCAGCTCCAATATGAACTCATTTTTTTTCTAAGCAGTTGCTGACTATCTTCAGACCTTGAAAATGTCATCCCACATAAGTCTATGGCCAGCTACAGTGATGACCCATTTGGAAATGCTTTTCCTTATTGTTAACTGTGAAAGAAGATAATTTGTTACATAAATAATGAATTAGATGTGTATTAATTTAGAACTGCTTGTCTGAATGGTTTGCAAAGCAGCTGTGTGATTTTAGGCAGTCATATGTTGTCAATTAACAACTTATTCTAAGCCAAATCTGTTTAAGCTTATTATGTGTATCACACAGTGTGGAATTTCTTCATAGGTTTTACTAATTCTAGCAGTATACTATTGGCTGCATAGTAGTTTAAAACTGCTAAAGATTAGTAAAAATCCCAGTTAAATTACTGACAGACAGAGGGAACTTCCAGCTGCATTCCAGCTATTAATCTGTTAGTGATACTTTTCCTGTTGTTGAGCAGTTGGGAGACCTCGTTAAAATCCCCAGGTTTTCTTTATGGAAAACTTAATACAAGTTGAGGAAGGCAACATTAAAATTGAATATTCTTAATATGTTATCAATATTTTATTCAATTAAGGGAGGTAGCTTTTCAGTTCATAGTTAAACAAGCAGTATGACTTATATTTACAAGTCTGATTGCTCACTGTCTTTCCAAAAGCAATAAGACACAAAATTTCATGGGACTGATCTTGTGCAATTACAGAATTTAGGAATGTCTGAGACAACTCATTTTAAAAATATGTTTCTTCTTTAGAAGAGATTAATTTAAACATAAGACAAATTTTATTTTTTAAGTGTACCATGTATCAAAACAGGAATTCCATGTTTTGATTATTCTGATACTGTTGGAAGCTACCAGGACCTTTAACAAATCTTGAAGAGCTGCCACTGAACAGTACAATTATTCGAAGCCTCTCTTAGCATTGCAGATTTTCTCTGCTCAATATTTCTAAGAGGCAGAACCAGCACAACTGTGCTCTTTTATACTTGCCATTGGTATTTGCAATATACACTACTGCATAGTTTGGACTGAAATACACGATGACCCATTTTCTTCAATAGTGTCCCTTCTCTTAAAACGTGGTAATTGCTAAGAAAAAAATATAAGATTTTACGCAAAACTCCAAGGCACTTTTTGCCACATTTAGTCATAGTCTCCCAAGCATACAGAGCTTTCAGTATTTTCCACAGAAAGAATTGCTCATGCTGTGTATCAGTTCCTTAATAAAATAACTTATAGAGGAACTGTCCCATTGATATCTGCTTCTCTCACCTGTGAAAGGAAGCTCTGTCTTCTGTTTAATACAGTGTGAATATGCTCTGTCCTGACTCCTTTACTCTTCTTCATCTTGATTCTCCTTGTTTTCTAAATTTCCTTTCTTCTCCAGCTGACGTTTTTCTTCCATTAGCTGTCTAGCTCCACTTTTTCTCTCTTGTCTATCTACTCCTTCAGAGACAAATCAAATCTTTCAGGTCTGGAATTCAGTATTGCTCCTTTCCAGACACATGGAAAAAAATTTCCCCTCAAACAAGTATTTTCAAAAAACTAAGGAGGAAAACCTGCTGGAAAAGTTTAATCAAAATGTCTTTGTGGTGCAACTACCTGCAGACAAACCATTTCACCAGTCTTAGTCAGTGGGTAATGAGTTTCAGCATAACCGCTCTCTGATCCTTCCCAGTAATTCAGCTGTAGTTAAGTGGGCAAAATTGCTGTTAACCTGATATGAGTAAACAAAACTTCCACAAAACTGAGAGGCAACAATTTTTAAACCTGATTAAAGGAAGTCTTTTCTTACACAAAATATTTCATGCAGTTTTCCTTGGAATAAAATAACGTTGACACCAAGAGCTTAGAGCAAAACAGAGAAGTACAGCCATTTCTACAGTGTGAACATCCAATTACATTAGACAAATTTCCGTTCAAGACTTAAACGGCTATTATCTAATCTACCAGAGTCAGACAAGGATGAAACTTTCCTAACAGCACATTACTTCATATTTTTCCAAAACAAAACTTGCTGAATCTTCTTCTGAACCTTTTGGCAATTCAGACAGGTACAGAGAAAAAGTAGTACACCAAATTAATAGCTTGAGTCTGCTTCACTTAATTGTAAGCAAAAGAAGTACATCATATTAGACCATATGTGGATGTTTCATTTATGTCAGGAAAAATCACAAAGATTCATCCTGACTTTTTCAGGTCAAAGTTTTTCTTCTTAAGTAAAATGAGCCACTTTTACATTGCATTTCTTCCTCTGCTTCTTTCTTTCTCCAGTTTGCCCTTTCTGCCTCTCCACACCTTTACCTGCATAGCACAATCGCTTCCTCTCTTTCTTCACTCAAACTGCCAAATTCTGATTCCTCAGCTAAGTTTCTCTAGTAAGCCAAGCAGCCAGTAAAATTAATAAGATTTCCATGCACTTTTTTTTAATTTGCGCTATTGCTCTATTTTCTTATATGATAGTGCAGCCAAAGAAAAGGGATAAAATGTCAGACTACTGTACAGATCCAAGCCAGCCCCTTTGAACTCTGATTTTACAGCAGGAGCATCAAAGAAGAATTGTTACTTCAAGGCTTTTTATCAACAGAAACTATAAAAAAAGAAATGATAAAAGAACATATTCACATTCTTACCTCAATTTCCTATTCTAACTTCAGGAATCTCCTATTGACTTTGATGGTGTAAGATTAAGCCTTTGGGCCAGATCCTCAAAGGTACTTAAATGCTGAAGAGCTAGCTCCCCATGACCTTGTGGATTTCTCAGCCCAAATATAACTTTCTAGGCAATGAATGGTGAGAGTTAGGGGTTAACTAAAAAAAAAAAAAGAACCCAAACAGAAATCAGTTGAGCAAGGATCTGCCTAAATCACCATAGCTGAAGAGCAGAGAAATGGGACTAGGCATAGTCACCTGCCTCTGCATAAGCTCTAAGTGATTTAAATGCCATTCTTCTCACCTATGTGCTGGTTATTTTGGTGTCCAAAGGCTGGTTGATGACTGTATCTGTGTGACAATGGCTGATAAATGCAAGATCTGACTCCATAGCAACTGGTAAGTTAAAAGGTGGAATGGAATGGAATGGACTAGAATATTTTCAGTTGGAAATGACCTGCAATGATCATGTACTCTAATTGCCTGACTAATTCAGCGGATAGGTTCTGTACCACAGCTCTGATGCAGGTACGTTGCTTCTGGAGCCAGCTTGCTTGGAGTCAAGTTGCATATCTGTCCACAGAGCTGCACTATTCATTGCAGATCAACCAAGTCTCCTGTTGAAGGCCTTCCAAGCTCTACAAATTATTACATGTTGATTGCAAGAGGGCAGACAATTCATGATGAGAGACCTCACTTGATATGTATGAAGGTGACATTCAAGCCCTTGACTTGGGAATTAGATTTAGATCTAATCTAAAATCCAGTTGCGTGCTGAAGCAGAGATCTCTTGCCTTGAGATCACAGCCAACTACAGCATTTAAACACCCATCCAGTCAAGTGGTAGCTTGGAATAGATTTTAAGCACTTTAAGGGTGTGTATTTATAGGGATGCCAAAGAAATACCTTTGGGGACCTGGGCCTCAGTTTCACTAACCTGGAGGACCTCCCTTTTCTGTTTTCAGTCTACTATGATACTTCAAGGACAGAACACACTTGCCTTGACTGCAGACCC
The DNA here is from genome assembly GCA_013401335.1 of Brachypteracias leptosomus. Lineage (NCBI taxonomy): Eukaryota > Metazoa > Chordata > Aves > Coraciiformes > Brachypteraciidae > Brachypteracias > Brachypteracias leptosomus. The sequence goes on from VYZX01005346.1 coordinate 67,360, forward strand.
ACCTCATCATGATAGGCCTGTTGGGATGATGGGGACTGTGGGCTACCATTTCCTGGCACCTCTATGCTCCTGCTGAGGTAGGGCAGGACAGCAGCTTTCAGCAGCAGGGCTCTGCCTCTCCTGCCCCACCACCACCCCCTGCCCTTGCAGAGCACCTGCTCCTCCCTGGCACATGAGGCACAAAATAGCGGAGCCAAGGAGTATTGCAGCTGCTGGAGGATAAAAGATTTCCAGCTGTATCTATCCTGCTGCAGCCTCTGATTCCCTCCCCAGCTGCATTTGTCAGGCCCACCATCTTTCACTGTGCTCCATCACCTCTCACCCTTCTCTGTTGCTCCATTTTTATGGAAATTCATTTATAAAATGAAGACAGTTATATTTATAATGTAGAGCACGCTGGAATACTTAATCTTTCACTTCATTTTTTTCAAGTATGCCTTACTCAGACGTGGACTGATAAGATGACAAGTGCTAAAACAATCTGTGAAATGATGCATGGACTTTTAAGCAAATTAATAAGTGCCTTGGAGCAAAGATATATATAATCACAGAAAAACCTGACTCTTTTCATAGGAGATATATCCTTGAAATACTGTTTTATCTGGTTAATTAGAGTTAAGGGGTGGAAATGCTGGCTTTCCCAAGATTAAAGAGAAAACTTAAAATATTCAGATGGGAATTTGTTTTATATAATATACTACATACACACTTAAATATTAAAGTTTGATCCTTTAATATTTAACCAATGGACAGTCCACTGAGACATCTCTTTCATTTCCACTGGGGTCCTGGTACAAGCACCAGCTAGTTTTAATAGACATCACACATTTTTAAAAAAATAGGCACAGTTAAGTCACAGTTCAGCTAAGAGCCATGGGGCACAATATGTTGCATGGGTCAAAAGCGCACGTCCTAAAGGAACTAGTGAACTAGAACAGTGTCTTTGTTATTAATCCGGAAATTGCATTTTTAGAACATATATTGCTGACTATATAAGTCTCCTTTTTTTTTTTCTTCCAGTAATTTTTTTTTCACATGAAACAGAGCAAACATCTCTCTTTGTTCCTTATAAAGATCTTTTAACTGTGTTCCTGTTCTGGCTAGACAGTAACAATCCCTTATGCATCTTAACATTTATGTTTATGCAGGCTAGAAATGTTCGTGCTTATACCCATACTAGACATCTTTAATACACACTTCCATCTCCCAGTGACCTGCTCGTGACCTTCTTCAGAAATGCAAGGTAACTTGGCTAGCTCTATTTCTGGTCCTTCTGAAAAAGGATTGTCAGGTCAAATTGTGACAGTTTAAGTGTGATGTCTGATATTGACTGCTGTCCAGCAGGGACTGTAAGCACTGTGTCTCCCACTTCATTCAGGACCTTACTATTGACTTGCACTATCATCTTAAGGTTAGTCTTTTATCTCCTATGCTTCCAGGCAAAGAAATAAGTGGCACTGGAGCAAACTGCTGTACCACAGCCCAGGGACACTCCTCTCATGAATCTAGTGGCTGTATGACTTCAACGACCACAAATTAGCTGACCACTGCACAGAGTGTCAGGGACAGCTGCAATTACTATTAAAGCACATTTCTGTAGCTCACTTCTAAATAAAATAACTTCCAAGATATATCTTTGTGTGTGTGTCTGTGTACTTCAGATAACATAGGACAACATTTTTTAAAAGTCCTTCTAAATTGAGACAAAGAGAGATATCAAAAACCAAGCAAGCCAATCAACAAAAAAAACCCACTGTTGTTTGCCTTTCCTAACTGTACATTATTGTTAAAATATTATTTAATATTTTTCTCCCCCTTTTCATCCTCCAGGTTTGCCAAAACACTTTCCTAATGCCCATATTTGTGCTTGCCAATTCTTTCCAACAGCAGTGCATGCCCTCGTGATTACTTCCAGCTCTGGTTTTTTTACATAAAAATTAAATTTTGGACATTAGGACTTTTGAAGTAGTCCTTTTAACAGGGTAGGGACCTGAAAGAGCTTGGGAGCACAGAGAATCCCTGCTGGTTACTGGACAGGGTGACTAGCAAAAGGTCAGAGGACAGAAATACCTTTACATTTATATCTTTTCAATTTAGTGAATTATCTACATAAAGAAATCAGAGTTAAAAACTGAGGGTTTCAAGAATTACAACATTCAATTTGGTCTGATCTTTGACCTAATTTAGCTTAATAATGGAATAACAGACTCTTCAAAATAGGCAAAATTTTTATAATTAGTAAACACCTTGCCAATAGATTCCATTAAAAAAAACCAGTTTGTAAATCAGCTGTACTATTATTTCTGTTGTATCTAATTGGAATTATTGTTATTCAGACTGTAGAAAAGCTTGGGCCAACAGGTGATATGTACCTTTTAAGCAGACAGTTGCACCTCTTCTCTTTCTGCTATACGCAGCAATTGTACTAACCACATTGAGCCAGAGCTATTGTAAAGGCTGACTGCAAATATCATGATTTCTCACTAAGAAACCTTTTTTTGCCTAAGTACCAATGCTTTTTAAATGCCATTTTTAAATCTGATCAGTTGTGCTTTTGTTGTAAACGTGCATAAAGTTCAGGAGTCTGAGAATAGTTAAAGTTCTCTCCTCCTTTTTCAGAAACAAAACAAAACAAAACAAAAAAGCAGTTAAAGTATTTTGTTCATTAATTGTAAAATATAGATTTGTTTCCCTACTATATGCAGATGCAGATATAACTTCAATTTCAGTGGGTGGTATTACACCAGCCACCATATTTTATGCTAGGATACAACCATATAATTTGGTTCTTCTTGCCCACTTTCCATGTGCAGTTCCTCACCTGGATTATTGCATGGCCAAAATCTGTTTTCCTCTCCTTCACTCAACAAGAAACTCTACTCAAGCCTTGAGGAAACATTTGTTGAAACAAATACATTAACAGTGTTTTTTTTTAAATCTGGATTTTACCAAAATAAAAATTGAAAACTCCTGTCTCGTTCCACACAAGAAAACTTTGTTCCATGCTGGCTTAGAATAGCTTAGTCTAGTTCAAAAAGATTAAAAACAATGAGTTTTCAGTTTTTACAATGTTAATCCATGATTAATCTAAACATATTTTAATGCTTCTTGAAGCACAGTATTATTTTCCTAATCCCAAATTTGCATCATTGATCCCATCCTTGTTTATTTTTCCCACAGAAATTCAATTTATAAAAGACTGTAGCTAAAGTCTTTAACTACAGTCTTTTATCTTTAAATATGATAGTACATCATTATTATTATTATTACACTTCATGTAACCATAAGAGTCAATAAGATAGAAAGATAGACCTTTTACTCTTTCCTGCCCTTCAAACATGACCATCACTCAGAAAAAGTACCAAAACTTAAGGTGTTAATGTGATAACTTTTCTACCTGCTTGGCCTTCGTGAGTATTTACAGATGCTGCCATTTTATACTAGCAAGAAGAACACCAGTTAAAAAGATACCATAAGATGCTAGATAAAAATTTTGCTCATTAATATGATGTGTTGAAAAGGAGAATATACACAAGTTTTTAGAATGATATTTTCTTGCATTTTGAATTATACTAGGATATTTTCATGAACACTATTTTTTAATATTTTTCATTTCCTTCAGGTGAATAATGGAGCCTATTTGCTATTTCTGAGTACATCTCAGTACCTGAAACCATAATGGATCATTAAAGAGTGTAATAGTCACAAAAAATGCCTTCAGGCTCACATAATATCTCTAGAAATAAAATGGTTTCCCACAATTATTTAAACAATTAAGATCTATATTAAAAAACAAAGGTAGGTTAATGCTAAGGGTTGATTCACAGCTCCTGTTGTTTAAAATTAAAAACTTCAAATGGATTTCTTAAGTGTCTCCCATGGCTAATGCCCCATGACATCTGCAACACTCACTAAAACCACTGCAAAGGTCATAATACAGGCATTATTTAGACATTGTTTTCAATATGCAGGAGTGAGCAAAGTCAACATCATGAAAACAGCTGAAAGTTCAAAGAGAATTCCCCTTGCATTAAAGTTGCAATGGCCCTTAGCGAAAACTAATCGTATTCTTAACTGTTAGTTCTCCTACTTCCAGATTGTACTCCTTTGTCATAAGTAATCTTTATTACTGCTAAAGGTTTTATACTCCCCAACAGTATTTAGGGAACACAAAACATATTTTTTGACTTTTCTATGTAAATGTTAACACCCATCCTATCCATCACTGCTCCTCCAATGACTAGAAAGGTTGTTTTAGCAGGCAGGGTGTTTCAGCAAACTACTGTCCTCTTCAGACTGAGTACAGCCACACTGCTTTCAGCCCCAGATGTCTCTCCAGTGCCATGGTCAAATGGGCAGGAAGGAGCTTCTGGCTTTGGTGACTGTGAACAGACGGTTGCCCAGACTGCCCATCCATTCACCTGTGGTGAAGAGGCAGCACCTACACACTCCTGCCTGTCACAAACTTGCCTCCTGTCAGTGTCTGGCATCAGTGTGACTGAGGTTCTCCTCCTTTGGCCATGGAGGACGTCAGAGTTGTCACACCACACCAAAACATCCAACACCATGATGCACCATGATATGCAAAATTAAAACACTGGTGGGGACTATTAGCTTTCCCAGTGACTTGCCACACTGAGGTGAACAAGGACACCTTCACGGTTGCCCATTCCTTATGGGCAGCCACTGTGAGATGATTGAGGACACCTCTGTGGTTGCCCATTACTTATGGGCAGAGCTGTGGCCTGTTCTGTAGTTTATTTGCTCTCTAGCAACATCTGCTTAAATCCAGGGAGAGGAATAACCCTCAGGGAGATGCAATACGCTCCCAAGGCTAGTTGTAGGGAGAGTCTGAGCTCTCCATTCCCTGCAGGGATAGGGAGGGTGGGAATGCAAACAGCAATGAGGCAGGCAGAGCCCAAACAGAGGTGTCTGCTCTCTGTGTATCCATAGAGGCCATGCTTACTCCCAGTTATCCCAGTAAAGGCACCAACCTTCTAATATTCAGAGGAGAAATCCCAGCTGAGCCTTTTTAGACCTGGTCAAATTATATTTGAGGGTATAATAGGTTCAGAGGTTTTAGAAATAAAATATATTATTTACAAGTAAAGATATTTATTATTCAAGTGATTCTATCAATGCTAAAAGAATATTTAATGGCTAATGTATTAAATCCATTTTTTATGAATAGTCAAATAATTTTGATTTCTTTTTTCCTTTTGTCAACTAGTTTAAAAGCCATGCTGAGAAATAGCTTATTAAGCTCATATCACAAATGAGATTTCTATTTTTTTATTCACAGCTCAGAAACATGTCAAAATAAAAATGAATAAATAATGTTTTCCATACCTTAACACTATTATTCTTAAAACTCAAAATAGTGCCTTTGAAAATTAAAGGTAAAAATGTGTTTAATATTTGATCACTGCATTCAAAGTTCACGTCTTGCATGGCCATTGAGAATGTAAAAATCTATCTCACTGTTTTATCAGCTGTAAGTGAAGCAGAAGAATTGCCGATATTATGAATTTCAGAAAAATGTTAATAAATATTTGAATCACCAAATCCACCACAACCCAAGAAAAGAAGCAGTAGCAACTACTTCAGAGATCAAAAGAAACTTGTAGGAGATTATAAATCACAGAAGTGCAGAAAAGAAATACAGTGCAATACACCCAAATGATATGCAGGATGTGAAGGAAGAGAAGTTGCCAGTTCCATTCCCCTTAAAGCTGCTGTGCAGAGGTGAACTGTAATGAGCTTCTGACAACCAGTGTGAGGACTGGCAGAAAGATGACACTTACCAGCATCATCCACAGTTTGCAGAACACCAGAGCACACACAGCAAAAAGCCATAATTCTTTCCAGTAAGAATGTACAGTGTTCTTGGGACCTACCCATAGCATTAAAGAAGAGCCCAAGTTGGGAGTCTGTTCCTATAAACACTCTAAAAAGTCCCTATAGATTTACCTTTCTCATATTACTTTCTCCGTATTTCTTCTATGGACAAGAATGGAAATTATGAATTAGACTCTTATTTTCTGCAAAGACTCTCTATATTGTATTTTTTCTATTCAAAACACTAACAAAATGCAAGTGCATAGAGTCTATATGAAATATGGAAAATAACTCACATTAAAAAAAAGAAGCTTTTAAAACAGTGGCTGCAATATTTTCCTGGATGTATATACTGCAACATCTTTTTATTTGCTAGTTTTCTTGTAATTTTGTTGGTTGTGCTCAGCACTTTCATCTTTCATCTTGCTTCCTTTTTTTTTTAATGTCTGAAATATTTGCAGTCTCTTTGGAATACCTCTTCGTCCAAAAGACAGGATGCAACATGTCCTGCCAAGTGGAACTAAATTTCATGAAATATATTACACATGTGATATATGTTATATAGGAATAGGATCTCTTTCCTGTTGCAACAAATAGTGTTAAACGTTGGATTATTCCAAGAACCATTTTGTGAAAAATTCTCAACCTGATTGAGAGCAATGGCGCAATACTTAACAAGTTTGTTTTCTGTTTATTCTGTGAGTACCATTCATTTTGTTTTGTTAAAGAGGGCAGGAGGTCTGGGCAGGAGGAAGGAAAGCAATTTGCCCTGGTTGCTTTACTTTGAGGACCCTCTGGAGGGAGCAGAACCGCATCCTTCCTGGACATGGCCAGCACTAAATGCTTCTAGAGCACAAGCAGGAGCAGGGACATGACACAGGGATCTGCAGAAGGAAGAAAGATTTGGCACAAGGAGGGAACCTGCATGGAGAAGGGAGCAGACCTCCCTCTGGCATGGTGGAAAGAAAAAAACTTTCCTAAGCAAGGGGTTTGGGCCGTTGAGTGTTTCTGGTCTGAAGACAAATGAGGGAGAGACCTTGTCCTGGAAGGATGCAATGGTCAGGGGAGGGGAATTCAGAGACTTGTTTTCAAAACTTCTTACTTAATATGGGTCACCTGACAGATCAGTGATCTCCCCATACAAAGAATTATCTTGTTCTAGTTAAGCAACTTTGATCTCTGATAAAACCTGCCTTTAGAGTTAGGAAGCTACTTAGTGCCTCTGGACACACTCCTTGAGAATAGGCAGAGCATTCCCACACTAGTGCTAGTGCAAGGTTGGGCTCCTGTAATTCTGTGTTCATTCTCAGTAAATGGTTTGCCTGCAAGTAAATATGGATATTATTTTGCATCTTACGTGCTTCTCGGTAAGGAAAAATAGTTGGATGGCAGCATAGCTGCCATGTCTGTGACAATTTATATGGCTTGTGCTGTGTCACAGCTTGTGGAAAATGCTGAGGTGAATGATATGCTCAAGTCTGATACATTATGTTATTTATCAGAGGGTAGTTTTTGATACTTTTATGCATTTTAGAGCAAAAAAGGATGGCTGTTGCTCAGTGTCATTTAGACTGTCACAGCACTTACATTTTATAGTCTACCCACCTCCATAAAGCCAGCCATACAAATTTATCTGATGATATTTACATCAGACCCCAAATTACATAATATTACTTGCTTCAGACCTAACAAAGCTGACGGAACTGGAAGTTAGATTGAAGAAAGATACAGGATCCCATCCCTTTCCTAAGCCCTTTTTGTAAGTGACTAGTTGCAGTTGTGTTAGAAAGCCCTGTTAATGGGGAGGAAGCAGCCATGGGCAAATATTTTGTGCTTGAGTTTGTTTCCGATTATATCAAAATAAATCATATTACTTGGTTGCTCCAAAATTAACAAAGTTATCCAGTTCAAAGCTAGTAATTTACCCTGGTTTAACAAGACACAAATCTCAGTATCATCTACAAATTTTGTATCTACATCTTACATCCTTTTCTTAGTATATTTACTTCCAGAAATTTGATTGAATTGCATGGGCCACACTTTGCTGCAGAATCAACCTGCAGTCATAGTCCTTCATACTTCCACAAATGTATATCAACAAGCAAACTTTTAATCTGTGGAAGAATACAGGATCTCACATTTTGACTGCACATAGTAACAGGTTCTTACTGAAAACGTGAAACAATTAAGTCTGGTCACCTTGCTGATGGCCAGCTACACTACATTAGTGCTGTTGCTTTCATCGGTCGGATTTGTTATCCTTAAAAAAAACAAACAAAAATTCAAATATTTTCAGGAAAATTTACTTCCACCAAGTCAGGATGATTGCTAGCAACTCCCATTATGCCCTTCAACTCCATGTACAGAAGGTTCAGTGTAGCACCGCCACCATAGTCCACCCAATCCCTGGCGTCAGTGATTCTCTTAGGGCAAAGTGGGACTAGATGCACTGTCCTTGTGGCCACCATAGCTTCAGGAATCTCTCCAATGTCTCCCCATCATACCACTGTGCACCTGAAGAGCACTCTGCCTTGTTTGTATGCTGGACAACCAGCATGAAGGGCATATGGTAGGTTTTAGTGCGTGCTATAGTACATTCACACCTTTCATTATGCATCTTCTCAATGAAGTCACTGCAATACCTTCAAGACAAAAAAGGCTGTGAAGGGGAAGGCAGTGGGTAGTGAGTTAGTCCTGAAATACCTCTGTTGAGGGTGCAAAATATGAGTGTCATTGCTTCATGTTCCCATTTTGGTGAGTACCATTTTAGCCATTGTCATATTTTCTCCAGGATGAGCATCCAACTGACTAGCTAATCTTAGCTTGTTTCATATTATTAAGCTGCTGTTACATTTTTCTAGACCCTGTTATAACCCTTTCAATCCCCTGTGTTTTCCTTAAAACAATTGGCAATAGGTACTGCAATGGTACCAAGAGTTCGTAGTTTATAATTTTCATATTTATATTTGCTGGTTTTAATACTCATGCCGATTGTTTATTTTACATTTTGATTCTTTCTTTCCTTATATATTGTACTCTGTTTTATAACTTACAAGAGTTCTTTTTTGGTCATGAAACAGATTGTTCTTAAACAAATTTCATTTTCTGTTTAACAGGTTGTAAATACCTCTTTTGTTTAAATGTCTAGATATTATGTACCGATAACAATACTGGATGATTTTATTTTGGGGTAAAACTAACTCAGCCATATCTAAATTACTTTTAATACAAGAGTTACTCTACTAATCGTTACTTTAGTCTTATTGTTTCTTTTATGTACAAAGTAATTGCAGAAAACTTTTCTGAAGTCTATCACAAAGAAGTAACATGCCAATATTTGCTAGTACATGTTGTTTCTAATATATGCTGCTCAGCACAGACAGTATATGTAATGGGTAGTGGAATGTCATTTGATTCTGCATTTCTGATGTTTTTCAAACTGCAAGTTGAGTCTTTTGTCCTTTCTGACTGTTGGCATGAAGAAGATACATGCATACATACAACTTCCGTGTTTTTTTAATAAAACATGTTGGAACAGGGGATGATCAGCATAAAGTTGCCCAGCCAATTTCGGCACATCTTGGACAAAATATTTTCCAGGCAATGCACTGAAGTAATGTTTAGAGCTGCTGCTGTTTGTTACTCTACATGTGGATATACACAAGTTTGTTTATATTTGTGCACATTTGTGGTTACCAGTAGGTATCTGTTCCTCTGCTATTACAGGATGCTTTGATACATTATTTTCATAACCTAGATGAGTCAGTGCTGCATTAATCAGAGCCAAAAAGCATATCCTGTTTCTGAAAGGTACCTTTATCTATATCGTTTTTTTAATGTGGTTTTCATTTTATTGCACGGGATTTCCTCATATCTTTTTCTATTCTTGAAAAGTGTCTTTCCACCAAAGATACATTTTTTATACCTTGAACTTATGATGCATTCAAAATAGGAACTAAGTTAATATTAGTTCTTATCATTTCAGTTGATTCATTTGTTCCAAAAACACCATTTTAACTGTTATCAGCATATTTCAAGAAGATATGTTTATAATAGTAGTATTATTGTTTCTAAATAACCTGACATTTTAAAAGCATGCATGCTTCTAGTTGTACAAAGAAATTACAAAACCATTACAAATACTACTAGAAAATATTTTTCTATAGATTTGTACTACTTTGTTCACTCTTAAACATTCTGTGGACTGTTTTCAGCAATAATTACTGAGACTATCTGTTCTTTTTCTACTGAATTCATGTAAAGCTTTAATTTTAGGAACAACATTTAACTGATAGATTAGTATTAAGACTAAGCAGTGCATGACTAGCATTCTGAAAGACACTGATAATAGTGGGTCTATGTGGTCATCACACATCAAGTGATGTCCAGACATACAGTTGTTCACAAACTACATGTTTATGATTTGGCTGTTGCATTCAGACTGTAGCTGCAAGTCCCATCAGAACCAGGTAACATTTGTAGAGCATGACAGATCTCCTCTTTCACCCAGCAAAGTTATCAACCCGAGAATGTTTTCTTGCTTTACAATTCATTTACTGCATTTACCACAAGTTCTGCTGAACTCAATGACAATTACACCTGCAAGTCAGGGGATGGACTGTTTCCACAGTATTTATGAATCACAATGGAAAGAAATGAACAGTGTTCACTACAATTTCCAGCTTTTATACCTAGACTAGAACTAAAGCCTTGTCACCAAGAAATGCAGCTGCAGAGACAGTAAAAAGGATGATGCATGAGACTGCAGGGCATTGCAGTACTTTGCAGTCTGTGAGTAATTAAGAAAGAGGTTGAACAACATCCATGAGAGATAAATATCTTAAAAATAGAAGATTCAGAAAATTTTCAGTTAAGAATTCCATAAGAATTAACTGAAATGACCTGCTGACTGATACCTATCTCCAGTACAGCTTTCAATAGCAGAAAGATTTCAGATGTCTAGAGAGCATTAATTTTGCGAAAGCTCTCCATAGAAGGGCAAGCAGATGACCTGCATAGCTAAAGACCAGTGATACTGGCATTAATCCAGGATAGATTAATGAAAAAGTCATGTAGAATTTATATCACATAGGATTAAGGGATAAGAATATTAATACTACCAGTCATCAGAGTATATTGGAAAGTACTTCTTGTCAAAAACCTGCTTTGATTCTTTAAGGATAATGGCCCACAGACATTAAAGGTCTGGGAATCACCTACAGCAGAAGATGTTTCTAATGGGGTCTGTATTTAGCTTGATGTTAGTCAACATTTTAATCAAATCTGTAGCTGTCACTGATACTAGCTGAATGGCACATGAAACTCGGAGGAGAGCAGCCCAGATACCCTGCCAAACTCTAGGCAATTATGCAGCCATTCCCTACCAATACAGGCTGGGGGATGAAGGGATTGACAGCAGCCCTGCAGAGAAGGATGTGGGGGTACCAAGGAGTGAAAAGCTGAACATAAGATGGCAATATGTGCTCGCAGCCTAGAAAGCCAACCGTATCCTGGGCTGCACCAAAAGAAGTGAGGACAGCAGGTCAAGGGAGGTGATTCTGCCACTCCACTTTACTCTGGTGAGACCTCACCTGGAGTACTGTGTCCAGCTCAGGGGTACCCAGTACAAGAAAGTCATGGGCCTGCTCGAGTGGATGCAGAGGACAGACACAAAAATGATCTCTTTCAGCCAAACAATTCAATGATTCTATGTTCAGCCTGGAGAAGAGAAGATCCCAGGGACCTGTGGCTTTTCAGTAGCTAAAGAAGGCTTATAAGAAAGACGGGGACAGTCTTTTTAGAAGGACCTGTTGCGACAGTGCAAGGGTAATGGTTTTAAACTAAAGGAAGGTAGATTTAGACTAGATATAAGGAAGAAATCTTTTACAATGAGGATGGTGAAACACTGGAACATGTTGCCCAGAGAGGTGGTAGATTCCCCATCCCTGGAAACATTTAAGGTCAGGTTGGATGGGGCTCTGAGCAACCTGATCTAGTTGAAGATGTCCCTGCTTATTGCAGAGGGCTTGGACTAGGTGACCTTTAAAGGTCCCTCCCAACACAAACTATTCTATTATTCTATAATTCTATGAAACTCATATGTCTGGGGAAAAAGAATATTGACCATAGCCACAGGCTAAGGAATTGCATCTGGGACCAAAAAAAAAAAAGTAATGATTAAGGGCATCTAAGTACACAGATGTGTGAAGGTAAGCCTACATCACGGTGACCCAGCAAAAGAGGTGTCTGTGATCCTTAGATACACAAAGAGCAATAAATGGGACAAAGCCAAGGTGATTTTAGATACCCCTTATAGCATTGGTGAGACTAATACTGGAACACTTCCTCCAGCTTTGGTGTTCTTATTTCAAGAAAGATGCTGAAGGTGCACAGAAAGTGTCACCCCAATTATTTAAGAGCTTGAAGAAAATTCCTTGCATCAACAGAATAAGGAATCTGTGCAGCTTTTAAAAAACAATAGTGAGAGATGGTCAGCTTACAACATATAAAATATCTACATGGCAAAAAAATAGTGACTATAAAAGGAATTTTAATAAATCAGGAAAGGCATACAAGACAAAAAAAAAACGCCCAGCAGATGAAAGCTGAACACAAGGAGATTTAGATGGGGGAATGCTCTAGTTGTTAACTGCAAGAATGATTAATCCCTGGAGCAATGACCAATGGGCATGTAGTTTCTCCACATCTTAATGCCCTCAGATAAAGATTGAAAGCTTTTCTGTAAGAGCTAAATAAGTCAGATGTAACATATGCACCAATTAATAGCAAATTATTAACCTCATTAGAGAGGTAGGTACTCATATTAAAGAGAGATCAAACCAGATGACCTCCTGATTCCTTCTGTCCTTTAACCCTATGATTTTATGTAAAGAGCTGAACTTCCCTGTTCCAACCCAAATTTCATGTGATACTGACACGGAGGTGTTTTGTGACTCCTTGCTTCTCACAGAAAGCCCACTGCTGGAGTGACCGTGCATGAGTTACAAGCAAATCCTATGCCATTGCCTTTCTCTGAGGTGCAAACCATGATGGTTCTGATTTAAAGTAAGATCAAAATATGGTCATTAGGAACTTAATTAAAAATATTTTAATTGCAAATGACTTTCTGCAGTGTTTTGGCTCAAATAGTCCATTCTGCAGCTGTCCCTTAAATAGTTCAGAAGATCCAGCACAGCATTATTTTTCTTTTGAATGCAAAGGGATTGTAATGAAACCCATTATGTAACCTCCTGGTTACATGAAATAAATGTGATTTTGCAGAAGATAGTGTAGAATTTGGTACAGGGAAAAAGGGTAGGCATGAAGAATCTCTCTTTAACTCACCGTTGGAACTAATGATGACAGACTGTCAGGAAAGAAATATGAAGGTATATAATTATTGGCTGGCATGCCTCAGGCATCACCCAGGTGTTAACAATACATAAAGACTGGGCATGCAAGGACTAACCTCCTCCAGAGGTCCTTTGGTATCTATCCCCCAAATATTTTAATAGAGCCATTTGTTTTACAGTATTGTTGGACTAGCAACATATATTCTGGTTGTAACAGAAGAGCAACAAGAAGCACACAAGCATACAGTCCTTTTTTCCCCCCATATATTCTGAATCCACACCCAAGATAACTCAGGTTATTAACTAAATAGTACAAAATCATAACATCTGAGCACTGTGTGCTAAACTGACAAGTGTCCCTGCTAAGCTGATGGCAAGTACTTCCCAGAAGTTATTCTTTAGATTCAGTAGCACAATTCAAATGAGCAAAAGTTTACTAACATTACAGAAGGTATGTAATGCTTGATTCCCATTAGATGAAGACCTACAACAGGAATTGATCTTTTAACTCCTTAACTTTAATCAGTCACCTTATGTGAACAGCCAGAGGTGACACACAGCAGCAGTCAGTTTATGGACATTATGTAGTCTGAAAGTTATCACCCAGATTATCCAATTTATGCTTACAAATAACAAAGCAATAGCAGAAATCTGGATCTGTTTCTGAGTGATTCATAAGCCTGGATGGAAAATATAATCCTGATAACTATGTGACGAGCTCTGACACACACAAACACCCACGGACTGGCATACAGTGCAAAACAGTTCTTGAAATTGCAAAAGAGTTTCCATTTAGTCCCTGCTTTCCAAACTTAAAACTTTCAAAAACATTTCAGGCCAATAATTTCTGATGCTTTCTCTTCCATCTATGGGCTCGGGGTATTTTTTGTTCTTGGGGTGGGTTCTTTAGAAAGGTCTGAAAAAAGATACACAGTCTCTTTAAAATAAAAAGAAGCTTAAACATATTTTTTGCATCATTAAAAAATATTATGTGAAAAGAAAGTCATCCTATTTCCTTTAAGGCCTGGAGCCAAAATATTATTTAATTTTAAAATGTCAGCTTAGCAAGAAAATGTTTCTCCATATGCACAGTGGACTTTCCAGAAATATTTGTTTAAGGGCATGATCCACCTCTCATTCACTTCAGACTGATATTGACTTCAAAGGCTTTAGCTGAGGCCCTACAGGTACATTTGGACAGTGGTGAGCTTTACCATGCATAAATCTGCAGCTAAGTACACACAAAAAAGCAAAGTCCCATTAATTACTCCAGCATGGTCAAGGCAACTTTCCAAATGTTTCAGAAAACTCAGTAGCCATCCACAGAATCGCAGAATTGCCTAGATTGGAAAAGACCTTTATGATCATCGAGTGCAATCATTAACCTAACACGTCCAAAAGCATCTCCTCTCAGAAGTCCATCTTCTGCAAAACAGACTGGCCTATGAGATACGGGAGTTAAGCTCTTGAAGATCTCACAGCCTTTATTCCTTTTCTTACACTTCTGACTAAACATAATGTTTCTTTCTTTTCTCCACACATGCTTAATTGAGTTAATTAGCTGAAGTACCTGTGTTGAGCCCAAAGGATCATTGGGGATGTAGCTAAACTCAATAGGCACAATGCATGAAGAGGTCTAGCTTGGACATTGACAGCAATATAGCCTTAGTGTAGTTCTGCACGCAGACTAAATGCCATCATCTCTCATTATGGATATACTGCTTCCAGATCTGGAAATATGACCAGATCCCTGGTCAGTGCTGTCTGAGGAAGCTCAGAACTCCCCATGCGAAAGATCAACAGGTATGCAGAACTATACATTGCATAGGGAGTATTAGCCATATCAGCTTATGACTCACCAGAAGAACTGAGGTAGGACTAGCTACTCACCTTCCACATCTCTATATGTACCAGCTACGGTTCTGCCTCAAGTGATCTTTTTTCCCAGACACACTGTCTTTAACTCCTGCAGAATGTGCAACTTGCCAGGTGAAATCTGACGTATAGAAAACAACTTTGAAAGAAATGTCCTAAATGTTCTGCTGGTAGAGAGGGATGACATTCTTCTGAATGCTACTCAACTCTTCAGGTCGGATGTTTTATTAAGTACCACATTTCAAAAATGGAATTAATTCTGTGAACTGATTCACCACTTCCATTTCCAAATAATGCTCTGTTTGAAAGTGTAATTTCTATGTCCATCACCACAAAACTGAATATTAGGAAGAAGATATTAATTTATACAAGTCTTACATGGATAATATGTAAGATCATAGATCAGTTAGTTTAAAACACTCTCAATTTTAGAGGATCAATGACTTCTACTTTCTGAAGAAGCCTTACTTCATAATAAGAGATAATTCAAAAGTATGTAACACTTGCTGTTGTGATGATCCAATTACAAAACATCCAACATCCTTTAACACTAGTTTTATGCTTCTATTCTCATTTTAACCAAATCTTCTTTAACTCTTTCTGTAGTTTATTCTATTTGTTAATCTCTATTTTGTATTTTATACCAAGTGTTTTCTTGAAATGCACAGAGAAGATCACGGAGATTTACTTTTCTATTTTCTACTTTGTGACCACCAGAGCTTGCTTTCAGGCATGTATTTCACATGCAGTGTTATTTGAGAAGCACCACACTTCTTCTACCGTTAGCATTATTTTATCACTCTTTTTACTCTGTGTTTCTTTTTCTTTTTCAATTTTAATGCATACAACTGCCTTTCAGTAGACTGGTCATTGAGTTTCATTCAACAAATTAAATTTTTAGCTGCTAGTTTAAGCTAAGAATCATAGCTCTTACATATAGTTTAGTGCGTGTCCTTTAACTCTCCTTCCTTCCCTTCCTCAGATCTGTTCATGCCACCGATGCCCCCTAAGGCACAAATGTCTGTTGCAACTCTTTAATTGCTGTCACTCCCTTGTCTATTACTTCATTCTCTCTTTTCCCCCTTTGCAACCCAGACGGGATGTGGTGCATTTCTGTAGCAGAACGTCTTCAGAAATAGTGTTTCTTAGCATTCCTAGAACAGGCTGCAAATCTGCAGTGCCAGACTTCATTCCCCTATAACTCACAGCAATTGCCCCACAACACCCCAGCCTTTGGCTCTCCACCCCGTCACCTGAGGGGCCACGAATGTGCAATGTATCCATGACTGAAAATGTGTCCTCCAGCAGGCATACAGGCAAGGGGAGGTAATTATGTTCTCCCACAGTGCGAGCAGTACCAGAAGGAGGTCATCCTGCAGGTGTTCAGTGCTCTGTATACGGGGAGAGTCTTTGGCTTTCAGTATGTCCCCAACAATACATACGATGTAACCCAAGATAGCACAAGCATGCAGTAAACTGCGGTGGTCAAAATGAGAAACTCCCAGCACTGCATGCCTGTAAGGGGTGAGACAGCCTGTGGTACACCAAACCTCTGCAGGTGCTTTCTCTGAGGGTAAGCTAAATTGAACCATTATAGAGCTGCCACAGGCAAAGAACACAAAATTGGGCAGTTAGCACAGCTCAGCTGACACACGTTAACTTGCTAGGCTGAATGTGGAAGACCAAACATTTTCTGTCTTACGGTACATATCAAAAATTACCATGCATCATCTAAATAATCAAACTTAAAATTAGAAAAAAGAACAAACCCAAAACACTTTTGGTACGAATTGCTTTTCTGTTTACTTGTCCAAAACAGGACAAAGGGAAGCATCCATGGAATATGTTTAGGATCATGATCTCTGTTATCTGTGGTGGGATGTGGATGAATCAAGTTTTAATAAATTTATTAGAGAATGAGAAAGAGACAGCAGGAATACAGTCTGGTGGCAGCTGCAGCAGCTTTGTACTGTGCACTGGTGACACTTGCATGAAGTGAGGGTCATCTTCATGCTGCAGAAGCTTCCACAGTCCGGCAGAAACATCAAGATCCCATGAGGTCTCTCCCAGACAGGAGCACTTTTGGTCGCTGTCTACAAATGCAGCATCACTACTTAGCAAGTCATCTTTTTCAAGGGATGACGCTTGTGAAAAATTACTCCTGTTG
>VYZX01005346.1:90446-102335 GCA_013401335.1 Brachypteracias leptosomus
TTTGCATATACAGTGTCTGCACGTCCCAGATCAGAAGACAAATCTGGATCTGTAGCTGCTCTAAATTCTAGTTCAAGACACTCTAATTTCTTTATATATCCATGTTAGTGTTGCACAAATGACAAACACCAACAATGTGCATTTAGCAAAACTAAGGTGATTATTTCTTTGAGCAAAACTGAATTCTCACTTTTGTTGTAGAAAATGCTATTATTGGAAAATGTCACACTAAGTGCAGAAAAGTAAATCCATTTTATGGTAACTTAGTTTGTATCTGAAATTCATTATTGCAGTTTTTAAATATTGTAAAAGGCTCTATATTCTCTAAAGGAACTGTTTGATTTAGTGCCCTAAAAGTCGTGAAGTGTCTTATTCAGATAGAAAGATCAGTCAGATTTCATAGGAAATAGCATTCTAGTTCTTGGAGAAGTAGAAATTCAACTTAGGTGTATCATGAAGCTCATTTTTAGTATGAAAATCACTTTCTGTAGCTGTAATTTAACTCTGCAAAAATTAGCAATATACATATTCAGACAATTAAAATCTTATATTTTATGTTCCAGTGCGGTAAACTGCAGGCCATAATATCTTTTTTTATTTCAAAAAGGTTGGGTTTAGGTTTTATTTTTTCACTCAACCTGCGTGCAGTAAGGCTACATGCTCTATCTGCAGGGAGGGAGAATGGGGCTTTACTGTGACAGATGAGTCTGGTGAATACTTTTCTGAAATAATAAAAATAAATATGTCAGCTTGTCATTAAAAGAAATAGGTTGTCATTCTTTGTTTATTAGTCCTGCCTCCAACCCAGGGTTACCTACTGTGTATAAATAGGTTTGCTAGGTAACTTGATTTCCTGTTTCTTTGTAAAAAAAATTTGGAACAATTGGCTCATTTATAACACTTGTTAGGTTAAAAATTTGGCTTTGTATTGTTTCTCTTAAAATCTGTACATTTTATATAGTAGAAGAGAGGCTATTCTAATTCTAGCTTATCATAATATTGTCAATGAGAAAAGTAAGAGCAGTGCATGGTAATATCTGAAGTGTCCAACGAACTTCATAGCAGAATCAGAAAGAGCTTAAATGAGCATATATATGAAAAAAAAAAAACATTAACAAAAGCAGAGAAGGGTTGGTGGTCACAAGAGCCACAGAATTGCTGGATACACTGTAGGCTTCTCCTGAAGCCTGATACAAATGTCTCTATTATAACATACACCTTACAGTGACACTGGTCCCTTTGTTCCTAAATACAGCCTTGTGTAAAGATGGAGCGCTGTAATTAAAGGAAATAACCAAAGTAAATTACTATTTACAGCAAATTGAAGTAGTACAGTGCCTATTTTTCAAAATGTGCCTGGTTCAGGTGACTTCATTTATTCACACTTTCAAATATTTCTGTCACAGACGTCTATAAGTTTGATCTGCTATAGTAAGAGAGATGTTTTGAGAGCTCACTCCCTGCCTTTGCTCATGGCAACGAGGGAAAGTTAATAAACTTAGGACATCCGTTCAAATTATCACTTTGTCCTATACATGGCCAAGCAGGCAAGATACCTCATCCAATTTCCAGAACCAAGACAAAAGAAGGAAAGACAACAAGCCCCCATAATGAAAGCACTGAAAGGTGTTTATTTTTGGATACAGTGTCCCAACCCTGGGACTCTCTCCCTGATGAGATCTCTGTGTGAAAAGGCACAGTGCAGCTTTCAGGCTATGTCCGTACCTTCTGGTGTGCGAGAAGAAGGTAGATTTTGATGCCTCAGTGACCAGATCTCCTTCCAAGTAGTTTGCTAAATTCCCACTGGCTAGGAACAGCAAAGCTGGAAGTGCACTAGATGGAAACCAGGGGCCACGATAATTGTACAAAGGCCTGCTGAGATTTTCCTAACTGCTTCCAGCAAAAGAAAAGAGTCCCCTAGTAACAGTGGTAAGTCCCACAAGAAGGAACAGTACACTATGTTCACTCATATATGAATAACACTTATTTTATCACATGAAGTTATAGATCCAGGTGCCCTAATGGAAAGAGGGCTTAAACAAATACATCACTGGGCAAAAAAATTGCCATTTTTCCCTCATATATGACTTAACTTGCAGTCCTCTGTTGTCTCTAACATAAGGAGTGTTTCATAAGCAGTTAGAATCAGGAAGATTACTTTTCATTTGGTATCATGATCAATACAAACAGGATTGTATGAATTCCATCTTTTTTGTTTACACAATCTGGAAAAAAAAGAAAATCATCTTAAAGGGCAATGCGGTTGACCATTAAAGGTAGGAGATTACATTGCTATGACAGGACATTGTGAAAGGTGAACCCGAGGGACCAGATTCTGATCTTCCTCACACCTTTCTGTGCTTCTTTAATTATCCTAAGCTCAGTAATAATAGTAAATATAAGATCATTAATCCCAACAATTGTAAACAGGTTAAAGCTTTCTGGTGTTTTATGCATTTTTCATTTTTAAAGGCTGTGTAATATTCTACTACAAAAAAAATAAAATCCCATTGACCACTACCTGACTTCATATACATTTCCACTGCAGGGGGGAATGATCTGAAACCCCAGGAGCACAGAAGTAAAAAGCTACTAGAGGTGAAAAGCTGTGCAGACCTAGCTCTGGGGATTCAAGGTACAGCACTGGTTGACCAGGAAATGCCACAAGTATGAATCATCTCTGTGCTCATGGAGTGCCAGATTTTGAGACCGCTGAGCATTAGACAAAGCAGAACTGCAGCTACCAAGTTAGTCTGCACTTACTTATGGTGTTGCTCTAAGATGAAGGCTGAAAAAAGAATCTTCAGAATGCCTCGCAAGTCTTCAGACAATTGAGCTTACTGTAACACAGCCAGTAGGAAAAAAAAAACCTGGAGAAGATAGAAAATGCACTATTTTGTGTTCTATCAGAATAGTTCAAGTGTTCATGTCTCAGTGGAAGAAAAAAAAAACAGTGATGAAATATTTTCTGAGGCAAGAAACCTGCACCTGCATCAGACTGAAGAATCATTTATTCCAGCATCACATTCCTGACAGTATCTGCCTGAGAAAGGCCACATGGACAGTGCACAAGGTATAGGAATGTCAAGAGTGACAGCATTAAGTCAGACTACAGGTCCCATCGATAGCTCAGTATCTGGCTTCTAACTATGGTGTCTTATTGTCAATCATGCAGTGAGACTTCCCCTGAATACCCTCTGAGGTGATGCCTACTTTGAGTCAGAAGCAACTTTGCGTTCCGCATCTGTCAGTCTGGTGGGGTTTTGGTTACCCTAAAGTTGTCCAGTCACTTTCTGAACCCATCTAAAATGATCCTTTCTTCTCTTACACCCTCTCAGCTTCGCATACCTTTGAATGTTTTAAACCATTATTTTTAATCTGCATTTTTGCATGCAATAGCCCTCAACAGCTTTATCTACCATATATTCTGCTTGTCTCCCACTGCTAGAAATCTACTCCACAGGTGCTAGTTTCTTTTCTCTCTCAACCTATACAAATTTTTCTCCCAAAATATGTTAGATCTCCCTTCAAGTTCTGCTTCTGGTTTTGAAAGAGGGTGAGCAAAATGACAAATTCAGAATGAAACTCACCATAGGATCTGCAATTTTGCTTGCTCTTGGCTATGGATGAACCTGTAGCCTCGCACAGCTAGAAGTAAACAAGTGTTAACTCACAACTGGGGAGGAAGGTGCCACTAAGCCCAGCTAAACCTGAGGGCAACTGTGGAGTAGATTAGTGGTCACAACATGGGGAGAAGAGTAGGAAGATTACCCCACTGAGAGTTAAAATCTGTTGAGTAGTAGCATGTGTCTTTAAAGTAATATATAAATTGGACATTTGAGGTATTATCAAAGTCCTTTGAGTGGCTGGAAGAGGTTAGTAGTAATCTTGGAAGACTGTAAAGACAGTATCTTCTCCCTGAAAAGTACCAGGTCAAAAGCAATATAGTGGTGCTGGTTAGCAAGCGGGTGGAAGGGGAGAACTAAGTGGCTGGAAGAGCTCAGGAGTAAAGGGTCATGATCACTGCACACAGAACAATTGTGATACCTGAAATTTATCCAGTTCTGCTTGCTCCCCAGACATGAAACAGCTTATCTTGACCTCTGTTAACTAAACATCTTGGAGGGAAGGGTCAATTTAAAAACCAGGAGAATGTTTTCCCTGTCTGTAGGCTACTTGGAAGAAATTATAGATGTTAATCAAAATTCTAACTAAAAAAAGATTTTGGCTAACATTTATTTTCAGAACAATGTTCCTGGCACAGGGGGAAGCCATCACACATAAGGCCTCCAGGATCCAAGATCGCTAATTACTGGCAGAGTTCTCCAGTCAGTGTATCCTTTAGCACTCCTCTCTGAGTCACTTACTGGATATTAAATATAATACTAGAGGAGGGAGAAGAGAAATCTGTAAAGTATCATTATTTTAGGCATATTTGATTTTGGCTTTTCTTCCTCTTCCTGACCTTTCATTGATCTGGATCATCTGCTCCTAGATAACTTTACTTTCTATATCTATGCCATTCTTTTTTTATTCAAAGGCATGTGAACCGTGAAAGCAACATGAAAGAAAAAATCTCCTTTGGCTACTAGAACAAAATCAAATTATTTTCACTGATTATAAAAAAATTTTTACTGCTCAGTTACAAAGCCAGTGAAAAACTGATTTTGAACTTATGAGATATTGATCATTAAAGTAGCACATTCAGGTTTGTGTAATAAGATCCAGTAGTGGTAATCAGTCTTTCAAATAACTTATTCAAGAATCACTTTAATTCAAAATATTTTCATTCCTTTCAGAACTCTGGAGTTATTATATCTGATAAACCTTCATTTCATACAAAGCATTAGTCAATTGGAAAGATAAATAATTTCCTTTTCAAGGGAACTCAGCAAGTGAAAGTAACAGTTTGGGAAAAGCTTTGGAATATTCCTAAAAACATTGTCATATGATAAACAGCAATATCTGGTTTTGAGCTTTTGTTACTTTTTGAGGAAAAGGAAAAATAACAGGGTTTTGTGACTCAAAATAAAAGCCATTCAGACTGAAAGTATATTTTGGTACTCAGTACTGGAAGCATGTAGTCAATACTGTAAACCAGGGTTTAAAATGTTCTGATCTAAATAAAACACAAACATTAACATTACATTTTACTTTTCTATAAAGGGAGAAGACTGCCAAAGGCAAGGATTATGGCAATCAGCCTCTATGAGAAAAGTCAGTGGAAAAGGAGTAGCAAGAATTGACTATTTGCAAATAGGTTTCTAGTAAGAAGTCAGCTTCCACTGGACACCTCTGTGATAAGAGAGATGACTGGAAGAGGGGTCCAAAAGGCACTTAAAGCCAAGGGCAAAGGAGGGGTGTAACTGTACTGACAATGGGGCAAAAAAGGAAACTGGTAACAATGGGAGGGCCCAGGGGATAGCAATGAGCAGAGATGGGGCAATCAAGCAGACGGATGGTGAGAAATGAAACAAAAAGTGAGTGCATGTGGGAAAAGGTAAAAAGAAAATTAATAAACTGCATTTAAAAAACTCTGATAGTCCAAAGGCCTGAGGAATGGCAGTCAAACTTACAGGTACGAGACATGTTTCATCAGGGAGAGAAATGACCACTCAGGTGTTGAGCAGCAGTGGAAAGGAGGAAGGCAGCATGGAGCACCCTGGTGGGTGAGCCAGCAAGAGTGGGCAGGAGAGGGAGCAGGTGGGAAGTGACTCCATGGTGCACCCAGCTGCAGGCAGGAGTGTGCTCCACCAGCCCTTCCAGGGGGGTTCTTTCTGAAAAGAAGCCAAGGAGCCATTGAGGCTCTCCTTGTGCAACAGTACCCAGCATTTTGTTTAAGGCTTGAACCTTAGCTGTGACTGGTCCTGGAAGGAGGAAAATGAAAGCAAGGCAAGAACATGAATTAATAATGTGTCTACATTATTGTGCTTAGAAAGCAATAGCCAGGGAGCTGGATGGAAGGGAAAGGCCTTACAATGGGGAAGCTGGGGTGATAGGTGCATCTCAGAAAAGGTGAGGTGTGGAGGTGTCATTTTATTATTTCTCTTACAGCTCTGAAAAAAACCCCAATAATCACTTATCCTGATCAGGAGTATAAATGTAGAAATCAAGCACTATGGAACTGAAGGCTACAAATTAAGATAGTATCAGAAGCAAGGCAGAGACTTCTTGTGTCTGGAACATTTTAATCTGTGACAGCCCACACCAGCAAAGAGACGATCTGGCCAACCTCCTGACATTTTTCCATTAATTATTTTATTTTTCTTATTGTGTATTTAATCATGGCTTAAACGCCTAGCTATTTTCCCTACCTTATTACCACTTCAGTGTTGCTAGTGATTTTGAACACCGTACAGAAGCATTTGCAATTCTGTGTACCTCTTTATGCGCCCATCATCTACTGTATTAAGATATTCTTATTGAACAGTGTGCTATTTCAACCAGCCTGAGACTTGCAGACCATGAGTGAGATCTGGGTGGCCATCATATACAAACAAGGATTCTTGAAAAAGCAAGACATTTGACAAGCCTGCTTGCTTGCCTGTTAACATTTGGCATATTAAACATAGACTGTGGAGAGGAAATGTGCCCTCCTGTCTCTCCAGAGAATTTCTGTGGCAGTAGCTTCCTCTGCATCACGACACAGCAACTTTTTTCATATAAGAAAAAAAAAAAGAGAATGCAATTTATAATGTATGTTTTTCACAATAACTAGCAATGCGATCAATAACTAGCAATAGAAATGTTCCGCTAGTGGCAAGGAACATTTTATGGTCTCAGCTCCATCAGCTGACATTGCTAAGAAATACATGCCAGAGTTTCCTTCACAAGACAAACAATATTGCAGCTACAAATTCTCTGTGTTTCTTACAGGCTTGTTGTAATCTTTATTTTCTTTCGCATTTTATTTCCTAGGTTATAAACATATGCTTTGTCCCATCCTGCGGCACATCTACAAAACTTAACTGAACATTTTAATTTATATTTCTGCTGAGTCACCCCAGTCCAAAATTGCTAATGAAGCTTTGGGAGTGCCTTAAGGAACAGATATTTAAACCCATCTATAAGTAAGATTCTGTAAATCTAAATCCTGTCTGGTCATTAGGGTCTAGCATTAGGACCCTCAAGTAAGAGCTTTTAGCTCCCTCATGGTTAAAATCAAAGCTCTGTTTACTCAACCATGTTATGGCTGATGCCAAATTTTCCTGCACAGAATGGGTTGGCCTCAGGCAACCAGTGGCCAGACAATGTAGAATCCTGTATAGAGGAGCCCAGAACTGGTATCGAAAATAAACAAGGGGTCATGTGATCCCCAGACTAGTTGTGTAATGGATTATCTTTAAAACATTCTGCTTGTGGTCTGCATGTCAGTTCAAATACAGTTTATAGAGGTAAAGGTCTGGAAGGTGCCTCAAGAAGTTGACTTGTCCAGCCTCAATCCCTAAAGAAAATCTACTACATTTATGGTATTCTTGACTAGGCTTTGGAATTTTCGTCATTGGGGGTCTTTACATACAATCTCTTCAAACAATTTGTTTCTCTGTCTTTATCACAAGGAAACAGCTCTTAATATCTGCCCTATATATTCCTTCCTGAATTTTAAACCAATTACTTTCTGACCCTCCCACCACAAATTAAAAAAAAACCCAAGTGTTTCCTTTGTCTTTGCAGAAGCCTTTTGTATATTTGAAGCCTGTTCCCTTTCCCCTTACTCTCAGTCTTCTCTTCTTATGAGACACTCTCTCTCCAAAATCCTAAGCTAGTACATGCTGTAGACTGTGCTTTTGTGCTTTTTCATCCCTAGTTATCAATATTGTGAACCTGTCTGAAACACAAACGACCTTTGTCAGCTTACATGTCGGGTTTTCTTTCTAGTTGAGGCATCTAGGGGTTGAAAGAAGGAGAAGAGGAAAGGGTGTGAGCTGCACACAGACCCAACAAATGGCTGAGGTCTTCAAGGAGGGAGGAAGGACTTTCCAATTTCCACCAGCTCCAACCTGCAAGAGCACATTCCAAGGCACCATGGCACAAATTGCTGTGTCAAAGTCTGAACTTTAGGAGGTAAACGTTACTTCTAGACACTATTGAGTGAAACAATGAAGTTTTTTTCTCACAGTAGTACCCATGAAATAAGTGTTTCCTTCATCCAACTCAATGTCACAATCACTATGACTACACACAAACCAGTCTGACTTACCTGCCTGGTTTAAAAAAAAAACCATCAACAACGAACTGGTTTTCTTTCATTCCCATTACCTGAATTCAGTTGACATAAGGAGGACAGTAGAGCTTCCAGGCTTGCAGGATTTTGGCTTGACCTTAGGGACAAGCTGTAACATCCCACAGAATCTACTCCTGTTTGGTGTGAAGATTTGGTATCTCCTAACACACAAGCTTACATATAAAATGCCCTTTCTCCTGTAAGGAACTTGGTGCTGGGTGTCCTAACCCAGAGTGTCAATGGACAGGAGTCCTTTAGTTAGACTGAACCTGGAGTCACAAAAATGTTCGTATCTCTCAGCACAGTTGATTTCAAATTAATGGAAAATACATTCTCAAATAGCCTTCTGAATCTTATTCCTCCTGTCCACTTAATCTCCTGTCCATTATGCCCCAAGAGCTTTTTTGGTCCATGTTTGTAGAAGGAGTACCACCTACCTGGACAGCAGCCATTTGTTGACACATGAAGAGGGAAGCCCAGATTCAGTGCACACACCAAAATTTTAATTTTAACTGATTAGCTGGTGCAGTCAACATCAAGCCCATAAGGCCAGATTTGAGGAACCATCAAGTGAGCAACAAGTGGTTGTTGAGTTCACTTGAGATAGTTGTAGGCATCTTTTAATGCTATGAGAGGACCATATGAAAATATTTCCAAGGGAAATGGGTGGACTGAAAAGAAATTTGAGTTCTATCATCTTTTCCATGGTGCTTTTGATTTTGAACCAAAAATATGAGTGTACAGATTCAAAAGCCTGTACATACACATATAGCATTACAGCTACAAGCAGTTACTCCTCCTAAAAGGAAAATTCAAAATTATTTCTGTAGTATCTAAATTTACCCAGTCTTTCTAAAAGCAAATTTCTTTCAGCTTGCTCCAATATGTTAGAAAGTGAAGAACATAATGCTGACTACTGAGAATCAATAGAAATTTTCACTGTTGAACAAATATGCTCAACAGCTTCTCTTTTGTTTTTCTTGATATATGCATGCCATTCTATTTTTTTTTAATTTTACATTTTGATAAACTCACTTGGTAAGAAACACTTGAACACATCTTCATGGACTTCATCAGTTCTGTTTCAAGAGAAGAGTATGATCAAGTACAGTAACTGTCAATAGAAGAGAAAAATAGAGTAAGAAAATAATAATCGTAAATCTGAAATATTAATATAGGTTATATAGAGAGTAAAAAAAATACCTTTTCCAGACTTCTAAGCCCTTTGCCATCATTTAAAATGCAATAGACAGAACTGTATCAGCAGAGAAAAAATACTGCCCTCCCTTTCAGGCATAGGAATGGTTTCAGAAGAAATAAGAAGTAAAACAACAATGACAAAAAAAAAAGAAAAACAGCAACAAAAATCTTCCTAGCTCTCAATAATTCAAGTAAAATTCTTGTCTCACTAGCAGTGGAATGCTGTAGTTCCTCACTATCTTCTCAAAACCAAGTTGGTTCTTTACCTTTCCCTCCACACCCCCCTCCCACCCCCAAAAGGTTATTTTGAAATAAACTAGCAGTTTGTTCCAAAACTTGAGGTTTGGAAATAACTAAGAGTTTCATTTCTCTGTGCACTAGTTTGCAAGGT
Source organism: Brachypteracias leptosomus (assembly GCA_013401335.1). Lineage (NCBI taxonomy): Eukaryota > Metazoa > Chordata > Aves > Coraciiformes > Brachypteraciidae > Brachypteracias > Brachypteracias leptosomus. Next base: position 100,262 of record VYZX01005346.1, read on the forward strand.
CAATTTAGGCTATTTCAAAACTCTGAGGAGCACATCCTTCCTGCTTCTAGGAAATTACACTTACCATGCTTATGTGCTGTTTTATTTTGATTTAGTAAGGCCCTCAGTTTAAATAACTATCTAGATCCATCTACCTCTACATAAATGAATCTGAGTTGGAACTTATATTGGCCAATACTAATACTGCAGAAAACCAGAAGCCTTAGTGCAAAAAGGGCTTCCATTTGGTGTTGCTGATATAGGAAGAACACTATCAACTCACTGCTCTACCATAATGATGTCTAACTTATTGGAATGAAACCCAAAATGTTACCCACAAGCCCCACCAGCCTTGTACACACACAGCCCTAGGGAATAAAAAGTTAAGACCAGCAATAGAAGCAATTCTCCATTGCATGTTATTCACTCAGCAGCATTCTTGAATGCTGAAAAGCATGAAGTACTACCCAAACAACTATAATTGGCAGTTGATGTCCCTCATCGGAATTTATTTTTTGTCACTATCTTTATGAAGTACTGCAATGTCCCAGTAAGGGCTACAGATCTGTATCCATCTCTGTGTGATCAACATGAAAGCCTCTTCTGCTCATTTCCACATGTGATCTGTTAGAGCTCCCTAAGCTAGCCATACACAAATCATTCTTAGCACAATATGACTACACAAATCCACTTAAAGTCAAGATTAACTGGTTTGAGGCAGGTTCTTTAGTGAAGGTGCAATGCTGGGTGAGCAGGGCTAAGGTGCACCTAGATACCACCAAGGATCTGCACCAAGTACTGCTGCCTGTGTGTCAGGAGGATTGTAAGGACTCGGACCAGCAGTTTAGCCATCTGCACATTACATTGGTGACTCAGACATGATACTTATATTCCACTGCATGCCTTTCTTTTTACAAGTATTGATTTGATCAGGTATATGACTGGTTGACTGTTCATACCCATGCTAAACGTAAGCAGCTTCCCATACTTTATGTTCCACAACAACAAAAAGAAATCTTCAGTTTCCCTGTGAAATGCACCAAATCCTCCCACCAACTCATTAACCTTATTCCATTGTGGTTTTTAACACACAAATGCCCCCACCTTTTAGACTCAGAATTCAAGGCCACAGCTCTTCAATGAACTACTCTGATATTCTGTGAATATGAATGTATATCACAGACCACAGTTCAAACAGGTATAGCTCCCTATGGAGAAAAAGAAATGAAGATGAAGTGGTTGGCAAGTGGCAGAATCCCTACACAAGACTGTGTTGTCCTCGTGATTATTTGCCATTCTCTTAATCTATCAGCAATGCTCTTGTGCTAGCTTCACAAACACTGGGGTAAGTGTTGTACTGTGCTGGGCACAGTGTCTGTCCCTGCAGAAGACCATGAGAAACACCTACACTCAATGATGGCTCTCCATTGACAACTACCTGCACTACCTGTCAGCTAGCCAGATTTTAATCTATTTAACATATGTTTTATTGACACGATATAGTGATAGGGGTTTTTTTTTAACTCAGAACAGCATGTTGTACAAAGTCAAATACCTTTTAAATGTCTAAGTGCATCACACCTACTTGTTTACTGTGTCAGTCATATATAGCATCATCAAAGAATAAAAGCAAGTTTGTTTATCAAAGATCTATTTTCCATTGAACTATGCTAACCAGTATTAATTTTATTCTGATCTTTTTGGTTATTTATGAACTACTATGAACATAGGGTGTTCTCTTAATTTACCACACCGTGAAACCCACCCTACCGTTTCCCAGGCCTTGTCACATGCCCTCTTGGAGTCTGAGGGTAACATGTGGGGCACTCTTTTGTCCTCGAATTTTCCCCAATTTTCTAAAATTCATTGAAAACAAGTGTGGCTCAGGAGACATAATTTCTTTGCTTACTTTTTCAGGTCACTTTCATGCAAGTTTGGATTTTTTTTAATCTTTTGAAGAGAATCTTTAACATTCTTAGTTGCAAATTACAGTATGTATCACAGCACATCATTATTTATACTCTATCTAAGCAAACAAGCCCATTTTAATATCAAAATTGATTTGGTCTTACAAATTATGAGGAATAATTTTTTT
>VYZX01005347.1:15022-71749 GCA_013401335.1 Brachypteracias leptosomus
TAATGCTTCAGAACTCCTTGATGATCTCATGTCAAAGAAAAAACAAGTGCTACAGTTTCAGTGACACATTTCTCGAAAATCAAACTCAACCTTTTAATGTTAGTAGCATTTAACAATGACATTTTTGATGTTACATGCTTGAAATGCAAGTGCAATGAGCCTTACTTTTCATTGCTTCATTTTGCAGCTGTACCCCTTGGAGTGCTGTCAAAATTTGATAAAGATAAGTCTTGCTTTGACGCTGAAAGTCTTTTGAAAGCTCAAGAGCAAATGAACGAAGGCTCTTCAGGTCTCGCTTAAGCTTCTTCTCAGCAGGAAGAAAAAAAAAAAGTTATGAGGACACAAAAACAGCTGTTATGGAAGAATCAATATAAAACCAACACAAATAATTGTGGTGAGATACCACAGTTAAGAAGAACTATCTACTTGATGAAAGGAAGTCTTCAGGAGCATATCTTTCAGAATGTTTAGAGAAGGATCCTGCAAGATATTCAGCAATGTCATTTCCTAAAGACTTCAGCAAGACTTTATGGATATTTAGCTTCTTATGGTACATACATCAACCATAACACAGCTTCAGGTATTACAAAGTCTCTTTCTTATTTCATCAAATGAAAGTGTGTGTTCTTTCCACTTAGACGACATATCCAGAATTAGCAATGGAAAATTGTGATTCACATATCCCTTACTGCATTCTTTTTCTACACTTGGATCAGGAGGTATTTGCTAAACGCTACTCTAAGTCATTTCCTAAATAAGCCAGTTCTATGCCTTCCTATGAGAATAGATACATTTTGAAAGAACAAAAACCTTATTGCTCAGAGAAGTATTTGTATTATGGTTATTACTCAGCATAAAAGACAATATGATGAGCCTTTAAGATGTTTTTAAGAGCTTCTTATATTCACTTAAAAGTCCAAATAAAGTAAAAACGAATTGATCTGGTTTTAAGATTAGTAGACTTCTTAACATTGAAGTCTTGGAAGGAACATGTAAAGCCACTTTGCAATACTTTATCTCACAGAAGCACCATGATGTTTCATTAGTCAGCCTGGTACGAAGAGTCACATATTCTGTGACATTCTATTTTTCCAACTGAGGTACTGACCTTGAATTAATCAACTCGTTTCAATGATAAAAAATTAATCTAAACTAAAGGAGAAGATCACTGTATTATTCACTCTCAAAAGCCACAGAATATAACTAGGAAGAACTAATTTTTTTTTTATTATGGGTACAGAATTATCATTAATCTAGACTTTTATTTGGAGAGCTTTGCTCTCTCTTAACATCCACTGATCTCTGATAGTAAACTATCTTAATGCACTGGTATTGTATCATAAGCAGTTCTGCCACTCTAGCAAACCTAAAACATAAAAAATCATTGCAAAATTTACAGGATCACTGTAAGTAGAATAGACCAGAATAGTTCAGAAGGGACCAACAATGACCATCTAGTCCAACTGTGCTACAATTAAGCTACACACTTCTTTCCTGAGATACATTTCAGTCATTTTATGCAGATGTTCAGTGCTGCCTTGAGAAAATCCTTAAAAGAAACTCACTATTCTAGGGAGTAACTTAAGGAAAATACTATCAGCAAAGGAAAATACTATGGTACTGCGAGAACAGTTCCAGTTTCTTTGATGCAAAACTAAGACAACCTGAGCGAGCATGCAGCAAACTACTCCCTCTTGTGAGATCTGCCTGAGCAGAACACTTAGTGAAATCAATGGAGCTCTCCAATGCTTTGTTAAAGGATCTGCCTGCCCAGTTAAAAGTATGTCACAACTACTGCTTTTTAGGGGATATCTATGTAATAGTCAAATCAGGGATTGCTGAGTTTTGATTACAAAATACCTAGCTCGGGTATTGATAGCAGGCTATACATAAGATCCTGGAGCTCAGGAGCAGCCACTTTTACCAGCTTCTCAGGGGACTTTGCAGCCTATTGCCGCAAAATCACTATAAATTTTAAGCTAACTCAGGTATTGCTACACTTCACTGCACACGCTGCTGTGAATACCATGAAGCCATAGATCAGGTTCATATCTGACCATTTTCTGGGTATTTGATAAGCATGTAAATGTTCAGGGCGTAGGTTATGCCTACGTTATTACTAAATGTCTTACCTTTATTGCTCCATGCAGCTGGGTTACAACAGAACTCTGCAATTTCTGCTGCTGGCCACGAGCAGAGTAGAGCTGCAATACTTCATTAGTGCTTCTTCCAGCCAACCCTTGATACTGTTTAAAAGAAAGAAAAAAAATCACCCAAAAATCACTTTAAAGTGCTCACATTTTCTGTTGCGTTCTGTCCCCTTTGTCCCTGTAAGCATTTGTAACTTAATGGATTACAGGTGATGTTGTTTTTTTGCTTTTACCTTTTTCTGAGTCACATGAAGGATCACCTTGAGGTAACAGGCTAAAACCACAACTCTACTCCCTTAGGGTGGTAAACCTAGCATGAGATTACTAAAATGCTTTTGCAGTACCTAAACCCCCTACTTATGCTTGAGGTGGATCTAAGTGGTTAAAACTGCACCTTCACTTAAGGAAAAGGGCTGGTTACATAGCTGGTTTAAGTGTTTTCCAGTAACTATACTAGATATATGGTAATTTTTATGCTAACTTTTAGACTAGATAGAAAGAATAAATTTTTTACAATGAGGGTGGTGGAACACTGGCACAGGTTGCCCAGAGAGGTGGTAGAAGCCTCATCCCTGGAAACATTCAAGGTCAGGTTGGACGGGGCACTGAGCAACCTGATGTAGTTGAAGACATCCCTGCTTACTACAGGGGGGATTGGAGTAGAGAACTTTTAAAGGTCCCTTCCAACCCAAAACATTCTATGATTTTATGAACTACGTTTAATGCAGAAAGTGGCCTGAAAGGACATAAAACAGAACGAAGACACACACACGCACATGTCAACTACAAAAGTCGTGAAGGAGCTGGTAATACACAGCCTCCAAGTTATTGTTCATTGCCTTAGCTTCCTGCCAACGCTGACACCATCACATTCAGTACAGTTGTCATGGTGCAAAACTGTACCAATAAAGCCCTAAGCTGGGTCTTCAAAGATCAAAGCAAAATAAGCAATTTTATAAAGGATGTGGAGAAGAATGCTTTCTAATGATCTAAAATGACCTATTATGCAAAAGCAATTTTTATGGCCAAATTTGGGGGGGTTTTAGATGTTGAAGTTAAAAGGAAGATAGAAGTAATGCACCTTTAAATATTTACAGACAAGAACACAAAAAAGGTATCTCTGTAAAGTACTTGTGAAATCCTGCAATGTGACAGAATCTGTATTAAAAAACCACAATTTTGTCATTTACTGACAATCCTGATCCTTAAAATGAGCTGAAACTTCTTCACCTACTTTCCCCCATCACCTGTTGACATTTATCATTCCTTAACCAGTACTATTTCTTTATTTTTAGAATGTACTTGTCTCTAGGAGAGACTTATTTGCTACTTTATTCAGGCCATAAATTCTGCAAGTGCAGTCCCCTGTTATTTAAATTAACAAAGCATAGAAAAGTACAACAATGTGAAAAAGCTAAATCTACTCATATGAAGAGTTTAATTCAATACCAATCACCTGGTAATGATAGGTAAAAAGTAAACATTTAATTGCAGTTTAACTACAGATGACATCTGCAAAAACAACAATACAATATACTGGAGCTGTTAGAATAAAGAAAGATTATGTTTTCCAAGAAAAGTACTTTACTTATCTAAACCAACCTTTTCATGTGGGTTTTTTTTTCACCTTCACGAGGTGTGCATCTTCTATTTACAAATTCAACCAGGGGTTCTGCACAGCTACACAACACTGTAGCACTAATATAAAATGTTCTTATGTGAAAAACAAATAGCAGGAAGAAACTATTTTTTCTTACAGGCTTTAAGCTCCCAGAAATTGAGACTGATTCTGTGCATTGTTGATGTGTTCTTTTACTCTGAGGATTTTCAAGATTCATGTTACTCAGATGCAATATTTACAAGCATGCTTGACGAAAATGCATACAAGTAGCTCACCAGAATTAGTATCTCTAATCGCATGGGAAAAGTTAAGCATATACATATAAGCAATTGCAGTACTCAATCCTTATTGTTAAAAAAGCTTAAGCTAGTTAAAACCTACTTTTAATATGTAATATATTTTTTCCACCATCTGTGCAGGTTTCTCTTGACCCCCCAGTTTTCTCAACACGAACAATAAAAGATAATGGTTGATTCTACTGTCATTGCAGTCAACCTCCCACCACTCCCACTATCAAGTTTATCTTTATTACAAAGGCTGCCTTGGTTTTGAGGTTTTCTCCATTAAAATAGTTTCAGCATTCATCAGAGTTGTTTGTAGGCCAGAACTTGTAAATCTGTGCATGAGAAGCAAGAAACCATCTATAAACCTTTTTATAGTCAGCTTTATTATAAACAGAAGTGGAACTGAACTACTTAATAGTGTTCTCCAAAGCAAAATCTCAGTTCTGCAATCAGATCCATCCTGGCAGATTTGGCTTTACGTAAGGAAGGCTGCAGGATCAGGACCTCAGGGACTGCTAACAAAAGCAAGGAGTATGCAGGTAGACAAACATTTCCAATAAGCAAAAGCAAGTCTACAGAGAAAGACTCTGACTTCTTATGTTCAGTAACAACCCTTACAATATGCTGCCAGCACAGCAATATCCCAGGCTGCAGAAAACAGTGGCAGTGCTGATATTCGTGACTGTCCCAAGGATGGGAAAGGCTATAGCAAGAGATAACATTTTTATGAGACTGATGCAACCTACAAACGTCTACACTGCAAATCCTGATTTATGGCTAACCTCATAAGTTTGTCTCCAAAGCTCCCTCACCCACTTCAGCCAAAGTGAATCCAATTAGCCTTTTACAAGTTAAGAACGAGACCTCTGTTAGCCCTGGTCACTGTGACTGAACTTGTTACAGCTCAATCATTCAGGCAGCTCCACCAGCAGATCTGAAGGGTGAGTGACTGACAGCTGAGGGCAGTACCTTTTTTCACCAGCATAGCTGGGAGATATGGTGCAGCAATGCACAACCTTAAACTCATCTAATTAAAATTAACATTCTTTTTAACAGAGACTCTTCAATTACGGTAAAACTATTTCATAAATGCCAGTTTAGCTCATGTTTTCAGATTGCTGGGGCAAATTAACCATGGAGAAGCAAAAATCTTTTAAGTGTATTTAAATAACTGCCTGAATAGAAACATCAGTGCAAGGTTAGTAGCAAAGTATTTCCATGAGTCATTTGACATTGTTTCTGACTGATGGTGGTAACATTGCCACATTCCTCACGTGTCTGTACGTGCTCATATCTTCCAGCACATTTTGCAATAAACTGAAATGGTGCCATATTTAGAAAACAAGGATTCATTATCAAATATGCAGATAATTTCTTCCTATATCTGAAATAGCTTACTGACTAGAATAATTTATTTCTTGTGCTTGTAAGAGTCAAAAAAAAAAAAAAAATCAGCTGAAATACTTCAGGGTTTTGGTAAACATTATAAAGCAGAATAAAAATAACAGAAATATTTTCTCAGAATAAATTACAGTTCTTCTGTATACCCAGCAAAACTCAATTCAGATGTACCATCTGCTTCCAGTCAGGCTTTGAAAAATGTTAACCCCACTTTTATCCACAGGTGCTAACAAATCCACATGGAGAGCAAATGGCTTTCCTGAGGTCACCAAACCATTTAGTGTTTCAGCCCAGATTAGAAACTCTTGGCCAACAGTCTGCATCACAACTAATACTCACAGCCAGCTCTGCTCTAGCAGTGTAGATCAATACTCAAAATTCTCTAAATCTCTGAAATCCTACCTTTGAAGACCCCACACATTATCACAGGCTGCTCCTTGTTGCAATAATGGTCTAGGAATAACATATGCTTCTGTAGAGGGATACAAGGAAACGAGGGCATCCAGTTGTTGCTGCATGTTCTGTGACTGACTCCTGCAACAGTGCCTTGCCTCCTCTAGACAAGTGTAACGCTAGTGCTATGAAGACATGCAACAGGGCATCTCTAGTAAGTCTACTCACAATGAAATAACTCTTCTGTGCTCTATGAACAGTCCTTTTTAAAGCATCATCCCAATTATGTCTAAGAAGTGTTTCTTCAGAATCTACCCTTGTCTTTTAGACAAACATTTTCCCTGCAAGATGAAAGCAATATTCCATATTTTATGCTTGCAGAGTTGTTCCCTCAGTTCACTTTTACAGATTTAAAACAATGGCAATTATTTAAAGGCATGTCAACTTCTAGTCACTTAATCAGCATATTGTTATTGCTACCATTTATGATTAAAAAAAAAGGAAAACTGACTCTTTATCCCTTCATAGATTTCTCCAACAGATGAGAAGAGTAAATCCAAAAACTAGGAAGGTGTATTTCAGTGCCTTTTTTATTATTTTCATAAGAATTCTTTTTGGAAAAATAAACAATAGTTACCTCTGCGAGTTTTAGATGAAGAGCGGCATTTTCAGTTTCCAAGACAACTATTCTTTCTTCTTTCATCTAAGGAAGAAAACCCACCCAAAACCACAAAAATCAAAATGAAATAAATACGAGCCTGGTGAATATTATTTCATTATGCTAGCTTTCATTGTCATATTCCTCTATTTCTCGACATTCTGAAATCTAAGGACCACCCACCCCCGATCTCCTCAGAGCAGTATTTGTCTACAGGCACACAAAAATTAGGATAAACTCTTAATATTCCTTTATTTCCTGGACTGTCACTTTGCCTGCTTGTACAGATATTAATTTGTACGAAATTTTAACTGCTTTTGCTTAACAAAACCATGTCCTGGCATTTTCCAGACCTGTAGCCCTTAGACAAGTATTATTTTATTTATTTATCAATAACCACGTAAATGTCTGTGTCCCGGGGCGGCGCTCTTGATCACCTCCCACCGTGCCCCAGGCGGAGCGGCCTCTCCCCCGTGCCGGGCTGCCTGCCAAGTCCCCTCACGCTGCTGTACTGAGGGTTCTCGCCTAAATTCTAAACATCGAAACATACTTTTGATAGAGAGAGGCAGGGAAGGGGCGGGGCCGCCGCCCTCAGCAGGTCGAGGCGCGCCCCCCCCACCTGCCCCGTCCGGCAGGCCCCGAGGGGGCCCGGCTTCTCCCCACCGCCCGTCCCTCTGGTCCCGCCGCCGCAGCGCGGGGCTCACTCGCAGCCGCTGCTCCAGCTGCCGGAGGCGCTGCGCCCACACGGAGCCCACGTCGAGCCCGCTCCGCGGCCGCATCCTCCTCCCGCTCCCGCGGCGGGGCAGGCCCAGCCCAGCTCGGTCCCCGTAAGCCCCCGCGGGTATAAGCCGGCCAACTGGAGATGGAACTGGGGCGTCGGCCCGGCTGCCATGGTGACAGGACACGCCTCCTTCCCCTCCCACCAGCGGGCGCTTCCATTGGCTGCTCCGACGCCTCGTGCACCGCCTCCGCCCGCTAGCGGGAGAAGGGGAGCCCCTGCCAGCTCCCAGGAGTGGCAGGGAGCTTCACCAATTCTCTCGCAGGAAGGGGGGACGGGGCGGGGAAGCGCTCCCCTTCGCCCCGCCCTCTCCATAGCTGTTAACAGGCGGGCTGTGAGCGAGGCCTTCCTTCTGAAGTCCAGATCGGGCTACGTGGCCTCAGAGGCCGAGAAGTAGGGAGAGGAGCGCAGGGCGGAAGAAATCCGGGAGCTCCCGGGGCTGGAGTGAGGGCGGTGCTGGGTACAGGGTTTCTGCCCTGAGCAGCTGGCGGCGGGAGCTGGGGCTGAGGCTGCAACGGCCGCAAAGAAGATTAAGAGAGAGAAGCATCTGTTACATAGAGGGAGCTGGGGGGTGTCAGGCCTGGAGGAAAGGAGGCTGAGGGGATCTGATCAGTATGTTTAAATACCTGATGGGAAACTACAAAAGCAACAGATTCAGGCTTTCCTCCCTCGTGTCCAGGGACAGGGCAGTAGGCATAAATGACGACATACAAAACTCCCTCTAAACCTAGGCAAGTTTTGATTTTTAAAAATATTTTTGAATGTTGGGGTAGTCAAACACTCGCACACATTGCCCAGCGTGGTTGTGGAATCTCCACCCTTAGAGATACTCAAAACCCGACTAGACGCAGGCCTGGGCAACTACCTGACCTCATTTTGACTCTAAGCCAGATGATACACAGAGGTCCTTCCAACCTCAAATATCCAGTAACTCTGAACAAAGCCAATGTCTAGGGCTAATCATAGGAGATTGACGAAGCCTGCAGGTCCAGCTGGTGTGGGCATCCTACGAAGCTGCCCAAAACAGGAGCTATTTGTTCAGGCTATGGCTGGTGGTGTCATACTAAGGTTTCCAAGGCCAGTATGTGACATATATTAGTAATAGTACTACTGATGTATTGCAATGAAAAATGAATATTATCTTGAAAGCAGTCAGAATACTATTTGGCTATTAAATGTGAAATTATGCCAGATACAAACATGTCAGCTTCTTGGAAGTGGGAAATAGTGCTATTTCTGTACTAGTTGGGTTTGGTGTTTTGTTTTTTTTAAAAACTGAAGCTACCATCATAATTACAGAGGAATCCAGTTCCACAAAAAGAGCAGTCTCAAGTTACTGTCTACAGAATGTGGTGAATGTGCTCTCATACAGGCAGTAGAAAATCCACAGGCACACAGCAGTGACTCTTGCCACGTGGGGCATAGAAGGGACAGCAAGGCTTTACAGAGAAACCCATCTCTCACAGACCATAACAAACATCTCTGTGTAGCTCTGTCTTCTGTGATACTGCAACTTCTTCCCACATCACCTACACACTGTAGCCTCAGTTTAAAGAAAAAAACAAACCATAACAAGCTCACTGAAAGCCCCTCGGCTGTTTGTCTCTGCAACTAGTTCTGCATTGGTGGAAAAATGAAAATTGACAAATCAATTTAGGCTAAATAAGATAGTTTCAAAGTACCACAATACTGAGGAGGTTACGAGATGTTGGCTCTAAGTAACGCAGACAGGATTTTATCAACATCAGCTATTTTGAGGAGAATCTTTTAGTAGCTTGGGGGTATGACTCACAATTCTTGACACTGAGCTGTGATTTTTTTTTTTTTATATATATATGTAATGCTTATCCTGCAGCAGCAATCAAGTCAGAACAATGTTATTTTCTAACATAGCTCAGCCTCATCTCAGAAAGATCATCTCTGAAGCATAAATGGTTGATGTCTCCCCTACTGTGGGTTTTACCCACTACAATGAGATTAAGAATCTGGTTTCTGTAGGCAGCAACAGAGAAGACTTAGTTTACAATCACTCAGACTTTGAACTAGTAATCTAAAACTGAGCATCCCTGGACTATTTTTATTTAATAATTTATCTGTGCACACCTGGATGTTGGACAGTACTGAAAACTCAGTCCCATTTGTATTTAAAAAAATAAAATAAAATCACAATATGATCTGTGACTCACCACAAAAGCAACAATTGTCTTTTGGGAACTTCCTTCTTTCCAAAGCTCAGGAGAAGTTGCTTGATGGCTAGGGAACAAAAGTCTGTCAGGGAGATCTAGGCAAGAAACAAATATAAAATCCAGTTGTCTTCTGGCAATGCTGCAAGGCTGTCTTCCAGCACGCTTGTCTACACTGATTCTCTGCTTTGAAGAATCTTAGGGGTTTTTTCCCCCCTGAGCTTCTACCAACTTGATCCTGTCTTCCCCCCTGCAAATGTAGAGCCCTGCCTTACCACAGGTCCTTCCAGGGAACCAGAGAGCCAGAACATTAATGAAATTGCCTATATCCACAGTTTACTCTGTTAACTTTAGCATCAGTGAAATACCATGGTGGATTATAAATCTTAAGATACTACTAAGTAAGCATTGTCTTGAATACTTCTGATGCATTTCATGTTAACCCCAATAGTGGAACCAACAGGACTAATGAGGTCCCAGCTTCAGTATTCTGATATGAATCACCCGTTACAGCATTCCCAAATGGGAAAGCAGTAAAATGGGTAGAAAAACACTTGGAAAAAATACCAAGAGAGAAGGTTGCCATCCCTCTTGTGCCAAACACTGTGAGATTCACAGCGGTACGCCTTTGGATTTTCTGCTTCCCCTATGAGAGCGCCTTTGCCAGGCTCAGCAGACAGCAATTCAAGACTGCTGTTCTGCACGCAGCCTGCCACTTGCACCTTCTAAAACATTATCCAGTGAAGCTGTAAATATTTTATTCCATGTTTTCAGCCAGACATTTGCTTTCGTAACTAGGTCTGTTCTGAACATGCATCTGTTTCTAAGAAAAACTGAGATTCTCCAAGCAGGTGTATTGCACTTTGGTCTCTGTAAGGAGTCTACTTGGCGACTCTGGATTTTTTATCAGGGAGGCTGTGGGCCACACAGCCACCAACTGAGCATTGGAGGCAGCAGCATCATTTGACAAAACAGAAGGAAGAGCCAAATGTTTTCCCATTCTTATTATCAAATACATGAGTTACTATGTGCGTTTTAAGACTGTTCTTGGCGAAGCTAATTTTTTTACCATTGCTGTTTTTGCTATGATTCTTACATTATCCAATTGAATTAAGAGGTAAAGAGTAGTCTGGTTTATTCTGCTGCTTGTGTACTCCTTGCTTGACCTACAAACCTACAATCTGTGTGATCAAATATCTCACTTATTGCACTAAACAGGACGTATACTATGGAGTTTATCAGTTTAATTCTCCTGACCTTTCCACAGCTATCAGCAAGAGTGTATGTGAAAGCAGTTGAAAAGCAGTGTGTATGGGTGACAGGTGCAGAGGGGACAATACGACAGAGGCTCAACACAAAGTCTTTGCTGCGCACAGCAAACCTGGCTGCATATGCAGAAGTAATTTCACAGAGTTGTCATCATCAGGGTCATCATCAAGAGCTGTGCTGCTGAGGATGACAACTCATGTCCCTAGAGCAGAGCAGACACTGTGCTGCTCAGCTGCATCTCACCAGCATGCTCACTTTGCAAACCTGACCCGAACTGCACGAGGCACAGCTCAAAACTTATTTTTCCTACTGGAAATGTTACCACTGTTGCGTATTACACAGTTCCTCCCCCACAGCCCCTGGACTACTGTAGTCTGGAAATAAATGTTTCTATGACAGTTTGCAGCTGCAACAGCCATAGTCTCATCAAATAAATCACTTTTTGCTTGTGCTGGTCCCTTTGCTCTTGCTTAGATTGAGGGACTACTGTACAGAAGGGCAATGGACTGTTTCCTTTTGCTTCTACACATTCCATATTCAACATTAAAAATTCTTTTCCTTTATGCTGTTCTCACAGTCAAAAGCTACTCTCAAAACACGGATAAAAGATTCCCCTCAGCCATGCCACGAGGTCCTGGCAGCCAACATACTAAATGGCTCTTCAGGCTTTCTGTGGTTCCTTTAGCTTCTTTGCTGCCTTTATGCACATCTTATAAAAAACCCAGAATGTCCTCATTAGTGATTTTGAAAATTCAAGAGCAAAGACCCCACAACTCCAGAGATTAAGGTACTCACCCAGAAAGAGATGTAGGTGGCTCTCAATTGCAGCTCCAGTGGACGTTAGCTGCAGCAGAAGGCATCTACAGTGCTTCACTGAGGCCTGGTTCCTTCCACAAGCAGAGCTTATAAACTGTTGTCTCCCATCAAGAGTCAAGTCACCTACCCTGATCAATCCAATGATAAGAGGAGCACCACCATTCCCAAGTCCTTTAACTCAACCTTCATTCAGAACTACACATGGAATTTGACTTGACCCCTCCACACTTCCAGGTCAGCCAAAAGGATTTTTTTCAGAAATCTGAAAAAACATTATCCCATCTTTGTGTTCAAAATAGAGATGAAATGAGATTTTACACACAGCAACGGAGAGTCTGGTTAAAATACTATTTACTTTTTCAAGAGAAGCTGCATTCCAGGTTCCTCTTCAGTTAGAAACACAGCAAGACAAGCCTGCCTAAGTAGCCCCACCATTATTCACTATTTCCTCAGTTGCTGGTTGAGCTCGAAAAATCACTAATTCTTTCAGGCCACTGCTAAAGATACTGAACAACATTAGGCCAAGAAATGCTCCTGAGATCAATGGGAATCAGCCTCCTTTGTCGATTCACCATATAAAATTAATTTGAGGTTGAAATCTATTAATTTACTTGTCAATATAAAGGAGAGGTAAGGCAAAACATAGTGACAAGAGTCCCCTTTGGTTTATAGTAACACTGTTACGAATGTAGAATCAAATAAACAGTACAAAAAACATTTAATGCAAAGTTAAATACAATACAAACTTTATTAAAAATAGGTTGCAAGTGAAATACAGTAGAAATGGGAAACTACAGCAGTTCTGATGTTTTTCATAATAATGCACAGACAAATATGAAAAGCACTTTTACACATATTCACACTTGACCCGAATGCCCAATAGCGGCCAAATCCACTCGACTGAAGGTTACAGGTTTTTTTTTGCTAAGCCTTTTTCAGATTCTAGCAGCAACAGTAATTCAGCCACAGCATAAGTTTTTTCCTTAAGAAAAATTTGTCACTGTAAGGCTGCTAGTGTTCTCAAGATAAATTGGGAGAGGCTTGCTTTTCCTGATTAACAGACGTAGCAAGCATGCAGATCCTTCATTAACACTTTGAACCAGTTTAATCTTCTACTTCATATTTAACAGGTGAAACGGTAAAAGCACACTTTCAAATAAGAAACCTGAAATACGTAAAAAATATTTACACTCCAATTTTTATTAACTTGCATTTATTTATCATACAACTCTTATTAAAAGTGATTTCTTTCCTAAGGCAGTGAAAGTCTACCCCTTTGTATTTGGAAGTGTGCACAATTCCCTAAATATATATTTATAAGAGAGCAATATGATACAGGGAAGGAAAAAAAAAAAAATCATCTAAAGCCAGTAAAGGGCTTTGTCAAATAGAAAATTTGTTTGGAATCACAATATATATTGTCTTAACATCACACAATGAGAAAAACTCTGATGAGGTCCTTATTCCCAACATCATCAGCCACATACGCATAGCTGAAGAAACAGTGGGAGGAAAAAGATTAACAATTTAAAATTAAATAAGGCTATTACAGTGTGAAAAAATAGCTTGAACTGCCAAAGATTTTCAGTACAACAGTAACAGGATGTCAGTTAATCCAGCTAGACTAAAGAAGAGCTCGCTAGTGCTGCTTGTTCAGCCTGAGCAGAGATGGTTTGTTGCCAGCACACCAGGTCTGTTAACAGCTACGTAACATTCCCACTTCCCACTCCCAGCCAGTGGTGTTATATCTGATGCTTCACACTTCAGTCTTTTCCTCCAATACACCAGTTAATTTCTTCATATTAAAAAAAAAAAAAAAAAAGATATTGCTGAACCGGCAATAGCAGACTTATCGATACTGTCCCATGCCTAATTGCCTGGTAACTTACAACCTACCTTTCTCAGTAGATGTCTCTGTTGTGCTCACCGTTGCTCCTTGCCTTTAACACATGACTAACATTTTGGTCCTAGTTGATGAAGGGCCACTAGTGTACCCTACTATCTATTGCTTACGTGATTTTTAATAAAACAATTATCCAAAGTTTTGACCTTCATGTATTTGAAAGCCTGAAGCACATATAGTGGGGACGCATCAACATACAGACTTTTCCGTACCTACAGATAAGTTCTTAAGCAACCATTTTAGACCCAACAAATACGTAGGACTAGAAATGTTTTTATTCCAAGGCTCTACCTACAGAATGTGTGTTATTCCAGCACTAAGTAATGGTAAGATCTGTATTGATATGCTGATCATTCTATGAACACCACACAGTATGTCAAACTTGCATATAAAGTCTTATTTAAGGTGACCCAGATATTGACTTCTTATCAAACAACCTAAAATACTAATTTCTAGTGCACAGTTTAGTTTAGGCAGTTCAAGCTATTCTCACTCTCTCTGCTCAGCAGCTAAAACAAAAGTGTGTCTGTAAAACACCAGGAAACAGAACTTATCTTTGACAAGTGCTACTTGGTCTGGTGCACAAGAAATTAACCCCCAAAACAGAAAGGAAAAAAAAGTTACCTTCACGTGATTCATATCTTTAAAATTTTACAGTGCTTTCATTGTATAAACCACAAGCTCCTGGCAAAGTAATCAGTTTTCTTGCTACTGCAACATCTCTAAATCTTAATTAACAGTCTCAGATACAGAGGAATCAAAGTCACTCTGTTCAGAAAACATTCATTTTCTGTTCATTAGTAGTGCCCCCCATCTCAATCCCTCAATTTAGAGATCTTCAGTTACATCTGATAAGGTGCTTGAATCTTATTTTGTGTTCAACTCATTTTCCAGTTCCATTAGTTTCCTAGAAGCTTTTACTTTATTGGATACATCCTGACCCTGTGAAAAAAGTCGTTGGCGTTCCCTGAACGTCAAGTTTTCTGGTGCTCCAGGTAAATCTGTATCTTGACTGGAAAGGAAAAATAAAAAAAATTGTTGTAATTCTTATTTACAATATCCTTAAATAGAATAAAATTCTTAGTGACATGTATAGACTGATAGCTTCTTTGACTACAGCAAAAGATTCTCCGTTAAGTGTTCTGCAAGGCTCTGTTCCCCACACATACCTTTAATTCTGACACTGCGCTATCACGTAGACAAGTTAATGGCTCGTGACCATCCCTGGCATGTTCACATGAATTAAACCACTTGCCCATTTTCAAAGTGAAACAGAGGTTTTAAACTAAGGCTCTGTCTGTATTAGCGCAGCATTGCTATTATGGCTAAATTATGAAGCCTCTCTGCAGTGGCACGAGTCTAGGAAAAAGCACTAGAATATAAAGCTTTTATGTCCTGGTAAGCAAAGCTGCTGGTACTGCAGGAGCTGTGGTGGCTGCAGCACCTCTGTATTTCATTCTACACTGGAAAAGCTGCCCAGTGCAACCGTTGCCTAGCTCCTGCACTTATCTCTTATCCTATAGCAAACCAATTTTTCCATTATGTGTTTCTGGCCACTGCAGTGAAGATCTCAAATCATTCTTAAGTTGTATCTGTAACAATACTTTACATATATGACTAATCTTCGTATAATAAAACATTAATATATACAGAACAAGTCTTACTTTTACCTTCAAGAGGTCGCTGCTCTGCACACTCCACCAAAACATTAACTACATTTTAATATGCAGGAACTGGGCTAACAATTTCTACAGAATTCTAGACAAGCCCAATCATATATTCAGTATGCTAACAGTAAAGCCACTCACATGTATGATACAGCCCATATTATTTATGCTTATTATAAATTTGGTAAGAATCCCACTAGAAAGTAGTTGGCCAGATTTCTAAATATACTTAAACCAGTTGAAGTTGTTCATTTACAATGATCACTTGGTTTACTCAGCTGTAGCACTGAAATTTGCTACTTACTACTTTCACAGCATCATCAGATCACCTAAAGACTCGTGGAGATTTTATAGTAACCCAAGATACTCCAGAGCCAACTGCAGAACTCTCAAATAGCCCCCAGAGATGCAACAACAGAAAACACTGCAGCAGTTGGCCAAGTCAGGTGTATAAATGTTAATGGACTCCTGCACATCACCTTTTAGATCTTTTGTCTCTTGGATCCCGATAAACTTCATGGGCCCCAACAGCTGCTCCTGTAGATCCAGTGTATGAATTTATTCCTTATGCAAAAGAAAAAAGTAAATTGAAGGACTGCAGTTACAACACAAAAGTTTTATATTGTATTTCTTCAAAAAGGTGCAGTGCTTCTTTCAAGAAATAATCTCAAAGTAGAATCAGAAATAAATTTAGAGGGTCCTCTGACCTCTAGAGTACTTAAAACCACTACTACTAAATTCCACCCTCACTCAAAACAGCTATACTTTTTTTATTCCTAATTTTGAGTCAGAACACATTTTGTTTAGATTATCCAACACATATCAAATCACGATGTTTATCTCATTATGGCTCACTGTAAGACAGACATTAGAAGTTGTTCGAGATTGACAGAAAGAGCAACACACTTAATTATCCTGTAAGAAGCTCCACAGGAAGTTAGCTACAGCTGCTTTCTTTCTGAGGCTAAAAGTAAGCTAAGATTAGTATATACCATCTTTGCAATTCAGCAATCAGAATTTGTGTCTTTGTTTAGTATGATTAAGTAAATTTAAAAATGGCCCCTTCCCTCCCTGCTATTAAGTTTAAATTTCAAGCAAGTATCTGGCAGCACTGCACCTTTAGTCTTAAGTTGATACAACACACAGGATTTACACATTATATTAATTCTTTCTAAAGGCCACAAGACAAAACCTTTTCTTGCCAATCAAAACATTTAATAATTTATATTTAAGACCATATACTTCTTAATAACTGTCAAGAAAAGAGTAAGTGTCAGCACAATACTCAGATTTGTCTTCAGACAGTTCTGGTCTCAATATTGTACGTGTTATGTCTTGTGAACCTTCTTTGGTACAGAAGGAAATGTTTTGCTTCTTCCACTGGTATATGGAACTTCTCAGAAATAGTCAATAAAAGAGGCACATAAGGCTGGAACACACAAGCAAATTTAGCAAGCCTGTTGTATGCTGAATTTTTTCCACCAAAAATTTGTAGCAGACCAAATCACACTGGATATGCCAAGCACATGAAGGCATTTTTTCCTCTCAGGCTTGAGTGTTTCATGGATATAAGTACTAATGTCCCGACTTTGAGAAGTCTGGATCCACATGCTGTGGCTCACACTTCCACCTGCTTTAGGACAGTAGTTTTGATTTGGGTGTTGGCTTTTTGTTGTTATTTGACAGACTCAATGATCTTAAGAGATCCAGTGGAGGAAGGTACGAGAGCAAAATTTGCAGAAGCGTGGTTTACTAGAGTTAACATTCATAACAGAAAAGAGCTGTAAAGGACAGTAATGTAACAGAGTCAGCAAGATGGGAGATGGTATAAACTGCACAGTGAATTCTGCATTTTGTGCAAAGGGCTTTGTACGTTACGCAGGCAGTCTTCAGAGAAGCTTGAGCAATCAGGTGAAGTTAACCTGTTCTCATGGCTATTTTAAAAATTATGAAATAAGAGTATTCAGAATTAGTTGTATGGTTTATGAATTAGATTATTAAAAGGCGAAGCATCATACTACAATATTCTTTATTACCAAAACCCTAACCAAATCTTTGTAGATTGTCCTGATTGTTTTCCAGGGGGAAAAATAAAAAAACACCAACAAATGCACACATGCAAAAAATATCACTGAAATTTCAGTTTCCTGAGATTCATTTTTCCGTTAAAATTAACAGAAAGCAGGATTGGGAAATGCAGTTACCTATGTAATGGCATTCTGGGTTGTGGGTGATGGAAGGCAGGAAGAGTGGTGGTGACAACTAGTGACTGATGGTTTTAGAGTTACTTAATTCTTTACATGTACAGCCTTCAATGTGCCAACTAAGGAAGGGAAGCAAGGGCCTTTGGAAGCCTAGGTGTTGTGATGGAAGGCACATTTTACACTCTATTATAGTCAGTTTCAAATAAGAATTTCTAGAAAAAGAAAATCCTTTGAAAGGACAAAAATTCAGTGCAGACATACAGTACAAAGGTTTCATGTCAGAAGCTTGCCATTTCAGAATATTCCTAAGAGCAAGCTGACAACAGATGGTCACCTTGTTCAAACAGAATCTTTTCCACATATTTCCTGTCTGTCTTAAGATTATTTTAGCTCATCGATTCTGTGCAATACAAGGTGCTCAAAAGCTAGGGTCCTTCCAATACAAAACCATGATTTGGGTTCACTGGTTGTCAGTTTATCGGTGGGCTCACATGCTTGGCAAGTAGCATAATCTAATTATTTGCACATAGCAGCAGTGTACAGTGTGTCTACTTATACTCCTGTCTAATGACAACACACTGAAAGGATAAAACCTTCCTTCACCTGCCTTTGAGATTTGGAACCTACAACAGAGCCAGACAGGAGTGACAGATGGATTCGCAGGATCCATAGGGACTACTACATCCCAGGATCTCACAGGAAACACCAGGGTGAATAAACAGGGTTGGGTTTTTTTCCCTTTAAACAAATTTCAGTGCAGATACTTTTTATGCAGCTTGGGTGCTGTACTGACCCCAAACAGTGGAACTGCTAAGCACCAGCTCTATCAGTTGGACAATAATTATAGCGGAGCTAAACTACTTCAGCAATGTTACAACTATCCAACACTGGGCAGAGCTGCTCTTCGGCACTGGAAGCAGCCCAACTGTAGCAGAAGCTGATCTGCCCTGCAAATGAAAGGATGCCTTGCTGGAAAACAGTGACTTGAGCCTTAATTGAAACAGATGCAGACAGGAAGTGCAGAGTATCATGTCCCTGTATGGCCTCATAAATCAGATTCATATGCTACTGCAGCTGGATTAGAAGTGCTTCTGATAGAAGGAACATATTCTGGGGCTTGTATGCTCCCTACAACCAGGGCGCACCACACCTCTGATTAAAGGAAGTGAGTTATTTTCATAATTCGTTAGGTGGCCAAAAAGTTGATCAGGGATATACCATATTGTAGGCTTCCAGATTTGTCATTGAGTCTTGAATCCAGTAAACAAGTTAGCCATTCGGCTAGAAGACAGCATAAATGCTTTCCCTTGCTACACTCTGCATTTTAGAAGGATTATTTGATTGGCTGGAGTTGGTTGTCAGGCATTTGCTGACTTCCAGCACAAGTAAAAAGAATGAACTAGGGGAATGTCATGGCCACCATTCCTTTCAGAAGAATACAAAAGAAGAAAACAAATGTAGGGGAAGCACTGGCAGATGCTCCTATTTAAAGATGAAAATATTTCATTAACAAACTGCAAATTTCTTAGAGTGAGATCTACACAGACAGCAGTTAAAAAAAATATCATGGAACTTTGGACTAAATTAGCTTTGAATTAATGAGTATAGCTAAACTAGTACTCTGCAGGTAAAATATGGTGCTAGCAGCTAGAGCTCTACTTGAAATTAAACTCCATTATCATTGTCCACTTGGAGTTACAAAAGAAGACGATGAGACAAAGAAAGGGATGTAGAAAGGGAGGGAATGAGTAAGGCAAAAAGCACCAAGATGAAATTTAGATTTTTGTCTCTTTCTGCAAGAAAACTGCACTATACAAACCAGAAGTACAGGAATGGGGACCAATACATGAAACTAACTGCATGTCCTATTTGTTTCCTGGTGCTTGTATATTTAAGAACTGCATCTACAAAGGTCATTTTTAAAGCCATTTGCACGCACTATTAAAAAGAGAGAACCCTGGTACCAATATGGAAAGCAGAAGATAAGCTCTGTCCTTGGACCCATTAGAAAAAAGGTTTCCTATGTTCAAGAAAGATGCACTTCCAGATGCCCTGAGTAACCAGTGGTCAGTCATACAAAACAAATCACTGAAAGATACAGAGTGAAAGCCAAAACCAACAGTACTTTGAATCAATTGAGTAACAGTTAAAATATTTTCTCATTCATTGTGTGAAAGATGGAAATTTTGCTTTTGAAGAGTATGGGTAAGGAACAAGGAAATCTGAGATCAAAACAAGTAAAAATCAGATGATTCAATTAATATCAGGATTTAAGTTAGATCACCATAGTGAAAATAGTGATTAGAGTGGGGAAAAAAAGTAAATCACGAAGTAAGTGATTCAATCTATAGCACCAGAGTTGAAAACACGAGGATAGTTCTGTAGAGATGATTGATTTCGTGGTGTCTACCTTTAGAGCTGCTGGCATGGCTGAAACTCGGTTTGTTTGGTGGGGGCGGGGGCTGGCTTTTTTTGGCAGCAGTACTGTTGGCATTGACTGGAGATGACTGGAATGAGTTGGAAAGAAAGAGGCCATCTGAAACTGGGCGAGGCTGGCGGGAGGGCTGCTGTGGCTTAAGGCTGGCAGGAGGAAAGTCACCATAAGATTTTCTTGTGCTGGAGTACTTATCCTGACCTGCTAGATTGGAATCCTCCTCCTCCTCATCATCATCATCATTGTATGCAACAAACTTGGCAGTATAAATGGTGTCAGGGGAGAGGACCTGTGTTTTGAGGTAAGAGGTGTTTCGCTGAGGTGGGGGAGGAGGAGCGTTAGATGAAGGGGTTGGGGATGGGAGTTCATATTCCCGTGGAAGCGGAGGTCTGTACAGACCAGGCTCGTCAGGTTCCAGCAATCTTCGTTCTGCCTCATCGTGCTGCCTGCGCCTTTCAGCCTCCAAGCGACTGTAATACTCCTCTTCCTGCCGCCTCTGCAAGTCCAGAGGAAACACACACAGTGGTCAGAGACACAGACATTTCAATCTGAGAGAGATTTCACTTTTCTGCCACCTTTGTTTGTCTCCTTTTCTAGCAATAAGCAAGGCACCAATATGGACTCATACCAAGTGTATTTACAACTATTGAAAAAAATGGCAGTTGTCCTGTCACACAGTGTTGCTGTTATTCCCAGGTTTACCACTGCCTGTGGTAACTACAGCAACTGTGTGAACTAAGGGCAATTCCAGCATTTATTACTCAAAATGTAACTACAGCTAATAAGGGGTAGATTTAATAAAGCTGTGAAGAATCTGTGGGAGAGGAAAGTAACTAAAACTTAACTACCATCTTAAAAAAGGAACTTTGTAATTTTACTGCAGGCTTATACAATGTAAATTAATCAACAGAGCTTTGGAATAGATGACTCCTAACAAAGCTTATAGTATAAACACCAGGAAAACTATTTTCAGGTAGAAATCAAATTACAAAGAACTTTTCTAAACCAAACATCAAATAACTGTTTTTAAAAAACAGTTATAAACCAAAAAACCCCCTATGCTAATATTTATATGAGGCTACTGACCATTTAAAAGGCCATGAAATATCTTCTATGTATTTTTCCAGTGCAAAAGATTTTTACTGGTTTTAAACTAAATAGCATTTATTTCTGTTCAGCTCTTGTCTAAGCTGCATTGTAAACTAATACAAGGGTCTATTCAGTAGTTTGATAATGAATTAAAATGTATATTTGGAAACCCTATGTTACAAACCCCCTTTTGTCTAAGTGTAGTATAATTTCTGCTGGGAATATATGACATCTTGAACAACCATCCTTTCTGGTTTTAATCCATGTGTTTAAAAAGAAAAAATCCACCTCATCTGACTGCAAGTCAGTTATCCTAACATAAATAAATTAATAAATCTGATTGTGTTCATCTAGAGCATAGACATGAAACTCATCTCCTTGCACTGCTCTCTAAATTCATTGTAGTGGTCAGATGGTACTGAGCTCTGAGTTGGTAGATGTACGAGTGTTTCAGTCAAGATCTGTCAGTGAAAACTTTCAAGTGTGTGATCCAAATGTCATTTCCTCACTTCTCATCTAGTACCACCCCTAGCTTAGCTTTCTTCTAACTCAACTCATACAGCTTATGGAAAACAGTCTAACAAAGCTTGAAAACAATCTAACAAAACAAATTAACAAAGTGAATATATCTAAGGGGTTGGGTTTTTAAATATATTTGCTCAATCTTCCAAGATGAAATTTCACAAAAAGCTAGCCCTCTGTCTTCTCTGAAGTCAGTGTTACTAACAGGCAAGTCTTCAATCTGAACAAAAGTAACTGCTCTTTCTCTAGGAAGAGGAGGGTCTTAAACACACTAAGAGTTAAGTGAGGTGCTCTGTCTTCCAGGTTTAAACAATAAAGCTTCTCAAATTAATGTATAATGTTCTGAAGGAACCTAGAAATCTGAACTTTTACCATCTGTTTGACTGCACAGTGACTTATGTGCTGAAATTATTTACTTCCTTTCTATAAGTCAATTCCCTTTCCTCCTACAGTCCAAACATAAAAGACAATATGGCACTCCATTTCATATTTCTTTCTCTCTCTCTGTATCTGTATAAAACAATTACTGCAAAAATATTTAAGTGCAGTCTCTGAGACATAGCAAAACCCAACCCCACTAACTCAGCTATTATAATTAAGAAGGTAGGCAAGTCATGTTGGGAGCTGAAGGAGAAACTAGAACGTAATTGATTTCTATCATAACTTTCAGAAAAGGCTCTGAAGGCAAGTCCATGCCACTGCTAAAAACCTTCAGCTGGTAAGCCCACAGTATTGTTTCTGCAATAGAATCAACTCTGGCCACAAGTGGGCTTTTGGTTTAATTAGTTTTTGGTTTATACTGGATAAACTAGAGACTTGGGCCAAGGCCTCTGTCACTAGGGCTAGTGTGTTTAACCCCTGCTGACCCAGCACTGAGCTGTAACTGGCCAGGATAAAGAGAAGAGAGGTCTGCAAGAACCCCTGCAGTACTTGGAAGACCACAACCTTTTCTTCAGCCTCTCTTCTGGTCCGCTCCTCCTCTTGCTGTCGGCGCTCTTCTTCCTGCCTGGCCCTGTCTTCCGCTTCTCGTTTGCGCATTTCTTCCAATTGTTGCTGTCGTCTGCGCTCTTCATCCTGTAACTAACAGAGACACAGCTTTAATTGTTTTGTCACTCATGGGTAGGATGGGTCAAAAAAATGTAACCCAAGTATTTGCATCTAAAAATAACTCGTTCAGTAGAAAATGCTATACTACAGGTAAATCAAAAGAATCTCCAGCTGTTAAGAGTATGGTTTGTTACATTGGTTTCCCTAAAAAAGAAAACAAACCAAAACCCAACAAAAAATATATGCTCAGGACTACATACATAAAAGCACAAAACGCCCAGGGAGGCATTTTTAACTGTCATATATGAACCCTTAGAAGAAGACTGAGGTGACTCACGTTCCAGACAGCTTCAGCAACCAGAGTCTCATAGGTACAGTAAAGAGAAATTAAATACTTGGAACCAACAGTTCACAGCTCCAGCAGCCAATTGGTTTTTCATTTTGGATTAGTATTTAAGCACTGGAAAGTCATGACTCATTAGTCAAAGGGTCAATCCATTTAAAGTAACAGGCTCATTCAGCAAGTCTGCAAATAGTCTCAGGAGATAAATAAAATCTCCTGCTGTATCTGCAACAGATGTGTTTTGGAAAAAGCAGAGAGTGAGGCAAAGAAATCTCTGACTACTGAGATTAAACAGCTCATATGAACAACTGATGCCTAACAGATAACACTGTTTCATACATGCTTATGATAAACACTGCACAGATAAGAAAACTGAGCAACAATCCAAACTCTGCATGATTCTCTAAAGCTAATCCAAGCCCTCGATGGACAGCAATATTCACTGGTATAATAATATTCACAAGTAGAAATTAACTGGACTGTATGCTGTGTTATTTCTTACTGCATTGTATGTTTTAAAGTCATTTCCTACCACTCCTCCCCTCAAGATCTTTTACACCAGTTGGTATAAATCAGTAAGTCATTGGATCTTGTGGTAAGCTGCATGTAACACAGATACTCCTCTACCCCTGGATTTCTTTTTACCATCCAGTTTCATTTACTGACAAAGGTCCTTAAGACACAAAGCAATAATGACATTGAGAAATTTAGTTTTTATTGACTTTATGAGAACAACCTTCATGTAGATATCTCTCCCTCCTCCAATTAATTAACAGGCAATGTGCTTTAAAGCAGATTAGGTTCTCTAATCAATTTTTCCAATCAATTCTAAAAACAAACTTCTTTTTGGACTAATTATCCAGTAATTATTTCCCCCAACTGTTCACGTAGTATTTATGAGTATGTTATGAACTTGTACAACAGGTACTTCTGAAAAATTTCCCTTCTGCATCTTCAAGCAGCTATACAGACTAAGAGCAGTGAAAACAATTTAATTTTAATGTATATTACCTCCGGGTAAATTCTTCTTATTTAGGGCTAAAACTTTTGTAATTCCTAACTGAAAATGAGATAGAGATCAAACTCAGCATATATGGTAGCCCAGGGAATAAAGTAGTTAACCAACTCCCTGCTTGGATTAAGACCTCTTCTTGTCTTGGTTATTAAAAAGACATTATTTTAGCAAAGGACATAACATTGCTGTCAGAAGGAAAGACAGCTAGTAATTCAAGAGAGTTTATAGAAGAGAAGTAATTTCCTCTTACAAAAAAAAAAAAAAAGAAAAAAGAAAAAAGGCAAATCCTGCACTTGACTCTGTCCGAGCTGCATTTACAGAAAAACTCTGAACATGGCACTTGCTGATCCTAGGTCAGGGCATGGATGCCTTTGTGCTTAGTAGCAAATATCTGCATTGAAATGAACTTAAATAAGAGAGTATTTCAAACTAAATTAAAGGGGAAGTAGAACCATTTTTATTTTATTTTCTTGTGACACTAACTAAAGAAAGAAGGGAAAACTGGGCAGGGTGCCCACCTGGGAACTGTTGTCAACACTGGAACCATAATAATTGTGAAGACAACTGTATCCAGGTCAGAGGCTATTCTAAACACAATACCAGTAAAAAGGCCAAAAATTATATGTAAGGCATAAGTGTGAATAGAGCAACTATTAAGAGAGTGACATTTAATTTCTTTATGATAAACAAGTAGTTTCTACTTGGGAGCATCCCAAGTAGAAGGGAGTGGTGGGATGGCGAGTCACGCCACAGCACTCGAAGGCATCTGAGTTTCTAACTCTGTACAACAGTTCCTAGTTCAAACTTCATCCCAAATTTTCAAGATGCTAAGGAAAATTAGCCTCATATCCCTTTTCGAGTAAGAGGGCTATTAGATTCCCAGTATGCATATTTCAATCTGATACTTCTCTATCCCAATTAGTTTTTCTCTAGTTTAAGTCATATTTTCATGTGATTTACTGTGCTTCCAGGGTTTCTCCAAAGCAGCACATGTTTATATTGCGGCAGGTAGAAACAACTGATCCGTGCAGCCAGAGTGACAGAGAAGAGCACTCTCCCAGATGTAACTGAGCCAAGCAGCTAAGCACAAAGCACTAATTCTTTTCCCTTGCTTTGTCCCAGCTCTGCTGCAAATTACCATCAGCTCGCTTGGCTGCACGACTGTCCCCCTATGGACAGCATGTGCTTGCAGCACTATTCCCACCTACGAGGGCAAAAAAGGCCACCCTTCTTCTGAGCTACTGGGCCAATGGGCTGATCCATATCAGAAATGTTAAGAATTTCATGGACTGGCAGGCATCCAGGAAGTCTCAGGTTCCAGACAAAATTCATTTCTCCAAGCACTGCTCAGAGCATTTTAAAAGTCGTTCCAGAAGAACCTAAATTTATACCTATTTATTTCTGACAGCTAAAGCTGAGTCAGATCTGTTAGCAGCCTGGGGACTTTAAAAAGACAAACACTAGCCAAATTGACAATTCACGTATTAACTATCCATCACCTTTCATCAGCCTTGTAATCAGCAGAACAGTTATCACCAATGCTCACATTAGCACTGAGAATTCAAAAGTGGTTTTGGTTTGTTGTTTTTTTTTCTAGAAACAAAGAACTAGTTACTTGGGTATGTGAAGTGGCACAGGATAGATGCAACTATGTGCAGAAAGTCACGGGAACAGCATACAAAGGATAAAAATAGGAAAAAGAGGAATTTGCTGGGTATAGCATTCCACTTCGTCTATTTCAGGATTAGCTTGCTTGTGTTTTTTTAAAGCTAGATTTATGAATGTGATAAATCCTCAACTGATTCAGGTCATGGATCCATCAAGCACAGCATTCTGTCTCTGCCCATGGCAAGAAGTTGCTGCACATCAGCCTGGCCATTTCTTTGACTATTTCCCCAGCGTTTGGCGTGGTACTGGAGCTGCCAGCTGGTACAGCCTTGTGTAAGCCTTTCAGTAGCTGTTTTCAGGCATGAAGCCTGTGAATTTGTCCACTCCATTTTTAAAGCTAATGATACTGTCTGCCTTCACAACCTCCCATCGCAGAAAAATCCAGAACTTTACAGCCTGCTTGGCAAAGTACTTTATCTATCCAGTCACAGTTCTGGGGACCAAAGCTTAAGCCAAAAAAAATATAGGAGTAGTAGTAAGTGACAATATTGATAGATACTGAGTCAGAGAAATCCATGACTCCTGGCTTGTCCATTAATTCAGAAAGTTGGCATGCTTTGTCTGTTTCACTGCTGTTAATTACTCAACACTCATGTACCACACAGATACAAAGCCAAACACCTTAGATAGACTTACTAAGTTATCTGAAGTATGCATTTTAAAAGGTGATTCTTTTTTTTTACTAAAGTAGTGCTGAATACCCAAATCCATATTTTGAACAGACATGCTTCAGTTATTTTCCAGGAGCACAAGTTAATTATACTAACAGGACTTGCAAGCATTACCTGATTTTTCTAATTGGTATAGTGATTATATAGAAATACACTTTGAAGGAGATGTATTTCTTCTCTAGAAGACTACAGAACTCTTTTGCCATGTACCCATTTCCAATGAAAGCAATAAAATACAGAACTAGCTGAAGTCATAGCAATTACTGCTCCAGTTTGAAAGCCTGTCATGTTTTATATGCAAGAGTATAGTAATTGAAAGTAAATTCAGTTTCAATACCAATTGAAAGTAAAATTACACGGTAACTTAATAATTGCATGTTTATGTGACCTATTTGGAAATGTGAGTTCAGAAGTAATTTCTGAGTTTACAATTCATTTTTACTTTAATGGGGAAATCATAACACCTATAAACAACAGGATTCCAGCATGTGCTGAAACACTATGCTGCATTATTAGGCTCTCAGGACAATTTCACTTCAAATTGGAAAGGAATGGTGTTGCTAGAGCTCTTCTAAAACCTGAAGGGGTGGGAAAGGGAAAGGAGGAAATCTTACCTCACAGCCTGTTCATTCAAAGTTATTAGTAAGATTTTACAAACACAACTGCACAAAACATCAAAAACACAGTTTCATATTAGACCACTGCTACCACAAACAAATCAAGCCTGCAAGCAGAACAACATCTAAAAGGAAGGAAACACAGGGAAAGGAGTCACCACATCTGGAAACATTCAGACGCATGCTTACAGTTAGCTTACTGCTTATGGTATCATAATGATTTTTGAACACCTAAAGATGCCAAAGCATACAGGGTAGTCATTAATAATAATCAGGAATTGAAATGGGAAAGAGATATTGAAGAGAAAGAAACAAACATACCAAATCTAGAACAGAGATTGCTGGCACAGCAGTCTGCTGCAGGTAGTAAGAAAGGGGAAAAAAAGAAAGATGCACAGTGAAAATAAAGATAGGTTAGACTTGTGCTGTTTCAAGAGCATTTTCTTTTGTTAAATCAGGTGCTTCAGAACAAGGAACTGAATTGACATTATCCTGAAATACAGAAATGAAAACAATCAAATAATCTGTAATTTGTGTCGGTATTGGTTTGACTCATTCAAAACCTCAGTAATTCTACAGAGATGCTACTTACTGCATCTCTAGTAGCATAGACAGTGAAATGTAACCAAAATGCAAACATTGCTTCAGTTCAAGACAACCGTTACATTTTAGTTTCAAAATGTTCCAGAAGGTTGGAAGAACTTCATGCACAAGTAGTATTGTAAATCCAGCACTTGCAGAGAAGACTGATGTAATATTATGCAATACAACTGGCTTTCTATTAATGACACATGGCTTATGTTGCCTTGCTACAGTAAAATTTTAAAGACATTGTTTGTTAAAATGGCAGTTTTACATGGATTTTTTTTATGCCCATAGGTAACTGCCTGTGTGCTACAAATTACATGTTAGCGAGGCTGGGCTTTAACACAACCTGTCTGCCAAAGATATATTTAGCTTTTCCTTTTTTTAGTTTCCAAGTTTGAGGTATCTATTGTTTTACACAGTAATAAAAAGTTAGCCACAAGAAAAAAAGGAAAGCGATGCAGACTGCAGCGAAAATGAGAAGAGTAAGTCTAGGAAATTAAGCTGCCAAAACAATCCTGAAACTCAAATACTACTCAAGCCGATAGATATTTCTGAAGGTGAAAAGAAGCATGTCCAAACATTTCTCAAGAACTAAAAATTGCTTATCACAGAAATAAGTCAACTTTTCAAGATAAACAAAGATACTCCATACATTACAGAACTAGTTTTTAAAGTCTATCAAAGCATAGTTTTTGGTATTTAACTTGGATATCTGTGCTATTATTATGAAAACAAAAACAAATTTCCCTATAGGAATTGTTTCTCAGTAACAATAGATTTAACAGATTCTGAGAGACTCCGGCCACCAGCAGAGGGACAAAACCTTCATTGTACTATTCAGCTATATTACCTGATTACAAAGGTACTCTCAGTACTGAAGCTAAGGTGAGCAAACCTTGTCAGATAGCGATTAAACTGGACATCATGCAAAATCCAGGGATATATGAGCTGGAGCGCTAGACAGGATGTAGCAGTCAATACAACATCCCAAACCACATGGCTCAGCCTAATGCTTCCCCCTAACACTGCTGGGGTCATCACTGAGGTGGTGGTAGAGGTAGCAGCTGCCTTACACCCCAGCCTTTACTTGGAGCAGGCCAGCAAGGTGAAATCTCAGTTCAGTTCATGGTTCTGTGCAAACAGCTTGCACTTAGTGGTGTGTTCAGCTCCAAGACTATAAATAAGAACTTTTACAGGTAAATATATTGAGGGGAAGGAACAAAATCACACTATTTTTGTTCCTGCTTCTCCTAGAGGCTTTCGTAACTTCAAATGTTTTTGCTTGCCTTCCTGTAAGCAGATTCCTGCCATATTTAACCTTCTAATTCTATTCCAGGTATGCGGCAAAATCCCTTTATCCAAAGGGAATTTCTTTCCTCAACTAGAAAGTAAATTCAACTCAAAACTTGGATTCAGTAATAGGTAGCTATGATACTTTCATAAAACAACCAGTTAAGTGATAACTTAGCAATTTTAAAATTCAAGGTATTTAAGAAAGCTTCATTCTCCTTTTCTAAGAACATCAAAATACTTGGACAAAGCCAGAGAACCCACCCAGATATTTATTTGCAATACTTTTGTCTAGAAAGGATTATCCCCCTTTACCCTTGCTCTTCTTTCTGCCTCCAGTCGCTGCATGATGAGCATAGTATCCACATCATCATCCTCCTCTTCATCATCATCTTCATCCTTTTGCTTTGATTCTTGAAGTCGCTTTTGGAACTGCCACTCAAGCATGAGTTTGCGGAGGCGGTCATTTTCTTCTGCTGTACGATCAGGCTTGTTCTGAAGCTCCTGAATCTCTTTACTCAGCATGTCCACAATGTGCATCTGTTGCTGCTTCTCCAGTTTCTCCTTAGCATCCCGTTTCCAGGGATCTGGAGAGAGGCTATCACTAGAGGACAGCTCTTCCTTGCTGATGGTAATGTACTGTAGGTCTCTCCGCTCAATAGTCCGAGGCTGCTGCTGGGGCTGCAACTCCCGAATTACTGTTTCTTGAGACCTCTGCAAAGTTGAAGGTTTTTCTGATTTCACTTGTTGAAAGGAAACAGGGGGAACCACAGGCTGAGCAGGAATTAGTGGCTGAGAACGCATTTGGCCCAGTTTTCTCTCCTGCTCACGACGTTTCCTTTCTCTTTCTTCTTCTAAACGTGCCTTTTCCTTTTCATACCATCGCTGATGCTCTTCTCTCTTTTTACGCTCAGCAGCAGCTACATGGGAAGATGCTTGTGCTCCTACCTGATTTGGTGGAGGAGGGGGAGGCAGAGGCAAATCCATTTGTATTTCATCAAATTCAGCAGCATAATGCACTGGAGGAGGTGGTGGTGGAGGGGGAAGATCTGTTCTGATGGGCTGGGATATCGCCACTGGAGTTGGCTGGCTAGTAGCTGGAGTTTTCCATCGGCCAGGTCCACTCTTAGTTAAACAAGAGCCAGGTGAGATGGGTTTGGATGAATGGTTCAGGTGTTCTTGGCTAGATGTGCTAGAATCCACAGATGAATTCATCCACTGATCGCTGTCTGACTTCCGATCGATGTACTCCACATCCTTCCGAATAACGACTTCCAGACGATTCCTCTCTGGCTGGAAAACTTTATCTCGGAGCTCCTCCTGGGAACGAGTCACGCGCTGGAAAAAATTAAACAAGGCATGTACTTCATAGTCCATCTATATTAAAACATATTTGAAAACAGATCACAATCCACATTCTTACTACTGAAGGTAATCACTTTTTGTGAATTTCAGCATTTTCATACTCAGTAAGTTTCCCAAAACCAACAATATTATTCTCTGTCCTTTTAACTCATTCAAGTCACAGAAGACTTTGCAAACTCTGAAACACCTGGAAATCTGGGCTGGGAGGAAGGACGAACAGAAAACGGAGTTCAAGCTGAAAACCTCTGCAGCTCACACAATTTCTCAGGAGTATCCATGACACCCCTTCCCCCACACGTGAGTAGGAGAGTCCTGGCAGCTCGAAACAGCAGCTCAGGCATACCCGCTCTGTCTTTCAGCCTTCATCTGGCTTGAATGAACTTTTTTTCCTATTGGGAAGGCAAACAGAAGGGCTGCTGAGGGAGAGACAAGGGACCCTGCCCACCCTCCTCCCCTGGCAGGCAAGATGACCCACGGGAAGCTCTCGTTACTGTAGTGCCATTTGTGGGTATGGAATCTAGGCAGTCAGGTCTAATTCTACCTGTTCCTGGCACATGGAGGTATTGGGCTCTGCTTTTGTCACAATTTTAGCATCTCAAACACCAAGCCTTTTTTACACAAGCTCAGGGTCTCACTGCACCGTACAACCTCCCGAAAAGGAATACTGGATCATAAATTAGGCTTACCAAATCTGTTAATGATTTTCTTGAAGCAAATATTTATACTTCAAATGTAAGGAACTACTAAGCACTGAACACATAATGCACCAATTATCAGCAACTGAGAGCAGACCAACAAAACAAACTGCTTTTCTTTTCCCTCCATCAATGAC
The DNA here is from genome assembly GCA_013401335.1 of Brachypteracias leptosomus. Classification (NCBI taxonomy): domain Eukaryota; kingdom Metazoa; phylum Chordata; class Aves; order Coraciiformes; family Brachypteraciidae; genus Brachypteracias; species Brachypteracias leptosomus. The sequence goes on from VYZX01005347.1 coordinate 45,831, forward strand.
CTTAACCATGACCTCCAAAGAATGCCTTCTTTGAGATGAACAAGTGTATTTTTTATGCTCTATTAGTCCAGCAGAGCTGAACACACAGCTATTTGTGTTAGATTTGCTGTAAAGATGCACCTAGCCAAACAGTTTGCTAATACCCTCAGAACAGAAAAACAGACATTTCACATCAGTTGGTAGCTTACGGCAGCTTTTTTTACAAGTCTAGATCTCACTGTAAAGATTTAAAGGATCTTTTAAAAATCTTTTCTAGAAGTCCATTTTCCCCTAATTTTCAACTTAAAAGAATTATTGTATGGTGGGGAAAAACTGTGTACACTTTAAATGCTTGTAAGGAGCTAAGCTTCTAGCCATTTGCTTTATGAAAATGCTTTTCTGCACTGCAGACCACAGCTCAAATTCAGTATTTGTCAACAGCTCTAACAGATGGGGCTCAACCTCACCAGTTTTAACCACCTGATCTAAGCTGCTCATTTAAGCTTGTCTTAAGCAGGGGAGGAATACATGTCCAGGCAGCAACTCATCCCATTAAGACAAATGGGTAGAAATTATTCTCTGGAGGTACCAGCCTTGTTCTGTCCCATTGCTGACAGAAAGCATCTAGATGTAAACCATGCAGCTAAGATTAGGTGAGATGAAAATCAAGAAATGTGGAGTTAAGCATGGAAATTCAGCAAAAGATTTCCATAGCTATTTGCCACAGTCATTTAACTTGAAGCATTCTCCTTCAAAATTACCATCCTACTTTGAGCATAACATCTCTTTCCTTAACAGCTGAATTAATTAGGATTCGATATCTATAATACTGAGTGGGAAAATAAAAAAGCACTAAGATTTTATTCAACTAACTTTTTACTTGAATTATCTTTCCAATAAATGTGTGAGTAATCAATAATCAATTCTTACTTTGCTTCTATGATTCAATCTCAAGATAATTTACCTGGCACTGCTGAGCCTTGTGTAAAGCTCTGCTTTTATAACAAATTAAGAAATAGCAAAAAAAAGTTTTCTCTCTATGCTTTTAAGTCTAAGGTTGATTAGAGAAAAAGATGATCCAGTGACTGGATTTAGTAGATCTAGATTTAATATCCTGTATGGATTTAAGTAAAATCCTCATTTACAAAGAGCAGAACAACATTACTTTTTACATTTATAAAGGTACAGTGGGGGTAAATTCATTTCAGGTCAAGAAGCATCTGCAATTTGATAATAGATCCAACTTGATTTTTTTTTTTTTAATGTGTTTATTTTTTTAACCGAAAACAGGGGATGTGTTTCAGTGAAGACCTTGGATAGGTCTCAAAATACTGTTTTATTTCATTTTTAATACTTCACTTTGTCATTTAAACAATGCATCCCACAGGCAAAAAGATTTTTCCACATAAATCTTCTTCGAAGAGCGAAAGATTTATTTCCCTGTTCAGAAAACCACAAAATATTTTACAAGGCAAATCCTACTAATATCTACACCCCATTACCTCTAACAGGGAATTAAAACATCCCAGAAAACAGGTCTGCAAAACATAACAACAGATTCTATGGAAGGGAACAAAAGAAGAAAAACAAAAAACACCCCCAGGGTTTCTGAACCCAAGCCAATATTGGCAAAAGTCCTCAACAGCTCAGAGATTATAAAGCGTTGAGTGTTCTGCAAAAAGTTTGGGAGTGGAAAGAAAACTATTTCTTTGTCTTTTTCTTATAATGAAAGAAATTACTTCTCACCTGCATTGTAGCATTGATCGAATGATTACTTTCTGCCTGGACCTGTGGTTTTTCTTCATAATTTGGCCACTGACTCTGAGCTGGACCCATTCGATCCTGGGATTTTGAAGCTGGGAATGTGAAATATTCTCTAGTATAGGTCTGTGTTGGGATGGGATAAGCTTCAGGTCGTGGGGGCAGAGTCTGTTCCTGAAAAAGGTAGAAAGAACAAAGGTAGAATTTTCTTACTGCACATCTGTATGGAATATTTTTCTAAACATGGATTTTCCAAGTGTTTTCTTTTGGCTCACAAGAGCATTATTTGTCTGGAAAAGGGAGACAAAATGGTTGTCTAGTATCAAATACAATTGTGGTTATGCCTTATGTTTTTATGGTCTGGAAACAAGTACGCAATATCGTACAAACCTAAGAAATCACAAGGACAACCTCATGAACAAAATTTAATAAAATTACTCAAAGCTGTCTCAATATTTTAATAGCTGTATTAAGCAAACCCCCCACTCAATCAGCACCCCCACACATCAGCACCAGCGTGATGTTCAAATGGTTAAGTAAGATACTGGTTTGACTCAGGCACACTGACACTACTGACAGTTAAGGAAAGTTTAATAGCCAGCATTTTGCTTGCCACTTCTGACCTCTGTACAAAGATTTCCAGTAGAGACTGAGGTTATTTTGGTGGTAGTTCCAGATGCATAAGCATTCTTTCCCCCGGGGCTTGGAGGCTGATCTGTTGGAAAATTAAAGGAAGCATTTACATGGCTGTTAATTTACATAACTTAGAAAAGTAATAGTATTCACGAAATAACTATGGTTTTTCCTTTGAATAGTTCTAACAAGAGGCTTACTCCAAATGTTACTACTACACTAGCAATTTAAACTTAATCCACTTTAAAAAACAATCATCTGCTTTTTTTAATTCAGCAGCCTCTACAACTAGTAGGGGAGGCATCTACCCCCAAAAGAAGGATAATCTGACTTACTTGCTACATTGGGACTGGAGCGATGATCGGCTCTGTTCTTCATTAATCGATCATCCCCTGGCAGCTTCTTTGGTTCACTGTACTCTGTCCACGGCAGCTGAGGGCTCTCAGGTGACCCATTTTGAGTGGAGTTATTATACAGCTCAAAGCCTTCACTCTTTGGTCGGGGTTTACCTGAGCCACGGCAGTCAGAAACTGTAACAGTTGGATATGTATTTTCCCCCTTTCACTTATATTAACTACTGTCTAGCGTGTTCTTTTCCAAGCCCGAGATATCTTTCATTTATAATTAAAAATGAGTTCCCAGTAAAGCAAATGCTTAAAATTTTTACTTCTCCAGATACACGATTCCAACTCTTGTATCAAATATACAGGACTTTCTTGATTTGTGTGCTTCAAAAGAGCTTCTGAAAAGGTATCATAATATTTGGAAAAGCCAAATGTGCTTTGCTGTGTGTCTTGCTCAGAGGCATATGGCATCTGGGGTGGTGTTGTAAACTGTGATAATAAGGATTTATTCTTTTAACCCATTCTTTTCTATACTGAGGTACTACCCTTTACATAGAAAAGGTCTTTCCTTACAAAATTATTTCCATTACACATTATTCTATGTAAGAATGAAGTCTTTTGTTAGTTCACTGAAGTGAACAATAAAACATAACAGTGGAGAAACATCCAAGAATTTATGATAGGACACAAACTTAAGAAGATATGTTTCAATATTTCTAGTTTTAAAAAAAAAAAAAAAAAAAAAATCAATGGCTAAACATGTTCCAGGGGCCTCTGTTTCTATTTATTTCTCTCTTAGTAATTACATTGCACTCTCTGGTTACAAGGAAGTCATATTCTGAGAGAAGAGAAGCTTTCATGAAAGGAATAAAAAAAGCCATTGAAGTTTAATGCCCTTTGTATTAATTATATTCCATTTGTTAAAATAAAAATTACTTCAAATCAGAACTGTGTTTAAATGTATCATGTACTTTTTAAAAGGTACATATGCGAAACATTTATTAATGATCAGACTAGCATAATTTCAAACAATATTTAAGAACAGATGAACTCGTGATAAAAAAGGAAATGCTTCTTTTCTGTGCTGTTATGTTTCTTTTCTAATTTAATATTTTAGTCATATTTGGCAAGCTACTGTGAATTATTAGAATGTCTGTGTTCTAAGTCTTACAAAGCTATTATCAAAACAAATAATAGCATTTTTACCTCTTTGCATCATTGGGGATGGCTGATTAAGCAGGGTTGCCAGACCATGGTAAATTGCTCCTTGTTTTGCTACTTCTAGTGTTACTACAGAACCTGTCCTAGTCATAAGTTCTGCTGCCCTGCAATAAAAGCCAAAACAAATAAAACAAAACAAAATCAGATATTGTATTACTTAGTTCTCCTTTTTACCAGTTTGCATGCCATGATTTCTCAAGTGTATTCTAGTAATCTTTTGTTTGATGAACATTCATCTTCTGATTGATGCTTAGAATCACTTTAAAAAGAATTATAAGATTATGACTAGAATTACTAGATTGTTAAACTGAGAACACCTACAAGGCAAGTACAATTTCCAGTTTCTGCAGTTAAAGGTCAGAAGCCAAAACATTTAAAAATTAGAGCAAAAGTCTGCTCAAAACTAAAGCCCAAACATGCAGTACAATCTCTTCTACATACAGAAGATATACGTATCGTATACAGAAAATACTACACCAACAGTTGAACTTGTAACTAAGGTTACCCATAGGCAGCTATAAAAAGCCAAGACAAAGCCTAGAATGTCAAAAAAACCAAGCTTTAGCCCTTTTTCAGTAAATTATTACTCTAGCTTTGCTTCATGTAAAGACACCCAAGGAAAGCAATCTGTACCTTTCCTGGGACAGGCCCACCAAGCTTCGACCGTCCACGCTGAGCAACTGATCCCCTGCAGCCAGACGACCATCCTGAATACACATTCAAGAGAGAAAAAAATTCATACGCCAATGCTAACACGATCTAAATTAAATCAATTATTCACACATACTAGTAAACAAAGGATTTAAAAGCATTTCCAAAGGATCTTTCTACCTTTGAACTTCTGATGTTTAAGAACATTACTAACCACATCTGCAGCACCTCCTTTCACAACAGACTTGACGTATATTCCAAGTTTGTCTTGACCAGCTCCCTACAGAGAAAGAGGCATTAATTTATTACATTTATATTTGATCTCTTCAGTATTCCACAAGTGTTAATCAGAATTACGACCATGTAAACCTCTTAAATTCTCATTACTTTTACATATTCCCAAATTGGACAAAAATTGACACAGAAAAGAGTTACATAAATTTAAAGCCAAAAGAAAATTTCAATATTAGGCCTATTGAACCTGCAAGCACTGTTAAAAGCAAATAATATCTGGTCTTAATGCAAGCTTGAATAAGAAAGAAAATACATTAACTAAAACTTACACTTTAGAAGTTTGTTCTAATCCTCTTCTAAGAAGAAATACTTATTTGCACTTTTACATGCATGTTATTTTTATACCTTTATGTATTATTTTCCAAAAGACTGAACTGTTGCCCTTGCTAATACTCAAATCAAACAAGGTAAATTGTAGATTACAAGAAAAAGTAATAGAAATGCTTTTTACATTCATTAGGACTGCAAAGAAGCTTGTATGAAGGAACAAACAGTGCTTCTAGTTTTACAATAAACAATTAAAATAGACTTTATAGTTAGTAAGTCTTTTAGAGTCGACAGAACAAATATTTAAGTTTATTGCAAAACCATGCAATTTTTTTTCATAAAACATCTGCCTGAAAGTATTTCACTAAATTTTGAAGGCCTGTTGACAGTGAACTTTACTGCAAGACAACCAAGAGATTCAAGACAAGAGAACATAAGCACCTACTCAAGCCATGCTCTTTGCGTCATCCACATGCTCCAATTTACAAAGACACCACACAGATCTGTCTAAATGTTAGTATCACAAACCTTCAAATTGTCACTTATAATGCAAGACAATTACCTGTGATTTCATTACCTACTATAACAAATGGTGCCATTTTACTCAGCAATACACTTGGGAGAGGAGTGCTAAGTGAGTTTTCAACAGAGCACACTTTTTAACGTAATACCATTTTCTAAAATAACCCCTCAAGTTGCTTTGATATTGAATATGCAACTTCCTCCTCTTTTTTCCCCCTCAGCTTTTCCAGGTCTTTTCTTTTGGCAGCAAAAGCATTCATTGCTCTCACTGTTATTACAAAGCAAAATAAAATTAAAAAAAAAAAAATCAAGGTGAAGATTATTAAAACACTAGTGTTATACATGGTTTACTAAGCATGTGAGAGACCTATTTTTATTTATTAAATATTGAGTTAATCTCAAATGTTTACTCAAAAGCGACAGAACAGGAATTCCTGAGTCCTATAATTCCACACTAACATTATACATGTCCAAGTTTTTCATAGTTGCTTAACCCATACTTACAGAAAAAAAAAAAGTAACTGAAGTGAGGACACTGTCCAGAAAGAATATAAAGGCAAATTAAAAAAACCTCAACTTTTTTGTTTGTTATTCAAAGGCCTCTAAAGAAACATCAAGGTAACTGCAGAATATTTTTTACTTCATGCCAGAAAAATCAGTTAAAGTTATGTGAAGCAAGTCAGAAGACAGCTAGATAAATATAATGAAAAACTAAATCATGCTTCATAAACCTCTTTTTTACCCCAAACAACTAAGCAGCACATAGGGAAGGATGATCTGGTTGACAGATCACTTAAGAGTTCCAAGACGGGTATGGCAAGATCTCTTCCTAGGAGTTCTTCAAGACTTTAAGGTGACACAGGATAAGAAGGAACTTGTCCTTGCACTTTAATAACTGGTTCAACAACAGATAGGAAGTTGTTAGTTTTCACAAGGAATGGAAGTTTTCAGAGAAGCCCTAAATGAATGTGCTGTTCACTATGTTCACAAGTGTTCCAGGAAAAGGACAAACAATAATGTAACTAAATTTATCATATCGAAAATTTATCAAGTAAGTCAAAATCAAAAGTTGGAGAAGATTGCATGATGCTGAACACTGGTCCAAAAAAAAAACCAAACCAAACCAAACCAAAACCACCAAAACCCAGTGTGTTTCACTGGTCCAAATGTGAAGCAATGCTCCAACCTTGTAAGGGACCAGTCCCCATCAAGGCACTGTTGGCAGAATCAGTTACTATCCTTTCCTTGTTGGGAACTGAAAATTATGATGATTGGGTTTATATGCTCCTTCCTCTGCCTCCAGCACTCATTATACCTAGGAGCAAGCTCCTTTAGTTCCACAGGGCAAAAGAGTCAAGGGCAACTCACCCACCCGCACTTACAGCCTCATGCATCATGTAGTTACGTATCTAATTGCAGGATCCAAACAGCAGCTTCTCTTGGAGGCCTAGCTGATCAAGACTAACCAGAAGCCTCTGAAGCCACCTAGGACTGAAACTGCTTTTATTCAGTCCCAACTTCAAAAAGAGTGTTAGCAAGAATCTCAACCCCTTGGGTCCAGGAATTTAGACAAAGATCTGCCTAATACGGTCAAAGATTAGGTAAAACCAGCAAGCCTTGGGAAGAGCACTTAAACCAGCGCACATATTAATCAAGCAATTCTGGGTTCGTGACTTTGGTACTCATGAGTTACATTAGACACTATATCCACGTGTATCACCTTTCTTATGCTTGATTATTAGTGCTCATTGAATTAAATTGAACCCTTCTGTTTAAGGCCACATGCACTGGTTTGCAGATAGCAATAATTGCCATTGCACAAATATCCAGATAATAGTTTCTAAACTGGCTTTATCCCCTCAAGAAAGATCTTTTTAGTTACTGTTCTCAGAGCCATCTTCACATATCAGCTCAAATATCTGGAAGCCAACACAGCTACTAGAAAAGAAGGAACAAAACAGAAACCACCACAGTCACTGAAAATCTAGAAGGTTCAAATTTAGAAAACTGTTTGTAATTTTGATTACTTCCTTACAAAGTGACACCAGCAGAACCATAAGGCTCATTTTCTTGAGAATCAACTAAATAGATATGGACTCCTCTGCTCAGCAACAAGCAAGGAATTGAAGGTTTATGGGGTCATGAGCAGCACAGATTGGATTATTTATCAAGTCTCTAATCAGACAACAGAGAAAGCTTTCTTACACATACTATCACAGTTAGCGTATTTTAGAAAGTGAAAAGCAAAACACAACAACAACAAAATCCCCAAAACACTTTCCAAGGGATTTCATAATTAAATTGGGAAACTGCCAGGAACAAGACTGCTGTGGGTGCCAAAGTGTAAACATGCACAAAAAAAAAAAATCACAGATTCATGGCACTGCTCTTCAAGTGCTTTCAGAATAACAATAATAAAAAAAAGAAACAAATAAAAAACCCAAACAGATATAATGCACTCTGCAAGAAATTGAAATTACTCAAAGATAGAAACCAGGAGAAACCCTCTTATCCTTGTTTTGTTGTGTTCCTTGATTAAATATCCCAAAGCTGGAAGATACCATATCACATGGATTTTTGCTCTAACTTCCTATACTCTATTCTTCATTATCATTTGAAGGAGCTGACAGTTTACTCCTTCTTTGGAAAATGATTTAAGAAGCCTATATCGTCTGTCAAACCCTTTCCTGTTCTTTTAAGAGAAGTTACAAGCAGATGTGTTAGCTCCAAGGTATCTCAATTGATACAAAAACTAATGAATTTTGAAAGCATAAAAAATGGTTTTAAAATAAGTCTCCATTCAGATGACATAAATATCAGCTACCACATCTATTCACATATTATTAGGACAAATGAGTTTCTTCTCTAATTCGCATGCCATTTATTAAGTTCCTAACAACATGCCTGTGCTTACACTTATGCTTGGGAAGACTTTTCGCTTAGCATCCTCAAAGTTAACTCATTCTTTTCCATCAACTTTTCCCCTAAGTTTTATAGTAATTTCAATTCAAATTCTTAATTTCTATTGGAACAAATTCAATTATTCTTTAGTTTCATCTTCCAGGAGACTGAATCAGAAGTGTATAGCTACTAAAGACACAAAAAAGATGTGAATATGTACTTAGATGTGCATACTAAACTCCAAAGTGAGCAAAATGCTCATACACGCCACATGGATTTTTCTCCTTTCATTTACTGACATTACAATAAAACAGGTTTCTTCGTAAATGGCTTATTAATCTGCTTTTCTTTCAATTTCTTTCTATTTCCCCACAAACAAAAGGGCAATGATGTGTGTATCAGTAATACAGGAAACATTCTTTTCAGTTCACTTTATCTTCTCAAATTCTGAATCCCAAAAGCATGTGTCCAAGCTGTTACTCCAAACAGAAGAACACAACTGTAGAGAAGTTGGATGAGTGTGGAAATAAGAATGAAGTAAGCATAAAAAGATGGTTTATTCCCCCCTGCCTTCTATGATTACTATACTGGAACCTACAGCACATTTTCTCAGATATATATAGCCAAATACAAAATCCCCAAAACCTTTACAAGTATTTTAAAAAAAAAAAATACAGCAAATTCTAGCTGAAAAAAATACAAAATCCTGTCCTCCACAGTAATAAAAGCTGTAGTGCTACCAATCTGATTTCTTTCACACTTCAAGCAACTTTTTCCCCTCAGTCCTTGCAGAAAGAGAAATGATAGCACCCTTTTGAGAAAAATTTGGGAAATCCTTCCCCTAACGTAATAATTTCAAGAAAATTTTCAAGGTGTATTACTGCAAAAAACTCACAAACCTACTATTGCTATTTCAGTTCACATGGGTGACAATATTCCTGAACTAAAGTATATAAGCATAACATTTTACTCTGAAGATCTCCTTTGTTTACCTCTAAATGGTATTTATTGTTACAGTGCATAGCCAACGCCATTTTCTAAGGAAGGTAATTAGCTGAGCAGAATTAGACAAATAGTGAATTGTGGAATGAAGAAAGTAAGTGATATTTAAAAATTTTGATATCTCAAGTACATTAGACCTAAAGCTTCAAAATGAGAAACACCTCCATTCTGTGCTTTTAAAATTCAGTTAAATAATGAGTTTGAAAGAATAACCCAGATCCTCAAAACTGCATAAAGCATAGAGAACTAATTTTGGTGACCAGCAGGGGAGCACTATTTACACCTTTACCTATTTATTTTTTTTATTTATATTAAATTAGTTACAATGACACTAGCAGTGCACTCATACTGAGTGTCAGAAAGAAACTCACCTGCCTGCTCCCGTTCTGTCTCACACTTAGACCTGCATGCTGGGCCGTTATAGGACCCACAACAGACCTGGCTGAAGGCTAAGCTGACCCCTGTTCCCAGTCCCCCTCCTCCCAAATAAAAGCTTTGTTTTCAACCAAATCAGCTTCCTCAAATTGTTTAGAGCAGAGCACAGCTGCTCATAACTGTACTGGGAAAAAGGGTTGCTAGGAGGGGGCTACATCAATAAGGGGGGGGTGACATTTATTCTTGTTAAGCTGTTGTGCCTACTTCTATCAGGTGACAGCAGCTACGTACCTGTGCTAACAACGGCGTCATTGTCAGGGGCTGTGAATACATAGGGCAAGTATCAGGTAGGCTTTTCACATCAGACCCCAGACTGGGTTTTCATTGCTGGAAACCCAAAGAACATTCACCCATATTTAGAGTACATCTGTGAGCTTCCACTAAGAAAGTCATCTTTTTAATAAGCAATACAAAAAACATGCTGAGGGAGTTTGACCTAACAGAATATTTCAGTTTAAACACTGCCCGAGTAATTCCCAATGAGTTAAAACAGCATGATAGAAAATAATTATGTATCTATTAAAATTATGTAATTAGCTTTAGACTCCACTATTTGGTAAATACTGTGATTTTTAACCCAACAATTTAAACTGTTTCTAATTCCTAAATCCTACTATAGGTCACCTATTCACTTGTTAACCAGGTCTGACCAGCATCTGCAGAGCAATAGAATTCTAGTGGAAGCTGAGTCCCAGAAGATTTGCAAAATAAAAAAAAAACAAACACCAAACACCAACCCACATGCATGCAAATTCCCACACAGAGAAGCAAACTACACTTGGAAAAATATCTTAATTTTAAGCTTTTGAGAGCCTGCATGGCAAGTGCACCCAAAAGACACTTCCCAACCTTGCCAAGGTCCACCCTTTCTAAACGTAAAAATCACAAATAATCCTAACTTTATCAAAGGATGGGGATGAATAGGGTATCTAAAACAGAACTAAATTCATCCTGTTAAAATGCAAGACACCTTTACTGATGTAATTACACAATGGGATAAAAATCACCCTCCTGTTTTCCAGGAAGTTTAATTAAGTCTCTGGGTAAAAACATGAAAAGGTTCTTGAAAATAATCTTCTTCATGCTTGGCCTTATTCATCTTTAGGAGGGATGTAGATAGCCAACACATGTGGGAAACTGAGGAAAACTACTATGTCCAGTACCCAGAATGGCCACACATTTGCACAAGATGCAATACCTGTATAAAGTTTCTGTTATCATGTTACACTTACCTTAAGAAGTAATTTAATACTTTGAAGCAGCACAAGTTGAAAGATGTTAACATACTGCACTTGCCAGTTTGGCATGCACCTTAGCCAGAGTATGAAAATAATTCATCCTAAATTCATTGTGACTTACAGGTTATTGCAGAAATACCGTGACAATGGAAACTTTCATATTTAGATCGAATGTTAACGTTATCTTCTAACCCTACTTGGGCAATAAAGGCAAATGCAGGACACTTCTACATACAGAAATCTGCTTAGAATGGTAACATCTGAAGGAAGAAAAGAATGTATAGGGAAATGTTTAAGTGACCAGACTGCCTTTTAAAAAGTGAATAAAGGGTAAGTCCTCCTCACTGAGAGGAAGAATAAAAAGGAGCTACAAGTCAACAGGATAAGCAAAAAACTGTAGTATGAAACACTATCAATAAATCCAGCACTTAAAACTCACCAGAAGTTCTATTTCCCTTAGATCTGGCTTTATTACATCTGTGTGGCCCACATACACTGTGTAACAATATTTAAAGTGGGAGAGAATAAAGATAGGTAAGCCTTAACAAAGAGGACTGTGTTTATTTTTGTCACAGTAGCCTAGTTTCAAACAGTTCTTATCATGGAGCAAAAAATATGTTTAGAAAAATCTTAGAAGATGGCTCTAAAATTATAACCTGAGGATATAAATACAAGTATGGAAATAAAACACAGAAAGGCTCGTTAAGTTTATTATACACTTGAATGATGCTGATTGTTGGAAGTTTCACACGAGTGCTATTCATAGGTCACGGGTTGCATAGTCCATGCAATTGTAACTCTTCATTTGAAATTAAATGAAAACTTCAAATTATTGATTTGGTACTAATTAGGGCCTAGTTCAGTGTAAACATTGGTCAACAATGTTCAGCTACATTCCAATCTAAGGCACATAAGGAAAACAACGATAGCAAGAAATACTTATTTTTCTGGTGGTTTGTAGTTGAACTGACAAGAGACCTTCTCAAATAACTGAGTAGACCCTACACAGGAACTGACACTGAATCTTCTGCATCTGAAGTCTATGAATGTAGCAAATATTACAATTCAACTCCCAAATACTGTAAAATACATAAATATTGTCATTCAACTCCAAAACACTATAAACTGTTCAGAAAAAGTAGATGTGCCCTCTGTAGTACCTTAATATTTTATAAAAGTTACGAAACTTCCTAAATAAATTCTTTTCATAGACTCATAGAATGCCAGGTTGGAAGGGACCTCAAGGATCATCTAGTCCAACCTTTTCAAAGCAAAAAACCCTGACCTGTTAGAAGAAGAAACTAGAATTGCAGACCATATTCCCAAAGCATTCCTACATCATGCCAAATTAAGAAATGCCAACCAAAAAAATCCCAATACGCTTACAATATCAACAGAACTTCATCTGAAAAATATGACCAAAGACTGCAGAGCAAAGCACGGTTAACCAGCTGGAACTTCAGCAAAAGCTTTCAAGTATTTTCAAAAAACCCCAAAACCAGCAAAAACCAAACAACCAAAAAACTTATCTTGGAGATTAATGAATTCAGACAGACTGGGAACCAAGAAAAAAGGTCAACATTAAAAATCTCATCTAAGAGACACCAACTTCTTAATTTTTTTTAATTACATGTATAACATTGGCATATACTGACATACATGTGCTTTTATATACAAACACACATATATTTTTCTCTACTAATTCAGAAAAAGTACTCTTTCGCTTATAAATATCTTCTAAAAAAGCTGTAGGACAACTGGAAAAGTTAAGCTAGTATCCCAGGACTGATATAAAGGAATTTAGCAAAGAATTTACTGAATAAGCCAACAAATTAATTGACTGACTGACTTTCCTGTAGGGCCTGAAAGATGAGAAAAGGTTCTTAAAACCCATGCAACTGTGGCAACTCATATAAGTTAAATTGCAACATTTTGGCAGCTCTGTCCAGCACTTCTGTATCTAGAATGCTGATGAAGTACTGACACAGGCTGATAGAGGGAGGGGAACAATTAAAGAAAAAGTGTGCAATGTTAGAGTCCCTTATTAAATGAGAACCTGGAAGGTGAAGAAAATAACCCCCTAAATATGAGGTTCATTTACAGGATTTCCACTCTTCAAAGTCACACTGACTGCAACCTCAGAGGAAAAAAAAAAAGAAATTTGCTGGGAGCAGGAGGAAGGAAAACAAAGTTGATACATCAGAGCCAAGTCAATCATGTTTAATGTGTCACAAGAAAAAAAAAAAAAAAGTAAAAAAAAATACGCTCAGCTGACTAAGATTTATGACAAAGGTACGCAAAGATTTCATACCTGTTGTCCAAAAGTGTATTTGGCACTTTTAAGCCTGGTATGATTGTCTGATCAACTACAAAAATTCTATCATGCAAAAGAAGCTGAAGGACTGAGTTGGATACGGCAACCTAACCTCAGCTTTTGAGAGAGTCTAACAAGAAACACGTTGTTTTCCATCACATCTGCTTATCATTTGGGCCATCTATCAAGCAACACATCAGTGTACCATAGTCCATACTTGTTTTCACAATTAGCGTTCTTTTGCAAGCCCCTCCTTGCTCTAACAGGATTGTGCCCAAAATATTGCATTTGCTTAAAAAATTACTGAGAGCTATAGAAACAAAAAAGGTAGCATTAAAAAAAAAAGACAGCTACTTCTACGGAGTAATCTGAGCAATAAAGAAAGGAACAAGATAAACTACAGTGACCTGAAAAAAGCAACAACTCCTCCTACATCACAGGAATGTAAAATTGAGGATGTACAAGTCCATAGCAATAATGAATTAATAAAAATAACAGAATTAAAGGAAGTATTTAAGGAGAACAGATTTATTGCTAGTGCTGCTATGTCACAAGATGAGTTTTTTAAGGCTTCCTTGTCAGTAACAAACACAGGAAACTTTTGCTCACGTACGTTACATCAGTCATAAAATCAGAACATGCCATATAGCACACCCGTGTATCAAGTAGCACTCTGAATAACAGGAACATCAAATAGAACCTTCTTAATAGCAACATCACAACTAGCCCATGAGCTGGTGACTCAGACACCATGGAATCATTAAAAGCTAACAAAAGAAATCCTGCCTGCTCACCCTTCCCATTTGGTATTTGCCGGGACGAGCAGCCTGTCAGCATGGTGCAAACAAAAGGCAGCTCCTTCTAGTGAGTGTCAACACGCTGCTGAGTTCCCAGGTGAGCCACCCATGCCATGCCATGGGGGGACCTGCCACCAGCAGCATGATGGGCTGGAGGTGCTGAGACACCTCACAGCCCCACCAGTACCCCAACCTAAAGTTAGCAGAGTGGGAATGGAAGTCCATCTGTTGATGAGGTGATAACCTCTAAACAGTTAAGCCACTCCCATCCTCAAACATCACGCCCTACAACTAGCTTAGGTGGATCACAAACTGGCTGTACTTTCTGCAAGGTTAGTAATATTCTTGCAGCTTTATTAGATCTGTAGGATGGTTATTTCAATACCTATCATTAGAATTAAAACTATGAAAGCTATTACAAAAAACACTTTTCCAGTTGTCAGGAATGACAGCAAAATTGTAGTAATTAAGGAAAAACTATGCATCTGCAAACCACATCTGTAGGTAGGGCACCTAACCAAACCGGTAATGCTCCAGACAATTAACAGTAAGGTCTTGTCATCACTTGTTCTAAACCATCACTTGCCCATACCTGTTTAGTTTCACATACTTTATCACTCCAACAAAATTGGAGTGATGAACAGCTTCCAAACAAGACTGGTAGAATCACATTTGATTAAAGAAGAAAATACGCTCCAGTAGCAAGGTTTTAAAAAATATGTTATATATATTTAAAACTACTTTTATTTACATAAAATGCAAGAAAGTCTTCCTAATGACTTTTCAATACTGATTTGAAGATTTCTGTTTCAAATACACAAATATTCAAATGATTTCAAGGTTCACATAAAGGGTAATAGGAAAAAGTAGTCTGAAGTAAAAGTATCTTTGTTCTACAATTATAGTTTGACTGAATCCACAGAAAAGTGTCATACAGGTACCAACCTCTCCAAACTAATATTCCAATATAAGTGGCTTCAGATTTCAAGACTAATGTCAAAACACTTCAATGGTTCACATAAACCATTGGAGGCACTTTTCTAAAAAATAATTTTCAAGATTTTCTTGGATTTTGCGTAATTATGCAAACATTAAAAAGGATTTAATTTTAATAACACATATCACATCTACATGTATGTATATATATACACAAACATACATTGTTGAAATACTAGGACCTGGTCTCTCTCACATTAGAAGAATGACACTGTTTCCCCAAGTTGTCTTTTTTGTTAAAAGTTTAAAAACAGAATGAATCCCTGCAACTGAAATGTCTTTAAACAAAATGGGATAGAAATGTAGCTGTCTAGCCTGATATCAGCCAGCAGACATGACATCTTTTATTTGCCTATGTCCAGAGTAGATTTTAGTGATTTTCACCAAAGCTAGTTCTCTAATTCCAGACTCTTAAGTTGACAGAGAAGTTCTCTGCAAGTTTTTATAAACATCCTTCAAGGCAAGTTTATGCAACAGAATCAAGTCTCAGTCTGACCTCCCTGGCAAGTAATTAGTCTAGCATTTAAATAACCCAAGCTTGTAAGCATCTTAAAGAATACCAGTTTACTAAACTATGCAGTGAAGTTTACAAACATATTCTCCAGGAGACAAAAGCAAAGGTTTCTGATCACTCAAACACATTCCCTGAAGCTGAATGCATTTTGTAGGTTGTATCTAGATGCATACGTATTTATGTACCTTATGTACTGAACATACTACCTCTAGGACTCATTTAACTACTTGCTGTCAAGCCCGGAGGAATAAGAAAAACCAACTTTGTAGCTACTGGTCTCCAGTGATGGCAAACTTCTCTGGACTTGAATATCAGAAAAAACTCCCTTTGTCAGAGGAAGTGAAAGCCTCAAGACCAATGTAGAGACTTTGGTAATCTGTGATCATTAAACAAAATATTTCATAGCATTCTCTAAATAATTTCCAAACATACGTGGGGTGAACCAGCCTACTGTATGTAAAACTGGTCTGTTGTGGCTACAGCTGCTATGAGTCATGTTGCACCCTGACTTAGAAAGAACTTTAAAACTGACCCATGCTCCATGTAAATAAACTTCTGTTTTCCCCTCTCAAATTTTCCTCCATGGTGGTGGGGGAAAACCAAACATTTCTGGAGTTGGACAAACTACAGTCACAAGTGGTCAAAACAATTCCAATTTAACAAAACAAGCAGTGGAGATTCAAACTTTAGTGACAACAATATTCACAGGCAAAGAAACGTCAAGCAATTAAGCAAATGATCTAAGAATCTAAGAACAATTCTGTTGTGGCTTTAAGTTGCACTGGGTGGAAAAACAGATGAGAAGTAAATCTCTTACTACTCAGAGAGGAAAAAGAAGCTAGATTGCAAGTAGTATACTATCATGGGACTTTGAAGCATCCAGCAAACTAGAAACTTTACATCCAGAGTATCCAGAAGCTCTATTTACAAATAGCCTCAAAAGGAGTAAAGAGAAAGGACTGAAGAATTTTGTTGTTCTCTGTAATGGAATAAGGGTTAGCCATTACTTTTTTATAAAAGGAATGTCTCCAATCAAGATTGACTTGCACACAAAGCAAGCAAGTGAATATACCCTCTATCTTCCTAACGCATGCTTCTCCCAGGAGATAAGAGACCAAGGAATCCAGCAGGATGTTCTGTAATGGACTTGCTGAAATGGCATGAATAAAATATGCAATACTGTAGTCTTGTGCATATGTAGTGGGTTTTTTTAAAAAACAAAACAGAACAACCCCAACAACCCCAAATTATGGTATTCAGAAACCTTTATAAGGCAATTAAACAAACACAGAAAGCAGACATGCTGACACAAATAGCTCTAGTGTCTTCGGTACTAGACAGAAGTGTATCAATTTGTAACAATGTGATTTCTCTCACACTCTGGAAATCAAGTGCTTCCAAAAGAGAACTTCTTTGATGAAGAAGAAAGCAACAAAATGAACTAACAACTGGTTTAAAGTCTCCTTCTGAAACTGGAACCAGCTATGCAACAGTGCCTACCTAACTGTACTTTACTTTTGCCCTCATGAAAACGGGAGAACTGGTAAGTGAAGCATTTCATGTATGACATTTGTAAAAGACTAAGCACATTTATTCATTAGTCTTTCTTAACCTTTCTGAAAAGGAATCCTCTTTTATTATTATAAATACTGCAACTTTGGATTCATATGGTATTCTACAAATGCATAAAAGTACTCTTAATTTTTAACAAAAGAAATTATGAGCCTGTGTGATTTCATTTCTCTTACATTTCAAAGAGAAAAATCTTTTGTTGAACTCAAGAAAAATACAATGCTCGAGCTCTACTCCCCAAACAAGGGTTTTTAATGTACGCTTGCTATACTGTAGGAGCAGTGACATACTAAGGGCTACTCAGTTATATACCAACCTACAAGTGGTATTGCAGATTCTGTGACGCTCTTCCCTCTTAAGGCAACTCTGAACTGACGTCACAGCTTAATCAGGTCTGTGGATAGGACTTTACAGGCAGGACGTACTGGGCAATTCATTTTGGAAAAAACCCACGCTGTACCTCCGCACTTTTTAAAAATAATGGCTCTTGACTCTATAGCTGAGGACAAATTACAATTCAAAACCATATGACAGCACAATTTTCTGCACACTGCTGCTCTGCAGTTTCAGATGGATACAACTTAATCCAGTGTGCACACTATCACTTACTATTAAGCACCTAAATGTCTACTCCAAATCAGAGTATTATTCATACAGAGAAAAGTCCACACAGAATACATTTACTTCTGAAAGTCTTTTTCATTAATAGGAGTAAAAAACTGAAAACTAAAATGCTGTATTAACATGTATCTTAATATAATTCTGGAAGTTATTTGAATGCCAGAATTGAATGAAGTCTGGTAGAGGAATCCTAGCTACAGCCTATGTGTGCTGTAATTTTTTCAGGCAAGTTCAGGGAAGAACTGGCATATGAATTTTAGAACTCACTTTGTTCCAGAAGGCATTAAATACAAATGTCTGGGTGACTCATTTGCAGTATCAGTCTAAATACAAGTGACTAAAAAAGATTAAAAAAAAAAAAGTTGTGCTGGCATAAGCTTTAGTTTTTACACAGCATATGAAAGCATTAGCAAAATTTTATAGAACATCTATAAGGTACCAAAATTTAACCAAAAACCCCACTGGAAACTATGAATCAACCAGAAACAGGCAAATTGCTAACGCATAACTATTTATTTGTTCATGATGAAGACTAAACTGGCAACTTACATACTAAATTATTCCTGCGAGACTGAGAAATCTGTGCTGGAAATGGCAATAAAATACATTTTTACCTTAAGTACCTCCTCAGAACTCTGTTAAGGCAACATCTGTAGTTCAGACTGCTGATGTAAACTATTATTGAGTATTAAAACAAAAGAAAACAACAAAACAAGCTTCTAAATCTTCTCAAACATTTCTATTAATTCATGCTTGGAAGAAATAAAAAAAAATCAAAAAAGCACAGATATATAGGAAGAATTCAGATACTGAGGTATCTGAAATCTTAAGAAGTCTTAAAACCTGCAACACAAGAGCTAACGAACAGTTAAAAAAACCCCAAAACATCAACTGTTTATATTTGCAAATGCAGAGTAGAAAGAATCAAATTTGTACATTATCATACCAGTACCATTAACTATAAAGCTAATTTTCAATTTTAGAATAAAATTTTTAAATGAATGTTTAAGCCTGTTCCTTCTACAAAGATGACCTACAAGATATTTGTAGAACATACTTTCAGAAAAATTTCACATCAAAATTTATACTCCTGGTAGTCTCAAATGCTACTTAAATTTAACACCATAAATTGACTTTATTGAATATAAAGTGACAAGCAACTACTTAAGAAATAAAGCAACTTAGAATTACCTACTTAAACCTTAAGAACAAACAAGATTGCCAAATAATACCAATTATTTATTTATGGCTTGTTTTTAGAAAAGTGAACTGCTTCCCCAGAATATTTATTGATGAACTGTCACACTGCGTGTTTCAAATGCTTCTGTTAAAAAAAGAAACACCTTAGAACCATCTCATCCTATTTTAGCAAGCACTATGAAAATGTTTAATCTGACCATCTGTTAAAAAACCCTAGAAAACACATTCTGATTTATATGCCAGTAGGGGCATATACATATGTATTTTAAGGTGCTTGTATGTATTTTTCTGTAACTTTTTCTGCTATACTAATAAAACATGACTGAGCAAGAAGTAGGAGTGTGCCATATTTTAAAGACCTAAATCGTAGCATACTAACGAATATAACCAGCATGCAAATATTAATCAACAAAACCTGCTCTATCATTCTGCAGAACACAGCAATCTTTTCTTTTGTACAGTAGCAATCTAAACAGAATTTAAATGCCTCTACTCTCTGAATGTAAGCTGCCATAACTGCAACATATTTGCATGTTCTGGTCTTTTCAGAAGGGTCTACAGAATGTTAAAAGTCTTACATATAGTGTTTGCGATTCTAATTAATCTACCAAGGCTTTATAAGGGAAAAACACACTTTTAGAGGAACCTGGATTAAAGCCAACTAATATGACAAGTAAACAGATCACTAGTCATGCTATTCATGCTCTGCCACAGTAAAACAGTAGTTATCACACCTGAAACTCTCAATATTAATAGTCACTTCCACAAATTTGAGAACTGCAAAGGAAGAACAAGCTAAAAAATTAGGTTTTTTCTTTCTAGATTTTAGAAAGTTAGCTACTAACATCTGACTATATTTAACTGCATGCTGTATTACATTGTTGCTACACGAACAAATAACTACTGGCAGGTTTAAACAAGCAAGAGAGCAGGAAAAAGTACAGGGATAGTATTTAAAACTTCAGAGAAAAACAGTCCCAACAGAAACCTGAACAGACTTACCATGGATTCTGTTCTTCCAACAACAGAAAACCACATTTTGATCTCCGGGACTACAGATCCTTGAAAGAAAAAAAACAATTCTCCACTTCTCTTTCAGCCCTCAACAGCAACCACCGCTCTAGTCTGCTGGATTTTCCAAGATACCCATCAAGATAACTCAGAGCTGGATGCTACGACACAGTGCAGCATTTATCAACACCAGCTATAACCAATACAATATTCAGACTCTTACGTAATCAGTTATGCTGTTCTGACTTCCATTTACTTTAGAGGCTTTATTAAACTTTGAAAACTGCTAGAAAAAACAAAAAGGAAGCCCTTCTGTACAGAAGACAAAAAACCTTCAAATTAAACAGGAAGCAATGTGCTGGCCCACAGATGGCTGAGAAATCACATGCAAAAGCCCCCCAAAAGCGATATATTTTTAAAGTAAACTGCATGCACACGCTGCTTCCAAATCATCTGGATTACATAAAAACTTAACCACAATGTGGTTGGGAGTCAGGCAGCTTTTAACATCCAAACATCTTTCAGGGTTAGAGCAACCAAAGTCTGCACACAACCTCAAAAGCAATATACTGTTCCCAATGCCCGACCACTCCTACCAACTGCATTTCCATACACCTATTATAAAAGCTACTGCTAATAAAGCTACAGGAGTACTACCGTAAGAAAACATGCAACACCTACAAAAGGGTAGAACAAGTAGTTACCTTTTTGGACCACAGCTGAAGCTATACCATTTATCTTAAAAATAAAAGTCTGTGTAAAGTATTCAGGTTAATAAGCACTGTTAGGCATTTTCCTAATTTAAAAAACAAAACCAAACTCAAACGCACACAACACTGTTTACAGTGCTCTGGCAGCTAATAGTTGTTTCATAACTAAACTTGTTTTCTCTGGTAAGTATGCATATAACATACATGGTTGCTCAAAGGGGCTGTCCTGCCTCAGAAAACACCTTTACAGCAAAGGTGATGTACAACATTTCTGTAGTCTCCAGCGCCCCAGCAGGCCTTTAAAACTTCTATTTCACAGCTACTCATATTTTAATTAATTAGAAATAATGCACTTAAACATTTAACCTGTCCTTAGGTGGAAGGAGGATCAAATACAGGTTCCCTAGTGACCTAACACTTTCATGTACTCCTTGACTCACCTCCTTTGGATTTTTATTTTTTTTACATTAGTGTCAAGGTATTTACAATCATCTAGTATCACAACCTGAAGCTACCAATTTGTAATACAAGCAGGTGTACAGCATTTCAGTGGAAGTTGCATCACTTCTCTGCTTGTATAACCTTAGCTTCAATCCCAATCATCTTTTTTGATGGCAGGAGAGAAGACGCAAGAATCACTTGGTAATCAACATTTGGTCTGGAAGGGGTATGTAAGGTATGGTATCTGATTTTCCCATTAAAATATCTTTAACTGGCACAGACTTTATTTACCTACAAAACATTACCAACTAATAAAAACTCAACAAATTATCAAATGATAGATTTGTTAGATATTTCCTCAGAGATGAGCACAGATGACTAGGAAAGCGCAGATTTTTTGCAATGGGAAGGAATAAAAGCAGTCAGTAGAAATAGTTTTTCTTTATGATCTCTGAGAATCTGCCCATTTCATTCATCTCTAGAATATCACCAACGTACATTTTAAAAAACTTCATCCAAAGCCAGTGACA
The DNA here is from genome assembly GCA_013401335.1 of Brachypteracias leptosomus. Lineage (NCBI taxonomy): Eukaryota > Metazoa > Chordata > Aves > Coraciiformes > Brachypteraciidae > Brachypteracias > Brachypteracias leptosomus. Next base: position 67,785 of record VYZX01005347.1, read on the forward strand.
AGTACGAGGAGCCCATTAATACCTAACAAGAAAGGCAGGTTAGCACTGATGTGCAAAGACATTCTCACAGCATGTTACTGAGAGCAACTATTTTGTCACATCACAGGAAAAAAACAACTGTTTTCCTAAACAAAGCCGAACAGATCCAGGGTTGTCTTTCACTGGTTGGAGGCAGGGCCACCTGTTCACCAGCTGCTGCATTTTCTTTTATTACAGCACTTTTAGACACCAATAGTTCAATAAATGTAACTGGGTCAGCAAACAAACTAGGATCCTGTGAATGTCAGCAGTAACCGTGTATTTCTGAAACTGAACATGAGCTTTCATTTCTTCAGCTATAAGGTACTTTCATATGAGCATCTGATAGCCAACATTTTGCTATTTAAGAAGTTAGAAAAACCTAGATCTCTTCTCACACTTTCTTCTCCCTCTTTTAAGGTATTCTATCCAGTTAATATTTAGAAAGTTTTAAGAAGTGGCCTACTGCACTGCTTCCTCCATTTTCTAGTCAAAGGCAAAAAAAAGAAAGAATTTAAATATTTATGCTTGTAAAAGATACATGACTTGAGACATGGTGGAAATGTTATTAGTAAAAGTCAACAAGACAGAAATAGAAAGAAAATATCCACCCATTATTGCTAGCGTCTCAGTCACACTCAATTCTTTAATCTGTTCTGCTCTGGTCAGATTGAGAAAATTAATGACTGCGTATTCTTCCTTACTCTGTTTATATGAAGCCTATTACGAGAAGAACATGCTATTAATCCCTTACAATAAGAAACTCTGAATCCCTTGAAGTAATGCCTTGAAAATAATCCTGTTTAACTACTGCAGCAACTTCTTTCAACACTTCTTTCAACAAGATTTTTTCCATCCAATGAAGATTCTGCTGACTTCAAATTAAGCAAAAGTTTCTATTCTGCATATGCTGAAACTAAAATAAAAATCTGCCCCTTACTTATTTCTAATCAAGATTTAAGATATAACCATTTTAAAAATCAGAAGTCCAATACTGTACCAGGCACACAGCAGCAAGTTGAAATGCAATCACTGCCTGAACCAGGGAATGTTTCTGCAACTGTGCTGAGATGAAGACTGCTGCTTCAACCACTGATCATATTAAAGAAATAATGAAATTTATTAAAGAACTTGTAAAAAGACCTTTCAAATCAACCTTGTGCAGTGACCAGTAGCGTTGTTATATACTGCTAATGAAAGTTAAGTGTCAGTTGTTAAGACAATGTACAGAAAACAGCCAGCTCCAGTAAAAGGAGAAAGTTTTTCCCCATTATATCCTGCTTCTTCCTACATGAGAAATCGGATTTCACAGGTAAAAAAAAAAAATTCCACTGCACAAGTCTGACACATATTTAATCTGCCATATCTCAACATCTAGTGTTTGCTTCTCAAATGTTACGTTTTTCAGATCCTGAATAGTTTCCTCAATAACAGCTGATTGTTTGCGATATATACCTGACACCTGATATTCCTTTACAGATGTCAGAAATGTATCTAAAAAGCTGATACCATCCAAGATTACCATTTTAAGAACAGGCTATGAAATAAGCAAAGTTGTAGAAATAAAATATAGTGCTGTTTAGAAGCAATTAACTATGAGAGACAACTTAAAAGCAGTAAACCAACCATGTTTTCAACCCATGCACTAATTGCCAAAGAGGAGTACAGCATTCTGAAGATTCATGTACTACACAGTGAAGAGACACTGGGAAAGGCTTGTTCTATCTGTTGTACACCATGTAATTACACGGATTTTTGGATATCACTGTTGCAAGATTTATAAGAAGCTTAAAACTTAAAGGTTATGTCTGCTGTGTGACCCAGTTAATGAAGCAAAACCAACCAACTAGTGGAGTCCTCCATCTAGTGGCTGGAGTTGTATGCGCGTTCCACACTACTATCCAGTGCTGCTAAGAGTAGCATAACCCCACAATTTTGGCAAGTCAGGGCAAGAGGTATACCCTCCTTCACCAAGCAACTTAATCCACTGCAGCTCTCTACCACACAGAGGCAAAACTGAAATCATACATGCATCTGTACACTGTGCAAAAGATAAGGTGCTGTCTTCGTAGCAGAAAGTACACAAACTTCAATGTATATATTGGAATTATTTTATTTATTGGTCAAATTAAAAAAGACGCACTCTACGGCTTTTCTTTCGTAGATACTTCGGCTATTTTTTGGCAGGAGTGTTAAATAAGCCGTTATTAATTCAATTTAATAACAGTGCCAATTTTTAGCTCTGAAAAATGAATAAACCAGTACTAGAGGTTTNTACTCGAGCACTCCTGTGCCAAGGATGGCAGAAGAACAGAACCCGTTCCTACTTAATTTAGGATTTTTTCCATTAATTTAAATAAAAACATTAAACTAATTCAACAAAAAAACCATACGCACTGGAAAAAGTAAGCCACTGGGAACATAACTTTGCCATTAGTTTATACAGAATTTCTCTCTTGGTCTGAGAATAAAANCATAATAACTACATTGATATTACGTTTCCTTTTATATTGTTCACTTGTATTTTACAGAAACATTCCCCAGCCAGAATAAAAGTATGATCAACACAATGTGCACAACAAACATAAGGGAAATACATTTTTCCATTAATACATTCCACAGTAGCCTGATTGAAAAAAAACAAACAAAAAACCCCCACAACACAGCTTTTTTCAATAACATTTAAACAAATTGACTTCCATACCTTGGCAGCAACAATGCTCAGGCCCATTCCATTTTGTTTTTTTAGTGTTACAGTGATAATTTCAGGTTCTTTCCTCAATGGCTGAGCCTGTCAAACAGAGAACAGGAAAGAAGAAGAAAAAAAGACGACAAGTGTTCATACTCATTGCCAGACTAGGAAAGTTACTGCGCAGAATAGTTCACCTACAATCAAAACTAAATTGTGAGTGCAGCAGTAAATCTCACACCTTAAATTATCTATCTGGTACTCCATTTTAAAGGTAGAATCTCTAACATTTGATCAATATAGATTCACATTATCAAGTACTACACCTGTGTTATGAACACTGCCAAAGCCTTGAAGTCTACCTGTTGTTTCTTCTTTTAATTCAGTAAAGAGATTATTAATGATTCACAATTTGAAATGGCATAGGTCTATAAAACCATAGTAACTTTTTAATGGAAAAATTCAATTCAGACTCAGTAGGCCCCTGTTAGAAAGATGAGGGTGATCCAGAGATCAGTTTTTAGCGCTGCATCTGGAAGATAATAATTCTACAAAGATACTAAGAGGCCAATTAATTTCAAAGGCAGAGTTAAAGCCTTGAAAGAAAGTTCCAAAACATTGCACTTCTGAAAACTCTGTAACTAAAATACACCCCAAGCCCTAAACATGTTCATTATTTTTATCTTTGCAACATTACCAGTTCCCTCTACTCAAAAAGTTGCCATCATAATCTTCGTTAGCTGAAGCACGTANGGAAGACTGTCCAGAATTACACTTTAGCTTTTTCTTGAGGAATAGCAAATACCTAGTGTAACTTCCAAGTGATTTCTGGTTTCATTAACTATAAAAAATTTATTTCTTTAGAGCAACAAAGGGAGAAGGAACAGCATGATATCTAAATAATGTCTCTGCTGTGTTTTCATCAATCAAANCAAAGATACTAAGAGGCCAATTAATTTCAAAGGCAGAGTTAAAGCCTTGAAAGAAAGTTCCAAAACATTGCACTTCTGAAAACTCTGTAACTAAAATACACCCCAAGCCCTAAACATGTTCATTATTTTTATCTTTGCAACATTACCAGTTCCCTCTACTCAAAAAGTTGCCATCATAATCTTCGTTAGCTGAAGCACGTAAGTTAAAGCACCCTAGCTCATATTCATATTTAAACCTAACTGCAAGTTCCACACGACCCATGACAAAGTAAAAATATAAGCAAATTAATTTTAAAAAATTAACACTTTTTGACTAAGTTCAAGTA
>VYZX01005350.1:0-14773 GCA_013401335.1 Brachypteracias leptosomus
AAAAGCCAAGAATGGACTGAGCACGCACAAGGACAGAAGGTTACTAGCGGTGATGAAGAGGAGTCATTTGCCTTCATCCCCAAGACCCTCCACGACCACCACCAGGAGGCACTGAGCATGTGCAGTTAGGAGGGGTTATGGAAATGACCCCTTGGAACTAATTATTANAATGACCCCTTGGAACTAATTATTATACGAAGCGGGGATAGGTCATGCATATGTATAGGCAAATTGTGGAATTTCATGAATATATAACAATTGATTGTATAAAGGTAACACCGAATTGCCATGTTGACAGCACACGCCTTTGGTGGTGTTAACACCCGTGTGCCCGGCGCCGAATAAACATACCTACTTTACAATCTTAGATTGTGGAGTTCGATTTCCGCGTGCCAATAGAAAATGGGCACCATCTTGAGGTCCTTTCTTAACTCTTTTAAGTGTGTATTTCTGATGGGAGTCCTTTTGCCAGATCCATTCCATGTACTTGTGGTAAAATCAATATAAGCAGCACTCAGTTCTGCTCCAAGAAAGAAGTTATGGACTTGTCATGAAGAAATTTAGTGTCGAGTAGCTGCAATAACAGGACCATGCCATTTGTTGACTTAAAATATAAAATTTTACTAAGTCGGATGGGTAGAGCAGGTGGATACTGATTTATATTCTAAAACTTCTGTTCCACAACACACAGTTTCTGGATAGTGTAGCTCTAGAGTTGACACCTAAGGATTTTTAGGATGCTTAGAAGATGGGATTTTAAGTGTGCTGTATGTGTAAGTCACTCTGCAAATATGAAGGAATTGCATTTGCACACTGTGCTAGATGAGGATTAGTCAAGAAGAGGAAAATATAAAGTTGACAGTAGAGTAAATTTCTGATAATCTGTTTCATTATTTTGAAATATTGAAATATGCATATTTTACATGGAGCAAATAAGTTACACTCTTTGACATTGTCCCTTGAGAATAGAGTTCTGTAGATTGTGACGGATTTTTGTTTCTAGCACTTTGAACTGTAGAGTAGGCTGATAGTCACAGTATGTTCTCCTATTGCTATAGCTTTGTTGATGTACTGCTTATGTTTTCTGAACTTCTGGGAATTCACCTTTATTCTGATGTCATTGTTTCATCTGTCCTTTCCATGCCTTTTCCTAAATGGATATAGGAATGCAACAGTCTCCTAACCAGAGATCAAGAACAGGAAAATCAAGGAAAGGTATTCTGTGCAGTAGCATTTCAAATATGAAACATACTGTACAATTTAAAATATTAAGACATCTATGATTTTTATTATCCTGGAGGTCCCTATTTTGATGGTATTGGCTTTATAAATTAGATTGGAGAGCAGATTTGGGTGCTTGTACACCCAACTTGTTTGCATGTTTTGCATGGGTCCTATATTATTGAATTGAGTGTTTGCTTTGTGTCAAAAGTGATAGTAAATAGCTTTTTTTCTTGTAAATATTCTCTTCTGTTACTCCATAATGAAAACGGACTTCGATTAAAGTGGAATCAAGCAATCCCCAGAGACTGCTTTTCTAGACCCTGCCTGTTTCTGTGGAAGGGCATGAAGGTCTGTCTGAAAGCTAGCTCATGACCTTTCTCTCTTTGCCTTCTAAAGGACAACGTAACCTGCTTTTGATCATTACTTAAAGTTACTACACATTGAAAGCAAAAGTTCAGATAACTTACTCAGCTGATTTTATTAATGATAACTGTACTAATTGAAAATATAACTGAAGTCACCTGTCAAGAGTTTATAACTGACTGCTCCACACTATACACCCACTTCTAAAAGACAGATTTTTATTCAACTTGGGAGGTTAACAGGTAGATTAGACTGCTGGTACTGAGTGAGTTAACAGAAAATTGCTGTATGTAAAACTAGTACTTTTAAATATTACATGTTTGTAATAGGAAACAGTAAAAATCAGAGATTGTGTTGGTATTTTAACTGTTTTAGCTTGTCCTCACACTGGAAGTTTCAGCCTCTAGGTTTTGTCTACATGACATGCCTACACTGAACATGTGCACTGTATTTCATTGCCTGAAAGCCCCATTTCAGGTTGGGAGATGTACTCATCAAAGTTCCCACATAAACCCTTTCAATGCTCATTAGTGGTTTACTGGTAGTAGAGGAAATGTCTTTAGGCACAATATGCCTTTTGTTTTCTTTTCCTTTTAATGATTTTATCCAAGATCTTGGTTTGATTGTCATCATACACCTTTATGGAAAGTCACCAATCTCTTGTTTATAAGCAACTTCATTTTGTTATGATAGTTAAGAAGAATAAGTTATCAAGAACTTAAGGAATGCTGAAATAGCCACTACGTGGAGATTATATTTGTTTGTTTTTTCCCTTCTGTCTTGGGAATTGAAGAGCCCTTTTGTTTAATCTTAGTTGTTGATAGTTGAGAGATTTTAGCAGTCTTCAGGTTGGATTCACAGAATAGAATCATAGAATCATTTCAGGTTGGAAAAGACCCTTGGGATCATAGAGTCCAACCATCAACCCTACTCTGCAAAGTTCTCCCCTAAACCATATCCCCCAACACGACATCTAAACGACCCTTGAACACATCCAGAGATGGTGACTCAACCACCTCCCTGGGCAGCCCATTCCGATATCTGACTACTCTTTCTGCGAAAATTTTTTTTCCTAATGTCCAGTCTAAACCTACTCTGTTACAGCTTGAAGCCATTCCCTCTTGTTCTATCGCTAATTACCTGTGGCAAGAGACCAGCACCAACCTTGCTACACTGTCCTTTCAGGTAGTTGTAGAGAGTGATGAGAAAAGGGGATTCCTAGAGTTCAGATTTCTTTAGTGCATCAGTCATACTAGAGTGCACTCTCATCAGGTTTGCAAATGTCCTCAAATTGGGGGGATCAGTAGATAAGCTTTAGTGCAAGGCTGCCATTCAGAAGGACCTTGATTAGCTGGATAAATGGACTGTCAGGCCTGTCTTAAAGAAATTCAGCAAGGGCATCCTGCACGTGGAAAGGAACAGCCACTCGTTACAAAACGTGCTGGGACTGTCTTGACTGGAGAGCTACTTTGCTGAAAAGACCCAGAGGGCCTTGGCAGAGAGTAAGCTGAGAACAAGCCAGTGGGGTGCCCTGGCAACTGAGAAGATCAGTAGTGTCCGCTGTGTTAAGAGCAACATAGCCAAGAGACTGAGGAAAGTTATTGTCCGCCCATACTTGGCACTCACTGGATTGTTTCCAGCTCCCTGGGTGTAACTTTGAGCCCTCAATGCGAGAGGGATTGGGCTTTCAACAGTGAGCAAGTTGAGGGCCATGAAACTAATCAGGGGCAGGGGTATCTGCCCTTTGAGGAGAAGCTGAGGAAACTGGGCTACAGCCCAGGGAAACTACAGCCTAGGGAAGAGATGACCTTGAAGGGGACCTAGCAGCCACTTCTAGTACATGTGAGGAGAAGACAATGCCAGGTGCTTCCCAGTGGAAGCCTAGAGGCTGACAGGAAGTGGACATGAAAGAAACAGGGTAGTTTTCAATTGGATGTGAGAAGCTTCACCGTGATAAAGATGGTAAAACAGAGAGGTTGTACAGTTTCCTCCTTGGAGATGTTCAGTACCAGACTAGATAAAGCTCTAAGCAACTTTATCTGACCTCATAGCTGAGCCTACTTTGAGGAGATGATTGGCTAAAAGACTTCCTGAGGTCCCTTCTGACCTGATTTATCCCATGATCCTGTGTGCAGGTTGCCTTCATAACACTGATGAAAGCTTGAACTGTAGTTGTCCCGGTTTTGACTGGGACAGAATTTATGCCCTGGTTATCTCCTTTTTACCTGTTGAATGCTCTTTTTGGTGCAGTGTGGAGAAGTGTTGGTAATTCTTCTGCCTGAGAATAAGCCTTAGAACTTGATGATGCTTTTTTATTTTCTTTACTTTTCAGAATAATCTGTAACTGGGTGGAGCAGCAGATAGTGTAGTATATAGCATAAGGTTATACATAATGTTGCATAAAATAGTGAAATCCCTGCACGTGATGTGGACTTGTGTAATATGAGTACTTCAGAGGTTCATTTACTTACTGTCTTGCTAAACCACCACCATTTTGTTAGCTGTTTACTATCATAGCATATTCATGCTGTGCTATTTTTTCGGTTTAGAGATGTTTCTTAAACTTCTAGGTATAAAAGTCCAAAGGAGATAGAATTCTGTTCTCATTTTTTTGTTTTAATGCACTTCAAAAAAACAGTTGTTTTGAAAATGCATTCATTCATTCTGTGTTGTGTTGAATTGACTACCCAAAGTTTCGTTTTGTTGTGACCTGTAGAGTTGTCCATGTTAAATGTTTATATGTACTGGTAAATTTTTAGCATGCAAATCTAATTTCAACATGTCCATTAATGTTTGCACAGCAATAGATGACTTTTCCCAAGAAGACTCAATAAGGTAAGACTTTGAAAATGCCTAACACTTAACTTACCTGAGGAATGGTTTGAGAGGCACAGTACTCATTTTGTTTTGCTTTTTAAGAAGCTCTGAGAAAGCGGGGAGTGACGACAGTTGGCATACTTCTGAGGAAGAAGAACTTGATTTTACCCCCAAGGTATGGTGTGTTTACAGCAAAAAAAAAAGTCTTGTAAAAATAAGTGATTCGAAGGCAAATTTTCTCTGGGATTGAAAGAAACTGCAGTTCCAGCCAATATTGTTTTCTCCTTAGAAGCAGCCTCTGGCCTGACAGCCTTTCTTCTGCTGTGAGTTTTTCCTAAAAGTCTGGTAGCTGTGGCAGAGCATGCAGTAGATTTGTGGTTTGGGGCAAATGAGCAATAGGTGACAATATAAAAACCCACATTGTTTCATTTGTGCGTGTTCATTTGTGTCAGATTTGCAGACCCTAAAAGTTTATAGGGTGCTATTATAACCTATTCTGTTCTTCTCCAAACATTATTTTTTCTTGTAAATTTGGTGATAGAATCTTAACTGATAAGGAAAAAGGGTGTCTATTTATCAAGATCGACTGAAATCCTTATCACCTAGTTCTCCTTTCCTCCTTGTCAGGTTCCTCAAGAGCACTCAATGGATGAGTTACTCAAATAGGTTGTTTTTTTTCTTCCATGAGATGGCATTTCATGCTAGCATGTAATCTCACACTGCATGTTTTCCCTCTTTTTTTTTTTTTCTGAATGCTCAGATACTATTATTTTTGTCAGCTACAAGCCCTAGTGCCTACTGGCTTTACTAATATTCTGAAGAGTTAGGAGCTTCTGCAGTGATGTCTGGAGCATCTCTTCTGTTGCACTGGGATGCTCCAGTGATGGGGAACCTGAGTTCAGGTGGTAGTTCAAGCCACTCTGTAATGCTGGAGATGCAAGCATGTTTATTTTTAATATGATTTCATTTTCTTGCACTGATTTACATAGAAATGATATATTTTTCTGGCATGATTCTGCAACATAAGGATATTTTGGTAAGTGTTCTTGCAGGGACTAATTTATTCATTAAGTCTAGAGATCTTAACCGTTACTTGCATTGTGCACATTTGCAAGTAAGCATCCTGAAACTTTGGTCTTAAATATAACTCAATTTTACTTAACTATTACAAATATTAGGCTTTTAGAACTGTTATGCATGTAAACATAGTTTTGGAAACCATTTGCAAAAGGGTGCCTGCACAGTGTTCTGGGTGAAATAATCACAGAACTGCGTATGTGAGGAGTGTTTGTGTAATTAGCAGTATAGGATGGAGCCAGCACCTGAGCACTATCAAAAGGACAGCCTGAGTGTATTTACTGTTCAAGATTTGATATGTACAAAGGATTTGTTGTTGTTACCGTTTTAAGCAAAAAACTTTATTTAAAAAAATAAACCCTTTATTTACAGAAGCTACAGAAGCCAAATTTGAAACTGTTGATGAATGCTTCCCAGCCATTCAGGAAAAACAGTAAGCTATTTGGAAACAATTGCATGATATATTGATATACAAAAGTAGACTTGCTAAGTAGGTTTTTGTCAAGGTTTAGAGTCAGTCTGTTAGGCCTATAATAGATGCTCTTTGTTAAGCCCTCATTCCCCTCCAAAAAGGGGAAGAGAAAGGAGATAGGGAGACTTATGGTTCTCTGTTAGCCCCCTCCCCTCCAAAATGGGAGNATAGGAAATGACAAAAGTAGCATTTTGAAAACACAACACTTAGTCATTTCAGTAATACCATTCAAATTATTATATTAATCCCCTCCCGAGCCTTTTCCTTGGTCAAGTCCTTCCTCCATCCTGCCCATCCCTTACCTGACTGCTTTTCCAGACTTTCCCAGATGTCACCTCTCCTGTACGTTAATCTGGTAACGTGCCTGTTGCTATTTACATAACTCCTTTTGTTTACATGCATTTTTCCTTTTCTTGTGCTTTAAGATGATGGTGATGGTTCTAAAATTGAAAGTCCTAAGTCACCGAAGAAAAGCCTCAAACAAAGAACCCCATCAGATGCAAACCTGAAAAAAGGAGAATGTGGAGAATTATTGAATCAAGATGCAAGCAGTCTAGAAGAAGAAGAAATGGAGGAGGAGGAGGAGGAAGATGATGCAAATGATAATGGAGATGAGGAGGAAGATTATGAGGAGGAAGAGGAAGAAGAAGAAGAAGAGGAGGAGGATGAAGATCTTACTCAAGATGAAAAGGAGGAGGAAGACCTGGAAGATGAGGAAACTCAGTCTAATGATGTACTGGAGGAGGAGCAGGGGGAGAAAACAGAATCTAAAGAGGAAATTCATAAATTGAAGTGTTTTAGTAACACTAAATATGAAGGGGAAGATCAGTGTGGAATTGGAGATGTCTGTGAGGANTGATGCAAATGATAATGGAGATGAGGAGGAAGATTATGAGGAGGAAGAGGAAGAAGAAGAAGAAGAGGAGGAGGATGAAGATCTTACTCAAGATGAAAAGGAGGAGGAAGACCTGGAAGATGAGGAAACTCAGTCTAATGATGTACTGGAGGAGGAGCAGGGGGAGAAAACAGAATCTAAAGAGGAAATTCATAAATTGAAGTGTTTTAGTAACACTAAATATGAAGGGGAAGATCAGTGTGGAATTGGAGATGTCTGTGAGGATGGTAAAATAAGTAAAGAACTTGATGTAAAGGTGGAGGAATCTGGTGATACTCCTGTGTCTTTTATAGCTGGGTGTTATGAAAGATTGCAAGAAAATGTAACTGCCATGTCTCCAAAGAAAATGAATAATGAAGTAGCTTGCAAGTCAGTACCAAAACAAGCTGTCTTTCAAAATCTAAATAATTTGCAAGATACACAGGAAAGCTGGAACAGAAAAAGCACAATTCAGGAGAAGTTTCACAGAAATGTTGACTTCTGTTTTGCAGACTCTGAAATGACAGACCAGAAAAAAGAGATACCTCAGCCTCTCTCAGATAGTTGTGGTCTTGAGAAAAAGTCAAGCTTTGGGGATGACTTTGGAAGTGATAATAGTTCTTGGTCAGCAGCAAAAAACCCAAGACTTGAAAGTCAAAGACCAAACCCTGTTCTTGAGCACGTGGATGATGATGATACTGAAGAAGAGCAATATGAAGAAGTAGATAATAAAGTCTCTGAAGCACCGAAACAAGAAAGTGGAAACTTGCCCTTAAATAGGCATGAAGAAAATTTAAGAGCAGCATTTCGTTCAAGCACCAAAGTAAGTGTATAGGGATGCTTCAATCACAAGGGTATTTTCTAAGGGTAATAAAGCTAAAAAACAAATGGTAAACTGGATTTACATTAATAGAATGAATGCATGTGAAGAATAACTTTCATCATCCTTTTTTGAGATTAGAAAATGTCTTACTCCTAGCCTAAGTAGTTCCTAAGGTACAAGTACTTTTTTCTATTGGTTACAGTGGTTTTGCAGGAAAAAGAATGCGCAGTAGACTTTATCCAGAACCAATTAAATATTTCTCAATTGTATGTATAGATTTTGTCTGTGAAGATTTACTGCCATTTAGTGAAATTCATGATGTGATGGCTGAAAGTGAGGAAACAAAAAGAAGTTTGAATAAGGTTGAGAACAGGAAGCTAGTGATTTCCTTGGAGCAAAGTAGGCGAAAAGAAGAAAAGTGTTCCAGAATGATGTATCTTAAATCTAGAGTTAGGCTGACATGAGGAATTGCTTCTCAGGGATTTTGCAGAACCAGAGGTGAGACTTAACAACATTAGACATTGCTCTCCACTCATATAGATTCCCATGGAAAAACTGAAGGCCTTGTAAAACAAAGCTCAACAAAGTTTCCCTTTGTCTTATGCAAGAAAAGTATTTTTCAAGTTGTCAGTGGATGACGAAGAAGATGCTTGTTTCTGCTCTTTCTAGCTGTTTTGGTTGGTCTCTTTTAGGAAGAATCACCTAAACAGGAAGAAGAGGAGGAGGAACAGGAGAAGGAAGACACTGGTGAAGAACTACAAACTGCAGTTGTTGAGGGTGTGAAAAAATCTATTTGTAATGATAGCCATCAAGTCCACAGCTCTTCAGAAGACAACGCTGGTGAGAGAAATAAGTTAGTAATTACTAGTCCCAGTTCTTCCACTATGAATATTAATGCACAGTAAATGAACTAAATGATGATTGACTTCTGAGATAGCAGATTTTTCCCTTGCCTGTGAATCCTAGTGGGCACTGGGCGAGAAGGAGAGCAGCTTTTATTCCTTTTTGTTCCTTTTTGAAGAACTGAAATTGTGATGTTGGATTCCAAATGGTGCCATGTGAAGCAAGTGCAACTCTTGCTTTCGTTGCTGTGTTCTCCATGAAGTGATCTGAACAAAATGCACAGATGAAAAAGAGAAGGAGAGCTGGAGTGTCCTAGGTGTGACAGTAGTATTCTCCTTTCTGGCACATGCTGTTGGATTGAAAAGCTGTGATTGCTCTTGGCTGAAGCCTAGGAAAGATTTGAGTGAAGCTGAGAGAAAGTTGCTCTGTTCCAGTGCCTCACCTTGTCCAGTTTTAAAAGGTAGAAGGTCTCTCCAGTGCCACACTTGTGTGTGTGCTTGAAGGCATTACCAGCTCGGTCAGAGCTGGACATTTTGATATCAAAAGTGCTCCTCCTTCTCAGGGCAGGAGGAGAAGGTACTATTTCCATTGTCTGTCTCCAGAGAGCAGCTTGATCTGGTAGATGTTAAGAAAGCATGTGTAACTGCTGATCAAATGCTACACAAGCAGCATGGCAGAATCTGTTGTATTCAAACGTTATGCCTATACATGCTCTTCTGCCTCTATGCTTTTTGCTGTTAGTGTGCATTTGCCATAGGGTAAATAGTCAGAGCCCAGGCTGGAACCAACAGTTGCCCTCTTTTGGAGTGGGTGTCCTCACTGGTCTCCAGCTCCTTCAACCTTGTTTGTGTGCATGCCTCCACAGAATTTAGTCCTGAATCAGTTTTACCTAATGGAGTAGCTTAAAGCAGAGAAATGAAGATAGTCTAATCTGTCCAGGAACCCACTGAGACTGAGCTTTACGTTTGTCGGGTGGAGAAGAGACTTGGAGGTACTGGTTGATGAAAAGCTCAACATGAGCCAGCAGTGGGCGAGTGCAGCCAAAAGTTAGCCATATCTTGGGCTGCATCAAAAGAAGCATGACCAGCAGGTCAAGGGGGGTGATTCTCCCCCTCTACTCTGCTCTCATGAGACCCCACCTGGAGTATTGTGTCCAGCTCTGGAGCCCCCAATACAAGAGGGACATAAACCTGTTGGAGAGGATCCAGAGGAGGGCCACAAAGATGACCAGGGCTGGAGCATTTCTCCTGTGAGGACAGGCTGAGAGAGTTGGGGTTGTTCATCCTGAAGAGAAGGCTTTGGGGAGGCCTCATTGTGGCCTTCCAATATCTGAAAGGGGCCTACAAGAAAGCGGGGCAGGGACTTTTTACAAGGGCTTGTAAGGATAGGACAAGGGGTAATGGCTTTAAACTGGAGAAGGGGAGATTGATTAGATGTAAATAAGAAATTTTTTACTCTGAGGATGATGAGTCACTGGAACAGGTTTCCCAGGGAGGTTGTAGATGCCCCAACACTGGATGTGTTCAAGACTAGGTTGGATGGGGCCTTGAGCAATGTGGTCTAGTAAGAGGTATCTAGAACTAGATGATCCCTAAGGTGCCTTCCAACCCAAGCCATTCTATGATTCTATGTTAACCCCCGGAGATAGAAATGGCTTTTGTGTGGGTGGGGTGAGTGAGCTGTGAGCCTCTACTCTAGTTTTAAATCTCAGTGCTTGTGTGTCTAGCTTCTGGGGTGGTGCAGGGTAACAGCTCTGTCAAGGAAGATCTTTCCTGGCAGCACTGCAAAATGAACATTGTTTCTTGGTGATTTCAGTGATGCTAGTGTGAGGATGTTTTGGATAGTGTTTCTGCGGTACCTCCTGTACAGTCGAAAGTGGGTAGTAAATGCCAAATTCTGGAGCTGTAGGCTGGAGAGCAGGTAACCTAAACTCTGACCTAAACACAGGACTGCAATATGCTAGAGTTTCTTCCTGAATGTTACCCAAACATGTGTTGGGTGTTACTTGTAGCTGTGTTGGCTGTTGTGCAAAGCCATCTTCTGCTGGAAAGGAGGCAAGAGGAGGTGGCGATGTAAAGGAAATACCATGATGTGGCTGGGTGTGAAGAAACCCTTGAATAACATTCACTTCTTAGTTTGTCCTCAGGAATAGAACCCCTGCACATCTTTTGGATGCAGGGCTTGACTGATGGGGAAAAGCAGAGTGAAAAATAAACACTTAGTGTCTCACTTCCTGCCTTTTTCGTAGGTGCCCTGCCAGCAGTGGGAGCAGAGAAAGAGGAAGATGCTGAGTCTCCCTGGGATTCTGAGGTACTTCCTGTGAACAGGGCTTCCAAACAGAGGGAGGTGGGAAGAGGGTAGGAGTAAGATCCAGAAGCACTTGAGAGCTTGCGTTTGGCTTGGATCCCTGCAGCTGGTGAGGCTTATTTCCTCTTTTCCTGTTTCTGCCATATGTTTGTAAGAGCAGCCCTTGAAATACTTCTGCTCTAGGCCAGCTGTCCTGTTAGGATTGGGATGAAGTTAAGTCAAGCTAACGACTTAGGTCTCACAGCAACTCATCTTTGAGTTTGATTTCTAGTATAATAGTGAAGCAGTGAAATTTCTTGCTGCTAAAAAACATCTGAACTTTTCATAGGGACTGTCAGGGTTTTTGCTTTTTCACCATACAGCTCTATTCTGCTGACCTGGTCAGTGATTGCCCTTAGGGTCTACAACCTAGATGGTCAGCTGCTTCTGAATAGATCCCCTCTACCTTTTGTAGATGTAGTTCAGCTCTTTTTGAAGGTCATGTTCAAGAGAGATAACATACATGTTGGCTGCGTTTGCCCTTCTAGTTGTGGTAATGGGCTAAAAGAATATGAGCAGGGTCTGTAGATAACACCCTCTGGCTTCTCTTGTGAAGAAAAGTGAAGTCTTCCCTAGTCCCTTATTAAAAATACAAGACTAAATTTATGGGGTATTTTTAAACCTTAGTTTCTCTAAGCTTTGCCTTGCTAGTCTTTGCTCAACCCAAATCACCCTTGCCATTGGCGTTGTGTTCATTCGCCACTGCAGGATACATGCCTAGGGAACACAAGCACAAACCTGAATGTCTGGTACAAGTTGAGTACAGAAGCTGGATCACCCACATATTGAGTTACCGTGTTAATGATCTTATGTGGCTGTCCAGTTTGTCAAGGTTTATCAACACGACAGAGTAGTTTGGATGAGTTGTGAGGTTTTTGCCTAAGGTCTGAAAACACACACAACTGCTGTGATTTTTCCAATATACTACGTGTTGATGTGTCCTTTCCAAGGGTCTTATCAAAGGATTTCAGATCTCTAATATACTTACACCATGCTATGCAAGTTGTCCTAGTAGGAGCTTTTTACTTAGAAATTAATTGAAAATGCATTTGTACCAATTCTCGTGCATGTGTTTTAGGTTATAGAGACTGATTCTGAAAGTCTGAGAAAAGCACCATCCAGTGTGTTACTCCCAGCTGCAGACAGACATGGAGCATGCTCGCAGATTGTTTCAGGGGAACACGACAATGGTAACTTCCTGGTGGATTAAATCTTTGTCTCTAAGCATTTACAGGCTAACACAAACTTTTACCAGTGTCTGTTTTAGGAATGCTGGTATGTGAATTTCTGCTACAACAATTATCTGTTAATTAACACCAGTTACCATAGCACTTGATGGCCAGTTTGTAAAGGAAGTTTTCTTGTTTGTATTATGTGTTCTTTGGATGTGTTTGTATATTTTTTTTGATTCAGGTTCTTGTTGCATAGTGATGAAAGTATATGCGGTTTAGGACTGACCTGTCTGAACACTTAAACATTCTTGGATGATAATGCAGCAGGGGAAAACTTTGATTTGCCTAAGCTTTTTTTTTCCCCCTAGCATAATTTTTCATAGCTGTCTGTTGTGCTTTGCCTAAGAGCTAAAATGTGACTAAAAGTTCAGGTTTTGTTGCTGGGGGTTTCTGCCTGCAGTTTGTGGTGCTGTCTCTTGAGCATAGGATGACAGACATGTTTTGCTGTTGGGGTGGAACTCTTCTCTGAAGGAAGGATTCCTCCTTCAACAAATGGTTTGATAATCCTGGTTATAGTATAGATACAGTAGAATAGCTGAAGAAGCTAATCCAGTTTTAAGTGTTGCTTCTGGCTTACTAAATTTACAAGCTCCTGGGAGCTTTTAAATCTACTTACTGGGTAGTTGTCATGGAAGTCTGCTTTGTATGATTCTACTAAGATAATTTAAAATCAGTGTGAAAAGGGGATAAAAGATGATTATGGTAATCTTGCTAAGGTATTTTCATACTGCTAGACCACGAGGTTAATGAAATCAGTGTTTGGTTTTTAATGATTTTTTTTAATATAAAAATTTTGTTGTGGAGCCGTTCTTAGTAACATTTCATATATCTTTTTCATGAGAGGACTGAAACTTTAAGATGATTAAGCAGAGGATTTGGGAAATGCAAGTGGGCCAGTAGATTGTGTGGCTTTGAAAATTATCTCGTGTTGGGCAAAAATTTAAAAAAAGTATTTGGAACTGTGATATAAATGCAGATTAAAACAAAACAACATTTGTTTTGTTTTCCTTGAAAGTTAAACCAGAACAATGTGATGAGAACTGGCTTGATTTTACCTCATTGAATGATTACATGTATGCAGTTTCTGTGTCTGCACCCATGCTTTCTCCGTCCCATCAGTGGAAAGGAAAATTCTCCTCAAAACTAAACACTTGTGGGATAATCACAGTCATAGAGCTATTGGACTGTTTTGTGATCATTCGTTAAAGCAGACAAGCTTTGGCTTTTGAAATAAGCTGGATTCAGTTCCTCAAAAGAACTAAATATTTTGATCTTACTCTGTCAGGAAGCATGACCTTATTGCTTCACATGAAATGTACTAGTTCTGTCATTTTTTTTTTTAAATCTAAGGTGCATGATGGGAATCTGTTTCTTGTATATTAACACAAATGCAGTATGATGAGGTAAATTGAATGTTAGGTATCATACTCTTGATGAAATAATGCTTGCAACTAACACTTAGTTGTAGAAACTACTGATATTGAATGGAGTATAAAATACTTTCAATTAACACTTCCCAAAACATTTCTTCACCTCCAGGCTTTTCAGAGAAACCCAACAATTCCCAGGTAAGTGTTTGTTCATGTTAGACTGACTACTTCTTCTCGTCATTAAGTAGTATGCAGTTGCTCTGAATTTGGTTTTTTTTATCATTGGATTGTCTTTCATAGCTGAAGACTTCCAAGTCTGTTTTGGAAATGAATGAAACCTCGCCTGAAAAAATGCAACAGAAATCAGGTAATTTTTACTTCATGGGGTTCTGGGTTTAGCTTCATAGTCTTTCTGGATAGGTGTATTTAATAAAACATCTGATTTATTTGTTTTGCAGATCTCTTGGAGGAATTTGGTTTAGGAGATGCAGAAGATACTGAAGGTATTTATAGCAATCTTTTTTTAGCATTTTTTTCTGGACAGACACATCGTACTTGAAAATGTTTTCCTAATGTTAAATAAATGGTTCTAGGAAGGTGTTATGGGAGCAGAAGGTCTACTGAAATATGCCTCTATGCATGTGTGTGTTTCCTCCTCTAGTCTGCCATTCAACATACCCTTCTATGATGTGGGCTTTTTCCGCCATACCCTCTGTCATCTCCCTTTTCAGGCAGTCCTGAAGTTTGCTTTCTGTCTTATTTTCTCAAAAAAAATCCATTCCTGATATTCCTGGTTCTCAGAGCATGTGCTGTGGCTGATTCCAGGCTAGGAATCTGCAAGCTAAGCTGTCCAGGAGCTGCAGGTGAGACAGAAGGGGTAATTTTTGAGGTCATGCTGTAGCTGTACTTAGCAGGAATTATTACATGCCTGGCTTTTCTCTACCTGTCTGATGGTTGTTTTGAAGCATGTAGCAAATACATTCCCCTGAGGCTTCCCTCTCTTGTTTCATGGAAACCAACCAGCAGGTTCAGAGGTAGGGGAAGGAAGTGGGGAAGAGAGGCAAGGTGGGAGGAAATGGTGTTGTCAGGAATTCTCTTTTCTTTGGAAATAAGGCTAAAAGTGAAGCAGCCAGCCAGTCCACTATATAGTGGAGAGAGGGTATGTGACCTTAATGGTTTTTTTAGTTTCTTTGTTCTAACATTTATTGAATTGCTTGTTTGTTAATGAGATGAGAAGCAATTCCCCATTCAAGTTGTAGAATTTCTACAATCAGTTGTCGAAAATACAAACCAGAGAGAGGTGGAAAGATAGGTTGATGTGGTGGGTTTACC
>VYZX01005351.1:0-38913 GCA_013401335.1 Brachypteracias leptosomus
CAAACCTTAAACCACAACAAGTAATAAAAGGGATAAAAAGATTGGTGAACAACCTTTTTTTCTTCCTTGAGTCTTATTTTTCACCCAGAAAGACAAATTCATGTCTGATTTTGATCCATGATGCAGTAACAATGTACAAATCTATTTTTTTCTGCAAAGATATATATATATCTACATGCTACCAGAGACCTTGTCATTAATAGGATGCTAATAGAGTGAAAATATTGCACATTTCCTCAGTTTTCAGTAGTACTGTGGAGAACGGATACCAGATTATCCCAGTAAAAACAAGCAATTAGGAAATCTTATTCAGGTGGCATGAAATCTACTGACTTACTATCTATCTATATATGCATATGTATTTGTGCATATACATACTTGTGTACGCACACCCCCACACACACCCCAGTACTTCCTTACTCAGGCCTTGTTTTCTCCAAGAGATAGGAAAAGGATAGATTAGCCTGGAAATCAAAGCTCAGTCAGCATTTAGAAAAAAAACATTCCAGCAAAAAGAGTACAATAATGTATTGCCAAACTGTCCTGTGAAATGGGCGTGGACTGTAACTCACTAAGATATTAAACAGTTGACAGTTTTCTTGATAAAAGTTCAAGGTATAATATAAGCACAGCAGTAGATTCAGTAATAACTGCCACTTGTATTAATCACAGTTACATCAGATGATTTATGGATGACTGAAGCACTCAGATATTTTTTTTAAAAAAGTGTTTTGAAGAACAGACCGTGATTTACAGTGAAAGGTGCTATTTAAATTCAATCAGAAAAACACTTTTGTTGACAATATGTAGCCCACCTCATTCATCCCCACTGCAAAACAATTCTTTTAATTCAAAATTTAGCGTTTGGAATCTTTCCTTATGGCTGATGCTCAGCTACTAAACTGGACAGCCCCTTTCCCCTCTCCAGTCGTTCATTACCAAAAAGTTTGCTTAGCTGCAGGATTCGCGGTCATGAGCAGAATAAAACTCTGCCTCTGTTGTCCCTTCCATCATCCACATGTCCTGTGCATGTGTTCAGTAATTGTTCCCTCAGTAGTTACGCAGAAGATAACTCCAAACCTCAACATTTCAAAAAGGATCTTTCAATTTCAGCATTACCGGTGCCATTACCAATGGCCTGTGTGATAATCCATCAGGATCTTATGGTCTTTGATAAGTCTTTCTTGAAATGAAGGAGAGATCATTTCCTCACTCAAATCACTTTATGTTGTACAATGAGCAGCTACCCCTGCCCGATGTGCTCTGTAATGAGGGCTACTGTAGCATTTTATATGGTCATTCAGCAACACCAAAGAAAATTGCAGGAAAAGAACATGAGGAAATGGAGTGCAAGGAGGATCAGTAGCCTGGTACTGTGGCCATCTAGACAAGAGTTCTAATTTATCCATGGTGATGTTCCTGGCACAAGGTGAACTTTTCACTCATGTAAGAGCTCTCAGCATGAGCTCTTTTCCAGTACATCTTCAGCTCTCTCTACTGCTTCATTCTCTTGGCGGCATATTTATTTTTTCTTATGTTCATAGAGACGTCTCTTGAATTCTCAGGGGCATGTATTAATATTTCAAAACTTTTGGAAGTAATCCTGATCTGAAAAATTGATTAACCTTTTCTAGTGCTGGAAAAGGTTTCATTTGAGGTTTTTGTATACTTTGGGGGTTTCTTCTTTTCCCTATTTATTTTCCATTAACTAAACTTGTGGTGAATTACTATAAATAAAATTATTTCCATTATAGTTCTAACTTCCATTCAGGTTTCAGATAATTTCAGCTGCATTAGCAATTATATGAATTAATCTGTTAGATTCCTAGATACAACAAACAGAACATGGAAAGCATATAGAAGCCTCACAGAGAGTGGCAGAAAACTAAAGTTGACTTTTTGGAGTTTTATTGCTCTGTATTATATAAAATGAGGAAAAATGTGCCCATTATTCCAGGTCAAAGAGAGACCTGTTTACACATCATAGCACAGATCTGCCATGAAACACAAGGCTAGGTCTGAGCACCTCAAAGCCCCCCCAAAGCTACTCTGAAAACAAAACTGTAGAAAGGTCACTGAAAACAGAATTATGGGTTCAGTGGTTCTGTCCTTATACATGCTTCAAGTGAAATCCTTTTGCATACACAGGAGGAAAAGGAGCAGTTGTTGCTGGGCTTTGAGGGTATCTGCAGAAATACACCAGAACAGCTTCCAAATGGGCAATTATTCCCGACTGAGAAAGTTCCATCAAAAAAAAAAGAAAAAACACCTCAAAAAACTGTGTGTGCATATTTGGAGCTTATTTAGAAAAGTGACATTTAATTTGACTGAATGTAACAGTGAAGACCCTGCTACATCTGAAATGAAGCTTTTCATAAAGTGTAATTAGCAGGTGTCTGAACCATAACATCCCAGCCCTACAAAGAGTAATTCCCAGGAGTAAAGACAGTACAATGAAATTTCACTGGATTCACCAAATAGCTCTACAAGCAGTTGCAGACCTTAGATAGATTGTCAAAGATATGTAAGATAATAGAAATAATACATATTTAGTAACATTTTCAAAAGCAACAAGAGCTGGAAGTCTGTTACTTATTGTTAGGAAAAAAATCTGTAAATATTTGCAATTACAGATCAAATGTATTTATACATGTATCCTTTATATACAGAATATGAAGTACAGAATGTTTTGAAGTAGTTGCCTTAATGCTATTTTCCTATTCCTTCAGCTTTTTTACCAGGTTAAAGGAGATATGTGTTTGAAGATAATTGAAAATGGGAAACAAAAAGACATTGTCATCCGAGAAGGGGAGGTAAAACTGGGGTGGGGAGGAGGAGGTGGTGGGGTGTTCTGTTATCATTGTACATAGGTATGTTAAATTAATATTTTATGAAGCATTTAAAAGTCAATTTATCCCTGTTGTTCAAGAGATGTCATCAGGATATTGAAAAAAAAAACAAGTCTTGAATGCAGTATAGCAAATTCCACGTAATTAAAAGCAAGCTACAATACACTGTATTCAACATTTCAATAACAGGTAAAAATCTCACTGAGCATTTGGGATACCCATTCAGATAGCCAGGAATATAATGAGAGGAGTTCTTTATTCCCCTGCATGGCATGGAATCTGCCATGTGAATTCAAGTGGATCAGTCTTTTATTTACACATTGTCAGGTACCTACTGCCCACCCACCCAAACATGCCATTAAGCAAACTGGCTAGAACTTAGGAAGTTAAGAGATTCAGCTATTTTTAACCTTCTTTAGTCCTCACACCTATCCTTCACAACCAACCTAATGTGAGAACAGTTTTAAAAGAGCATTTTATGATTCAAATGTATCCAGCTGCACTCCATTTTTCCTTACGGTGCTAGACTTGCATAGATTGCCATGCTCATAATGTGAGTGTGACTACTTACTTGGTGTTACTACAAGTTATTAGATATGCTACAACTGGCAGTAATTACTATTGTCACAAGCTTGAACTGCACTCAGTCTTTGAAAGGATTATTAAATCTAGCGTGGCCAGCCTTTAAAATGAAAGATATTTATTAGACCAAGTATCTTGATGTCATTAAAAGTATTACAACATTTTCAGTGAAGAAACAGATCTACATTTTCAAACCTATAGATGGTGAGATTCTGGTAACACTTCGCACTGAAGAACTACATCCAGCTGAGATCTTGGCGAGTACCAGAAGTATTAATGAAAAGGAGCACACAATATCCATAGTGGGAAAACTGGCAGTAGTCCTGGTGAGGCACGACCATTAGCTCTGTTTGCAAACAAAGAAATTGTAATGACTTGCCCAAACTCAGCTAAGAAACCTGTAGTGCTGAAGGACAGTAGAGGCTTACCACTTTCTTACACAGTCAGCTGCTAGAAAAAGGTTTATGCTTAAACTTCAGTAACAGACCTCTCTCAACCAAATGTCTGTTCACTTTGTCACTTGCACGAGTAAGTAGCCCTTCATATTTGTTACTTAGTTCTGGAGAGCATAACACTCATCATACAATCATAGATGTTCACTGGGTTGGAGGGATATGTGTGGTCAATTAGACATTTTCTTGAGCTGACAAAAAACTTGCTCTTTCCATTTCTGCTACTGAGAAATTGAAGTAAACTTATAAATTCCAGATGAGTTAGATTTTTATTTTATTTTAAATTGTGTCTAGCAATGATAATCAAACCAGGGAGAGAGCACCTGACTGCCATAAAGGCAGAGCATTGACATCATTCACTGATGCAAGTGAGAAACACTATCTGCTGGGCTTTTGGTGCCAAACTGGGTGCAGCTGCAAAGGAGCAACATGGGATCAACAAAGAGTAGGGGAAAAGGGGGGCAAAGAGCAGAGGATTTTACAAGTTGGGATGCAGGGAAAGACAACACAAAGAACAAAGACTTTCTGACACTGATGCTTTCCCATTTCTTTGAACAGATGTTTCTCCTACCTGCCAGGATACCTCATTCTCCTCAGAGATATGCAGACACTGTGGGTCTTGTGATTGAGAGGGAAAGACTAAAGACAGAAATTGATGGTCTCAGGTAAAGTATAAACTGTTGATCAATCTGATAGGTTTCAGAATATAAACTAATTTTTCATGACAATACATTACTGTATCTTACTTTCTTGATAATTTACCAGATTCACCCTGACAATTTTGTACAAATTTATCTGTACATCTATTTATCTATACACACAAGGAGAGATACCATTTAGCATTTTATTGAGTTAAACAAGAAACACGTTGAAATGTCTTCAATGTATGTTGTGGTTATAGCTAGCTACTTATGTATTGCCTACTACTATTGCCTTAAGTTTTAAAATCTCAGTGTAACAACACAAATCCAAAGAATTTTTTTAATCAATTCTGGCAAACAGAACATTCATTCCTTTGTAAGCACTGAAAGCAAAAAGATGAAGAGCTTCCTTGGCAAGTGTGTGGGAAGGTGGAAATAACAGTAAATTTTCTTACCACTAACCCCTCTACATTGTATACATCTCTGCCTTGTTTTTATTGCCTTGTGAGAACAACATCTTCAAAGAAATGAGAGGCTTACTTTGTATTCTAGAGGGGGCAGGACTAAGCCTTGTCCTATGGTTATACAGGATTCATAAGTCTAAGAAAGCAAGTCACAGCAGAAATATTAGACAAGCTGTTTTGATATTAACCAGATACCTGACCAAAGAGAGCTTACAGCTATTCATGTAATTGATAAAGATTTAAAACTGCAGTAATATCTATAAATGTGGTTTCTGTCCTTCTGCCTACAGTTTTGATTGTCACAGCAGGAAGACTGCAAATATACAGAGCTAGAAGATATACTTTTTCATTCAAATAAAAAAGACTAATGAAAGAAATAAGAAACTAAGAGACAATTCAAAAAAACCACCTGATTGGATACCTAGCTAAAGACAAATCCAGTTCATTTAAACCATTGCTCATTTATGCCCTTGTCCCTTTTTTCCCTTCCATCACACATCTGTGGATCACGAGCACTTAGATTGTTAAAAAGATATTTTGAGGTAGAAACAATTGGCCAATGATTTAGGTAATGTTTATTTGTAATAAAGGAATATAAGTAGCTTTAGGTAACTTTAAGTAAAATAACCTACCTTGTACATGAAGTCTGTGATTGGTCTGAGTTAGGGAGATGCCTTAGGGATCCCAGGTAGATCTAGAGATTTGCACTCCAATATAGTCATGCTTTTGTGGAGAAATTAAACTAAAAGTTACCATATGGTTTGCAGGTGGAAAAAATAATTGGATTAACAAAGCACACTCTAAATTGAAAATATCTAATCAGGTTCCTGAAAATAAATAACTTAGAGGTCTCAGTTCCCTTGATTTTCACACTGACACAATGAACAAAGACACCTGACGTTTTGGAAGTGAACAATCATGTTATGCTTTTGAACCTCCATTGTCTCTCTGTGTGCTTCTGGTAGAGATGGAGATTTACAACCAGAACCTCTAATCTTCTCAAGCTTTTTTCACTCCCAGCCACCTGCAGCAAAGACTACAAGAGAAAGTCATAATAAACTCTGAAGTATGATGACTCAAGGTCTAACATTAAATTACTGTTCCATTATTTATCATGCCTACAAGCCTCAGTCATAAATCAGAGCCCCCAGCATGCCAATTATTGTACAAGTGAAGAATAAGTAGCCTGCCCCAGTGTTTCAGCTGAAGCAATGATTACATGCTATGTATTATAAGAAAAATGCACTAGCTAATCTTAATCTTGTGACAAACAACTAGTTCATTGTGTGGTTGGATTCTTTAATACCTAGTAAGGTGCAAATTCATTCCCAGGTGCAAAGCCTTCTCCCAGTTAAGACAGTTGCAAAATCTCTCTTTGTAGATTCTCTGTGTTCAAAATTTGTGCTCAAAACACATCTTTTTCTGTATTGGAGACATTAATAACATTACTGTCTTTTGAGCACTCTGTTTTTGCAAAACCTGAGAAGCCAGGGAGCTCTTAGAAAGTGTCTGGACAATATGTATATAGACACATAAAAAAGACATGAATACACAAATATGCACAGTATAATTATATAAGCCTTGTTCTCCCCTTCAAACACACATTCCAGTGACTAACTCAAAGGACTCATAGGACCTATTTACATCAGCCACAGTATGAGTGAGTATACTGGAGTATCATTCCCTTACCAGTCCCTGCAGTCTTTTTTTAATTTTGTGAGTAAATTCTATATTTGCCATTCCATGGATTATAGCAACCTTGACCTGTTGATCTCAGAACAATTTATTTGTTAAGGCACAAAATAATGCAAGTGAAGCGCTATGTTCCTCTTCAGACCGGTGAGCTAGACAATGCTTCCCAAATTTATGCAGCTGACTACCATCTACTTTTTGCAAACAAGTCCATAAGCCAAGTTGTTCTCTCATCAGTCCATGCATGGGCAATAAGCAAGCTGACTCTCTTAAATATGAGCATTTATCTCATAGCTGCTTGGAAGCAGTTCCTGGAAATGGTATTTGGGACCACTTATTTTTGTAGTAACTTCATCCAAAGCAAGAGTTATTGGTCCCAGGAGACTATGGCATCAATCATTTCCAGGATTAAATCTGGAAAGTTTGCTAAAGGAATTTGGTGACGTATCTGTGCTTGATCAGCAGAACTACAAGGCCCTCCACAGAAGTTTGGGCACCCCACCCACCAAGTTAGCTAGACAGGGAAACAGAAAGTTTCCATAAATAAACATTCTTCAGAATAAAGTACACCAGACTTGAGAATAACACAATGTCAAGTAGCTATTTTCTTGAAAAGACTGAAACTGCTTAATATCTGCTTAATCAACTGTTTAAGTTAATAAAAAGACTGAGTAATGTTTTTACTTTTTCAGATACTATGTTGAAGAATCAACTAATGTCCTCTTTGAAAAATGGTTTCACTGTGAAGATCTCGGCACTCAACTTATACCAATAATTCAGGAGTAAGTTTTTTTCTCTAAATTTTAAAAGAACAGTTAAAATGATCCAGTAGATCTTCATCAGTCTCCGATGTAGTTATTTTTCTATTTATGCTGCATTTTACATAGACTTGTTAGAAGTTAATTACTGCTCTACAAATTTAATAATCTCTTGTATACTGCAAATTCATTAAATCATTTTTTTAAAAAATAATAAAATCAAGTGTTCCTTACATCTATCTGAAACATACTTTTTGAATAAGTAAAAGCACAATGTTGCTAAGTGCAAAAAGAATTTAATGGAAAATTAACACTGAATCAATGCTAGATTAACTAGGTAAAATACTACATTGCCTTAGGGCTTCTTTCACTCTTTCTTTAATCTAAGTACTTTTAATCTATATTATTCTTGAATAAGGACTGTGGCAAATTCGGTAGAGAGCTGCTTTCTAGGAAATGTGTGAATGTTATCAATTAACTAATCAATTTGTTTAACAGATGCTAAAGACGAATTAAGGAAATTGTTTAGTGACATTAATTTTTAAGGAATTTTCAGACAAACACACTATGAATAAAATAGGTATAGCCCTGTTAAATACATTCTCAGCACAAAGCCTAATGGCCTATATTACTGCCTAGTCTTTGTTAACCTACAGAATATGAACATGTTTTTTTGACTGGTGTTTAATGTTTATTATTCCAGGTTTTTCAATTCAAAACAGTATCAAACTGGAAAACCAAATCCAGGTAATGCAAATTGATTTCAGAGTTAAAAGAATTATTGTATCCAATTGATCAGCAATGATTCTTTCCACATAAAATGATTATCATACCTAAATCTTCCAAGTCATGTTCATATCTCTACTGAAGCCAACCTGAACTGCAAAGGATACATAAGTGGAAGAAGGAAATAGAATAATCTAATAGACACCTCCAATCCTGTATAACCATGCAACCTCTCACTGGCTTCATACATTTCCCCTCCCCTCCATATTTAACAGCTTTCCACACCACTCCCCGATGAGTATCTAGCCAGCGCTGGAGATGAAAAGCTCAGATAAACAAACCTAAGTCAGCAATAGACAAATAGAGTGACAACATCTGGAGTATGGCTACTATAATTTGCCATATGAAAACTTCTCAACTTTTTAATCCCAAACTACAACCTATCATCCAAACCCCAGGACTGCAGCCTGCATGTTCTCTGGAGCCAGGAATGTTCTAAGATGTTAATTAGGCTCCTAGAGCCCAGAACGGCTAATGACAGCAGTCACCAAACTAAAACATAAAAAAGTCTCCAGGAAGAATATTCTCATCTGAGCCTCCCCAAAAGAGAGGCAGAACTATAATCTCCAGAAGCTCTCTTAATGCTTCACCATGGGAACCAAGCTACTACTGACCTTTAGTACATAATGTATGTAATAAAACTATCAGGGAAGTTGGAAGAAATGCCCTATAAAGTTGCTTTCCTTTCTGTTCAAACTTTAGCGAAGAAAAAATATCTAATATTTTTAAGAGCTGTAAAGCTCAGAACAGTTTCACAGGAGGTATGTCTTCTCTAATAAGGTAGCTTCTTTCTTCCTTATGCTCTTAAGTGCTCCCCAGACAGCAGTATCTGAAACAGAAAACTCACTAAAGGAGTCAGTCTGACATTTTCACTAGTGTTTCTTAGGCTGTTTAGTAGTAATAGCTCACACATGCTGTACAAAGCCTCGTCTCACAAACATAGTAAGGTCTCAACACTTGTTATAATGAAATATCCTATTCCTGTTCTGTGGAATCAGAAGATATGCATGAAGATGATTAATGAAACGCCCACAGTTACATAAACACAGATTCAGAAACAAAAATTAAGATTCCTGATTTTAGGATTGAAACAGTGGTCAGTATTTCTCAATACAATTTAACATTCTTAATTACAATAACCTACCATATAATGAAGAGCCTTTAACCAGAACCATGACCTAAAGCTTGCAATTTTGTTGTTCTAATGTATTCCTTTTTTTATGGCTGGTGATATCTCCTTTTAAAGGGGTTATCTTTCTTTATTACAAAAATATTTTTCAAAGCTTTCCTCATCAAAATTCTTTCCTTTAATTAGGAAAAAAATAATTATTGTTTAGTTTCCAGCATAGATTTAATGGAACGAAGAAAAATGTGCCAAGAAATAATTACAGGGACAAGTCATAAATTAGCAGTCATGCCAATTCTCAGGGCATGCTACAAAAACAAATACATTACACAGGGAAATGTATGATTACACCAAGTGAGTGCTGTATTTTCAGCTAAGTGTTTCTGCATCTATAGTCAACAACAGTGAAATGAACCAACTACCCCAAAGTAATCAGTCACCATCAGTGCTTTCATTCTGGATTTTTATATGGAATGAGCTCACTACTTGTTTTTTTCAAGCCCAAATGCCTGAAATTGTGTCCCTCAGTCCACAGGTTTTATTTGCAGAGATATTAAACTTCTGCTAGTCTCATTGATATTTCTGTTAACATCAAGAATAAAGCAGACTTTTCACAGGAATTAGGTAGGCACATATAGGAAAAACATCTCAGGGTATATATTATTGCTGGCATTGGCAATTAAATATGAAATGCTGCAAAACTGTCACATCAGAACTATTCATTATGATACAGTATTCTCTAAGAAGATGGAAGGGATGATTAGAAACTGGACAGAAATAAATGAATACTTAATTCTAAAATAACTTCTAAGCTTCTTATACCTAGTCTGAACCATTTTACACTCAGTTAAAGGACATCAAAACAAAGAGGATCTAACTGTTCCGCTTTGAATAAGGATGTCTTCTGCTTTTACAGAAGGAGACATCATTTGTAAGAAACTTTCTCACATCCTTGCATGGAGATAGGGCCACAGCATGCAGGAACAGACTGTTTCTGAGGCAGCACAGTGACTTGGGATGGAAAGGCTTTCATAATTAGTAAGAAAAAAAATAAGACAATTTAAAGATTTGAAGATTATTCCATCTAGAAGGTGGTGCCTAAAAATGAAGGATGGCACATCACTGAAAAATATAGTCTTTCACAAAGCCAACATGTAATCAGTTTGATAGTTGACACTCTCAATATATTGAATTTCATGTGCTTTATTGCTCTTTTTCTTTGCAACAAATGTCAGAGAAACAAGGTTTGCAAGAGACCTAGGGGAAGAGTTTGGGGATAGGGCTTAAGAAACACTTTGGGAGAATGATGTGGCCTGATTTCTTGACAAAAAAAGCTTAAGTACATCACTGGGGTAGGGAAGAAGGAGCTTCCATGCAACACGCAAGTTTGGGGTAAGCAAATACACTCACATGTACATGGTAGGCCAGTGGCAGTCCTCTTTTATGTGTCCTCTTTATTGCTATCAGAAATATAGTAGTCCCAGGAAGTTCAAACTCTTCCTTATACAGTCTCTGTTGAAGTTCTATCTACCCGTATGTTCACTGGCTGTTTTCTTGCAAGCTATTCTCTCCATTTTTGCACAGCTTCATATTCTCAGTCTCAGTACAGTCTCTATGGTTTAACCAAAATCAACTTCCTCTAAAATCTGTAATTTCTTTTTTTAAAATATTTACCAACTCATTCAGTAAACATGATGTATTTTTCAGCTTAACATGATATCGTCACATTCTAATTTAAAGCTGAGAAGAGTCATAAAACCCACGAAGAACACATTGCTGTGATATGAATATTTAATAGTATTATCTACAAGAACAGACTTTACTATTGAACTATTTAAATGGATCTCCTGAATACATAAGAAAATATTAGAATTGATGTTTCACTTACTGATATATTACTTGGAGATACATACATAAGCCTTTTAGTTGACAAGCTTAGAATTACCATCTTCTTGCATTTTGCTGACATATTTTTGCCTTTACCGTTATTGAACATGTTGTCTTCTTGTCTCACACTAATACTAGAACATAAGAACTCTGGAAACACACCAACTCACACTTCCTGAGATATTGTTGAAAGCCAGCGTACAGGCTAAGCAGAAATATATGCAACAATACCTAAATATAAGCCATTAGCCTGGTAAGAAACACTCAGTTCCTTTGGAAACACCAGGCTTCAATTCTGATACACATGGGACTGCAAAATACTGGATCCTCCTCATCACAGTACATTAACTCAAGTTCACAAGCACTAAGGCACCTGCAGCTTTCAGCATCATGCAAGGATTAAGTATCAGGGTTAAATGAGGTCTCAGTCAAGTAGGCTATTAATAATATGCAGACATATATCATATACTTCATCACAGTGCTCTCCTATTTGTCCTGCAGTAACAAGTAATCAAATCACTATGTGGGTTCATTTTGTGCAGACTTGGTTTTCAAAGGCCGTTGTGCTATTACCGGGCAAGCGTCATTAATATCAAAATTAGTAGTAAGCTAAAATCCCATCACAGACCGGGGCCTGCTGACAAGTGTCAAAAGACAGCTCTTATCCTGAAGAACTTAAAGACTAAATAAATTTTTAAAGGCCATCTTTAGTTGGAAGTAAATGGAACTGTTAGGAAGTGTCTGTACATCACAAGCGGGAAAGGACAGTGCTCCATAATAAGTGTAGGGTGTATTACTATTTACCTTAGCTCTAAGTATACACGGATAACTGTTTACTATTGTCCTATGCATGTTGTCTCTGCGGACCAGGACAGCTGAAGTCATAGATCACTAGAAAGGAAAACCAGCAAAATTATGTTTACAGGGAATAGACAGAAGTTAAGCTAACAAGCTTTGAAGTTTATAGTTACTTTTCATTTTTACATTTGTGTTGCTTCTTGGTAAGAACACAAACAAGTACTTTGGCTTTTTTTAAATTCCTTGCAACTCATGGGGAGCATTCATAGTTCTGCTTGCCTAAAACATCTGTGGTGGGTTTACCTAGACTGGGTGCCAGGTGCCCACCCCTAGTCCCTCTATCACTGCCCCCCTCCCCAACCTCTGTCAGCAAGGCAAGCGGGAGAGAATAAGATGGAAAAGAAAAACCCATGGCTTATGATAAAAAGCAGTTTTAATAAACAGCAGAGAAAGCAAGGCCGTGCGCACGCGAAGCAAAAAGCAGCAAAGCTGTTACTCTCTACTTCCCATCTGCAGGTGGTGTCGGGCCTGTCCTGGGAAGCAGGGCTCCAGAACACAGAGCGGTTGCTCGGAGGACAAGTGTCTTCCCGACGAATCCCTGCCCATCCTCTGTCTGCCCCCTTCCTTTATAGTTGAGCTGACGTCATATGGTATGGAATATCCTATTGGTCAGCTCGGGTCGGCTGTCCGGGTTGTATCCCCTCCCAGATCTTGCCCCCCTGTACCTTTGGTGCTGTGTGAGCACTGGTAGTCATAACATAGGTGTGTGTTATCAACAGGCTCTGGCTCCCAGTACTTCAGCATGAGGGCTGTATGGGGAAAATCAGCTCAGCCAGAGCCACTACAACATCACAGTACCCACCCAAGAGACTCAGGTTTTTGCTATCCATTCTTCAGCATATAAATTCTGAACTTACTTGTTAGCCTGGATGCTGGAATTCTTAACCTATGGAGAAGATGTATCCCCTTGAGCTAAGCAGAATATCCATGGCTTTTTGGTATGTGACTCTTACCCTGCTGGGTGCTATGTACCATTTGACAGAGGGATTGTTTGGGGTTTTTTTTTTTAAACTTTCTCAACTAGGCCATGTGTTTTAGTAGAAAGCCCTACCAATGGGTAACTTGCTTGCATTCCAAAAGGCTTTTCTTAATTCAAGTGACTTGTGTTGTTCTGATAACAGAAAAAACCCCTCTATAATCTTCATATTTTTTTAGAAGGTAAAGATTGCTACTATTAGCAAAAAAAAAAAAATTTAAAATCTATTGGAATACTAATTGCATTGAGTACCTTCTGATAAAATGTCTTTCCTCTTCTGGATGAATATAGATCATAATATTGTAGATCTTTATTTTGTATCTTGCCCTAGCCAAAAAACAACCTTCCAATACAGCTACAGTTGAGTGTATCCATAATTTAAGGACAAAGCATTTAAGTATTCCTAATTACCTCCAAAGCAAGTTTGATGAACATGTGAAAATTAAAAAAAACCAACAACAACAAAAACAACTCAGCCATACTGAAGCGTGTAAACAAATCACCAATGACCTTAACACTACTTTTTAATGTTATCAAACAATAAAATATAGAGTATTCAGGCTTTGTTAATATCTCCAGGCCCACAATAGAATAAATCTAATATAAAGATTTTCTTTTTCCTTCTGGTGCTTTGTAACTTCTCTGGGGGAGTTTGCTGTTCAATAGAAGTGTGTTAAGTATTTGAGTTAAATAATGTAAAAGTGGGATGCTTAAAAAAAAAAAAAAAGCTTGAAGGCAAAAAGCTTTCAAGCAAAAAAAAATCCCTACTTTTGCTGCAGATTTTTTCAGATTGCTTTCAGTGTTTCCTGAAAGAGGTGAAACAAATCATTTGCAGAAACATGTTGGCTTCTTCCATATAATTTAGTGTAATGGAGAACAAAAGAAATTTGAATGGCAAAACCTGTTTCTACAATAAAAGGCTTAGCATCCCATCCAGATTGTCTGGAGATGGATGTACTTATTCAGGGCTTATTACGACCCATTAAACACTAGAAGCTTATACAGTACACTGTTATCCTTTGGATGCCCTGATCTCACGTATTGTTCTAATACTGCATAGAAAATGGCCTTCCATGAAGTACTGAAATGATTTATTCAAAACACTGCAGAGCAGTGAAATACAACTTTAGAAAAGAACAAGAAGAATATTACATAATGAATACACTAATACTTTAAAAAGACCTACTCTATTACTAATACTGAGACTAAGATTTGGCTGTGAGTTTATTATCTCAGTGCTTTTGGGAGGCAGCCATCTAGTAGTTGGCATTACTTGAAATTACTCTATGGATGTTCCCCCATTGCATTTTAGAACAAACTACTTAGGATCATTGTGCTGTCTCTACACTTCACTGTGACCTGGTAAATAACTAAAGCTAATTTCTTATACCAGCTATACATACCACATCTTGAATTTCACCAGCTACACTGAAACCGCGTTCAGTCCTCTGGCTATTTTAAATCAAATCAGTTATGAGGGAGCATTACCGGAAATTAAATCCAGCTACAACTCCAGGAATACCACAACAAAAGGCATTTTATTAAATTTAGGGTTGTGATAGCTGGTTTGCTGTGGTCAGTGTATTTAAAACCCACATAGGAGAGGAAAAAAAAAGACAAACACCAAAGTCAGTATTAACTACATGAAAGATGTAGAGTAAGCTGGTTCTAGGGGTCTAATTCCATTTATACAGGCATATGTAAGGGGTGACTCAGCAAAGGGTATGAAATGATTCATCAGATTTTACCAGTGCTAAAGCTGGTCTGAAAGAGATGGATGAATATGCCAGCAAGAACTAGGTAGTTTATTGCCTACTGTTTGAATGCATTTTTACCAAGCATGGATGCTAAACAGGTCTGACAACAGCTTCTAAGAAGCAACTCCATAAAGATACACAAGTAATACAAATCTTACAAACTCAAATAAGAAGTCCTGATAATGATTATTTGTTGTTACAACTGACTTTTGACTACATAATATCTGTAAATTGAACCCTTCAAGCTGTAAACCACAGTAAAATGTTTGCAAAGATCAAGGGAAGTAAGTGTCACTGATAGTACTTTGCCTTGCTTACAGATGAACTCCTGAAAGAAACACCTTTCCCACTAAATTCCACTTCTGTCATGGAGCCATTTTCCTTCAAAGGCTGGTTAAATGATCATCATGGCGAAATAAGACAGAAGAAATCCTTGAGTATGTTTGGAGATAACTTTGAAACAGAGGTAGGGAGGTCTAATTTCTCTGAAATAGATGTATATTTTTAAAGGTACAGATAATAGGTGCCTTCTGTTCAGACTGAGTTAATCTAGGCCTGGGAACAGTATGTAGTCAGCAGAGAAAGGTAGACACCCCTATGAAACGACTCAGTCTTAGCCTGCCCTGACCATCAGAAGTGTCTGTCTTCATCCATTGATTTGACTAGCTTAGTGCAGGGGCTTCTTAGATCTGATAGTTCCCTCCACAGAATCAACCTGAACCTTATCTCCATTCATTTCCTCTGGGATTAAAGCAGCTCACTCTCTCCACCCCACTACCCCTCCATATTTCCTGAATCAGAAACACCCATGTGATGCAAATACTGCTCAAGTGTGTGTGGCTTCCCTGTATGTTTGAACAACATTCTTGGTGCGAAGTCTAATCTGGGTGTGTAAATACACTTTTTTCCTCCTTCTCAATCTACATAAAGTGGAAACAAGGAAAACTGGACAGCATCAGAGGGCCCAGGCTGTGCTGAAGCATTGCACATCTCAATTTAGTCAGTCTAGTTTGGTTGTAAATGAAGCTGTCACCATTTGCTATCTGTATGCATGATAGTTTAAACAACATATTCTTTCCCTGGGTTACTTAGAGTCACACTCTGAAGAATCCAATACATTTGACAACAAAGTGACAGAGAGTGTGGGATTGTGAGGAATAACACAGGAAGGGTAGATAATGAGAAAAATAAGGTCCAGTCTGCAGCTTTTTTTTTTTAAGAATCTTTTCTACTTCAACAGGATCTTGACAGGGCCCAGAGTTCATGAGGAGGAAGTGTCTGTTTCAAGAACAGAAGCAGGAAGGATATAGATGCAAAGCTGAGAGTGGGAGGAGGCAGAAGAAGTAGATAAGTGAGGATGTAGAGGAGCATAAGGAGTGGCAGGTGTGATCAGTTCCCTTTTTATCAGTAGGAATCAATATAAGAATACTAAATGTAATGTGAATTTTAATGTCTAAAAATAAAGCCATCTTCCATGAAGAACTTTCTGTAAAAATAGAATGCTTTAAATTCTGTAGGAAGATGAATATGTACATTTTGGTCACTGAGATGAATCTGTTACTTTTCTTCCCTGTTTCACTTTTTCTTTTAAAGGTTATAGCTTATGGACCAGGAACAACTGAGAAAAGTAAAAAGAACTCAGATATCTGGATATGGCAGCTGGTACGTGACAATTCACACTTGTTACCCTGTGAGTTCATGTTTCAGTTCAGAGCAGACTGAACAGTAGTAAAGCCTTCTAGCACGAGCAACAGAAATTAAAATGATTGCCTTCCTTCTCATAGAAAAGATCAACAGGCACCATCCTGCAGCTTTAAACTATGATGAAGAATAGCTGTAAACTACTGCCACCTTATAAAGAGTCTTTCTTTCTCCTCATCATATATGTTGCGGACAGATACTGGCATCCTCCATCAGGTCTCGGTGAAGATTAATATACTCTACCTTGGATATATCCCGTAAATATATCAGAATGCCTCCAAGTGATAAAAAGCACCACCTTTTACTTCTGCCTTGAAGCATTTGTTCTCATACTAAAGCCAAACTCGACTCAGGTAGAATAAGCTAATAAAAAAGTCTGAGAACTTGTTTATACTAAAGCACAGTGGTAGGTGATCCAGATGCCCTTCATTCAGCTGGCTTCTAGAAAACATTCACAGCCCAAGGGAAAAACAGAAAAACTTGTTTTCATTTACACAAGTCAGGCTAGCTTGGGAGGCAGATCTTTCTATGAGGTCCTGTTCTGTTGGAATTTACAGAAACTATCAAATACTAGTTAAAGACATAATCTTGAAAGACATTTACACTGCAGCTTAGAGCAGCTTACGCAATCAAGACCTTGTTGCTGGCAAGAACCTGGCTCCTATGCTTGACAAGATAATAACAAGTCCGTTCCAGTATGGATGGACTCCTATTAGTGATTTCTGTCTGCTTCCTGCTGACTTGTGAACTGCTTTTCAAGACTTAAAAAGATATTAGGAATCAGAAAAGTAGAAGAGGAACTTGAAGTACTCCAGGAGGTTATATCTGTAATTTCCAAAGCTGTAGCAGCTTGCTGGCTACCAGGTTAAATTGGTAGTAGCGTACCCCCAAGAGTCAGGCAATGGGCTGCTGCTTTATGATGGGGAACAACGAACCATCAAGTGTTTTTATCGATGCTAATAGTGTTAGACAGGCAAGATCAGCTGAATATTTATCTAGGCTTCATGAAACAGAGCAGGTTTGAAGTGCTCTTTCAGTGGGAAAGATTTCCATACTTGCCTGCAGCATTTTCCTTCTGTTAGTGACAGGACATGGAAAATTAAAAGCTGATTATCTGCTCTTTCCCTTCAGGAGGGCACATCAACTGTTACCATGGATGGTAAAACCCTGAGTCTATCTGCTGGTGACAGCCTGCTTGTCCATGCCCAGTCTATGTAAGTAGAGATGAATAGTGGTTCAATGCCTGATTTCACTGCTTCCAACACCAAATTCCATGTATTTGGTCCACACCAGGCTGGGCATCAGCTGGTGCAGCAGCACAGCCTCTGTGAATGCAGGATTTGCAATAGCCTCTATTATTCCTCAGGGTAGAAGGGTCTTCAGGAGGAAACAAAGCCAGAAATTCACTCTAGTTCACCTCTTAAAATTAAAGCTGGGGAAAATAAAAAAGATAAGCACTTACAAGAAAAAACAGCATAGAGAAGACCATGCATAAAGGTACACTGCACAAATACACCAATCGGCAATCATGGCAGATACACTAAGCTCCAGACCAGGCTTAATCAACATTAATACAGAAAGATTTGAGGTTCAGACTAAGAATACAGCTCTCTTCCTGGAATAGGATGCATATGGCTGTTTCATAATCATGTCACACATGATATATGTAAAAGGAAAAAGAACAAAACCACAAACAAAAAATAGCAAAAATAGTTTCCAGAGAGAAAGGAAAGTACTTGCCAACTCTTGTGAAGAGAGGCATAAGCTGATAAAGTGCCCACCATGAAGATGAAGGATGATGTATACTGACTTTTAATGCAGTGCAGCAGATTACAGGCAGATAAAAATAGCCTTCTTTCCTACAGGAAAAGTCTAATAAGTAGTAGTGCTGACATTTGCACCTTTTGTACAGTACTGAAAACATTTGCTGAAAGAGCTGAAACCATCCAGCTGTGCACAGAACCATCCTCTGCACCCATGATTCCAACACATAGCCACCTCCTCCCTTCACCGTTTCTTCCATCACTTCTGTGGAATCGCTTATCTTAATTTCCAGTTCTGCAGTCCAGTCAATGAGCATGTGTTTTCAAAATCATGGCATGATGCACGTGCAGAGATCTGCCTGCACAGTTCATATTGCATTCAGACATTTATCAGATCTGTATAGCAGGCACCTTTTATTGTATGTATTGCTGTTGCACACCAATAGATCTCTGGCCACACCTGCAACTGGCACAGGAACAGGCAATACAAAAGTGATGACCACAAGAAAATTACTACTGAATTCGTAAATACTTATTTTATTAAAATAATATCTGTACTGAGGTGACTCTGTTCCAATCTTCATGTCACTGAGATCAGAATAGATGCCTTCCTCCTTGGTTCATCTATAAGTAGATATACATTCTTCCCCACCCTGACATGATGTTTGGCTTATATTAGTGATGGTGAAGAGTAATTTCCTGAAATATCACAAGATCTACCAATATGGAAAGAGAACAATTGTAATCAGAACAGAACCTGTTTGTTTTCCCCTACTTTTCAGTACCATCAATGTTTTAGTTGTTGGTTTCAGTGTGTGGATCCCCCCCTATATACCTTGGATCATCTCTCTTTCTATTTTTCCAGGTACTGCTGGAAGAGAACAGAAGAATGCATTGCTCTCTGCATTGCTCAGAATCCAAAGCGCAAGCAGCCTTATACCAAGGCTTCTGTGCCACTTTGATCGTAACTAAATTTTAACCTACGTGTCTTATCTTAATGATCTTATAGTCAGAATGCCTAGAAATGTTAAGTCTAACACAATTATTAGACTGAATTAAGTGGAGTCAATTGATGTACCCAGTTAAAACTCTCCTCCTCCACCAAGCAGTTAAAGTTTCAGAAAAATCTACAATCAGTATTTTAAAAAAAAAAAACAGACAGAACAATAGTTCTTATCCGGAAAATGAAAACAGATCCAAGTAGCAGGATTACTTATATAATAGCATATATGATACTATCTACAATAAGGTAAAGGCTTTTCAAATTCAAGTCTCTGCTGCAAGATGTAGAAAAGGAGATATGACAGATGAGATATATGCCTACTTAGGTAACAGCCCTCATTTCTTTGTCTCAGTTTTGTCATTTGTAATAAATTGGGTATAACATCAGTTACCCAGCCCACAGCAGGGAAGCTTTACTTGGCAGTAGCTCACAGATCTGACATCTTTGGCTAAAAGGCCCTTTAAGAAACAAAATAAACTATCTGCTGCACTGCTTGAGGACCTCAGTGCTTTGTGCAATAGAGGAAGGTGCATTAGTAAAGGGGGAAGCAGCACCTGCAACAAAACCAAGAATTACTGAGATCATCACTGTGCTCACTTCAGGTAACTTATTGTCAGTTTACCAAATATGGCAATGCAGTATTGATCACAGTTATCAGTAACATGGCACACGTACCACACTGGATGCTGTCTCTACACTACACTACCAAGAACATAGCACAGCAATGTGACTAACATAAGAGTATCTGTGTCATGGGTGTTCCTGTGCAGCAGAAGTCTCAAGTCAAAGTAGCCCAAGAAGTGTGTCAGGGGACAAGGGAGTAGAAAAATTATTATAATCAATTCCTACTAAGTGCTGCTTCTTTTTGAACAATGTTGTTTCTGCAGGAAACCTCAAGTGTCAAATTATCTATACCTGCTTTTATTCCAGGAACTCTCCAGAGGGCGGTTGTTTTTTCAGGGGTTTTGGTTGGTTGGGTTTGTGGGGAAGGTTTGAGTTTTTTTGTCCTTTACATTATTAACATCAGAAAACAAGTTGCTTAAATGTCTGCAGGTATTATCAATTACATGTTTGAGAAGGCAAAAAGTCACCATTTCTTGATTTTTGTAATTCTAATTAGGTGCAGAAAATATTTACTATATCTATCACCTACAAAGCTCATTAAACTGAGATGCTATATGTGTTTTATTGAAGTGTTCTTTCTTCTTATGAGAAAGACTCAGACTGTTTGGATTTAATCTATAACTGATATTTAAGTTCATTGGCTTTCCTAGTAAAGCATACAGCAGAATTTTGCTATATCTTCCTCTGCTAACAAGGAAGCTGGCCAGATGCAAGCTTGGTTCCCGGAGTCCTTTTAGCTATTAGGCACTGCTTCTGTGTATGTGTGGTCAGCTCAGTAGATACTTTGGCACCTGAGTTGGGATCACAGTCTGGGGGCTCCAATGCTAATCCTGCCTCATAAAGAAGGATTTCAGCTTAGGTCAGTGACAAAGGCTTAGGCAGGCACGTTGTCTGCAAAATGCCCTAATACACTCCTGTTGACAATGTCCTCGTTCCTGCACATCCAGGACAGCACACCAGCACAAAACCATGTCCAAAACCATATACATGACTGTTTTTCTTTACAGCCTTTCTATACAAGGTGCACCTGCACCTCTATTTGGGCACCCATTTTCTGTCTGAATCATACAGATATGGTGTCACCTTATATTTAATAAACATTACATTTTGGCAGGATTGTGCTAACCTCATTAGTACAGTATTGCACAGACGGTCCATCTGTTGCTCACTGTTTCTCTGCAACTAAAAAGCAAAGACTTTATATAAATATATATTCTAAGCAGTATTACAATAAAGCCTACACAGACCAGAAGCTATACCTGCACCATATTCATAAATTAATTATGTTAAAAAACAATGCAGGATTGTCTGCAATCACAAGTTGGAGCTGACTTCAAACTCTGTTGTCCGTGTTTCTAAGCTTTCAGTCTCCCTACAGTTATCCACAGAGAATTATTCCAAGCCTGAATCTCACCTATCCTGGAAGTCAGCAGGAGCTTTTCCCTCCAAGTGGGAAAAGGTGATGCAGCTCAATCCTGCCAGTTGATTAAAGTACCAAGAGAGACTGTGATTGTTCAGTGCCTTTCAAATGTTTAACCCCAGTGAGAAAACTGGTAAGTTTTGTAAAGAGAAAGATAAACCACTTCTTTTTAGCTATAGATATATTTTGATTACTATTATTGTAGCATTTAAATGGTATGAGTGATGTAATCATTAATATAGTACTTCAAATTGAGCAAGTAACTTACATCTTGCAGTCAGTCTTTCAGTTCATGTAAATTATCAATATAGAACAAAAATATTTAGAGTAATTTGTGCCTACCATTGCTACTAGGCTAGACAGATCTGACCTGCTAGGATACTTATGTTCTTATTTTGAGCTATGCTAACTTGCATGAATTATAGAAATATTTATTTCCACAATCATTTCCCTCTAATTTATTCTCATTATATTTCTCCTTATTAAGTATTAAAATGTGAAACATTAACAAAAATGTTGATTATCAATGTAACATACATCAGCACCGGTTCAAAACAACTAGTATTTCTTGAAGGGATCATAATAGTTAAAGAAAAGAATTAATCCCAGCACAATGAATAAAGCTTAAGTCTTCCCCAGCTGTTTCTATAATACTGAAATAAGACCTAAAAAAAGCGATTTTATGCAAACCACATATGTTTGTGGTTCTGAGAGAGCTGAGAAAACAATTACTCTCACAGATCATGTAGTAAACACATCAGTGTGCAGAGCTCAAGATAGTCCAAATTAAAAAAAAAAAAAACAAACCCACAGAACAGTTAAGGTAATGATCTAATGCTAGCTACTTTGCAACTTGCAGTGCATGAATTGACAGCTTGTAAAAGTCAAGAGAGGAATTCTTCTTCCTCCATGCTTGTTTTATTTTTAGATCTTGCTTGTTCCTTTGAAGTAACAAACTCTACCAGAGGCAGAAAATTAGACTAGGTGGATCAGTAAACTGGTAAAATCAGGTGTGTCACAGTAAACTCATGACTCATACCCACATAGCATTTATTCACATCTGTAAACCAATCTTATCTTGTTGCATGAAGTTAATAAATTCTTTCATTTTGTTGTTAAAAACATTCATTGTACTCTGATTTCAGCTCTCCAGCCACATTTATTTTATAGAACAGATGCACAGAACGCAACCCTCCCACCATCATTGCATATAAGTAAAGGAAGGAAAAATTATTTAAGCTGTTTAACAGATTCCTGCAAAAACCAGATTGTGTTCATAATGTAGACATTTCAGGGCTTTGAGGTTACTTTTTATTTACTTGCTTTTCAGTTCATAATCCAAAGTGCACTTGAATGAACACCTCAGGCTAATGAAGGTCATCACCTCCTGGTCTGTTTCTGATTGAGTACACTGGAACTTGTAGGGCTACTGTTCATCATCAAAATATGCAGAATAATAGTTGGTGGGACCCAAAGTAAATTTGTTGCTTTTAAAGTAATAATGAAGAATATAAAGTTAATATCCATCCTGCAGCTCAGAGTAAATACCTCATCTATGGACCCTAGCACTATCTGGTACAGAAAAAAAATCTTGTGCTGGATCCAGGCAGCAACAATTTCAGTGATTGTCCAGAAAATGTGCATAAACACTTTCTTTTTTAATGTACTGGGATTTTGATGGAAGCTTGAAAGCTAGGGTAATATACACAACACAAAGTCGGTTTGTGTTCTGCACCTTTCCAGAAACAAGCCCTGAAATGGCAAAGTAAATCAATCCCAGTGCACACATCAGATCCCCTTCTGCAGACCACTCTCTTGTTTGTGGTCTACAAATTGTAGAATATTTCTTCCTAAATTGCTGTTGTTCTAGGTCAAAATACATCTCCAAGATCTTTGGCCTGGTAATTCATTATGAGTTGCATGAGAACCACATGCTAGAAGATTTTTTGATGGCTTTGTATTTTTAGAGTTGCTAAATACGTGCATTTACATGGCCATTAAACAGATAAATAAAAAATTGTGTCCCTGGCTTGGAAGATAAATTACACTGAAGTTGGAGCAAAATTATTATATACCCTTATAAGTCACTGTCATAGCCATAACATCTTTCTCAAATTGAACTAAGCATAAGCACTTTGGAGCTTCAGTGAGGAATTTGGGTATGTCTTTATTATGTCAGGCTAAAATAGGACTTCTGTAGTGCTGTACAATTCTAGTGAAAATATTGAAGATGTTTTAATGCTTTTTTCCCCTCAAGGGAAACCAGTTTCCTTAGAAGGCAATACTAAAGCATGTAGGTGATGAAGCTTGTACTTCACTCATGGCAAACTTAAACTTCTATAAACTAAGTTGCCCATAAGTTCAAACCACATACTTGATTGTTTGAAAATAAATTTGACAATCCAATTGAGTAAAGCAACTAAACATGTGCCAACGTGTAGAACTGAAGCTTGAAATTTTCAGCATGCAATTACCAAACACTACTGAGGTTTGATCCTGAAATACAGTCATTGCACCTTACTTAGCTTTTTGGTATCTT
Organism: Brachypteracias leptosomus; assembly: GCA_013401335.1. NCBI lineage: Eukaryota > Metazoa > Chordata > Aves > Coraciiformes > Brachypteraciidae > Brachypteracias > Brachypteracias leptosomus. Next base: position 23,879 of record VYZX01005351.1, read on the forward strand.
CCTCCAAACACCCCAGGGTAGCATCTGGACCCCGTGCAGAAGGCAGATTTGGGCACCTCCAAATGGGCTCCACAATGGTCACTGTGCTGAGTGGAGAACTGCACACACTACACACAGCTGTCCACAGCTGAAACACAAGAAAATGCCAAGAGGGACGTTAAAATCCCACCCTGTCATGCTCCGCTCTCTGGGTGCTGCAGAGAGCCACCTCCACTGAGGAGCAGCACGGCCCTATACTTTACTTCTTCCAAGAGCCAAGCAAAACTCATTCTCCTCTTGGAGATCACAGACAGAGATCTAACACTTCATTTTACCCAATAGTCCCAGGAAAAAAGCAGGCTTACAAGAAACAGAAGCCCCAGGAACAGCTCCCATCTCTGTACAGGAGAAGGAAGTCAAACTCAAATCTTTACTGTCCTGCAGGAACATCCCAGGGTTGCTGTGAGAGGCATTTCCACCCCGTCATGGTTCAGTTCTGCAGTATTCTGCAGTGAGATCAACCAAGCCATGCAGGAAGCACCACAATGCTGTTAGTGAGCTGGAGGATAATTCCTTCTCCCCAAATATCATTACAGAAATATTATTCTATAAAATAGAAGCAATAATTGACAGAAAGCACACCATATTACAAAGCCATTGTTCCAGTGGCAATTATTTGCCTGAACACATTTGTGATCCAAGCTGTCTATAGCATTTTGGCACACATCACAAAAAGAAGGTGAACACATTTTGACTTGGGGAAAAAAAAAAAAAAAAAAATCAGCAGCAGATTGTCGAACCACAAATAGATCAGCTTTGTTTATGACAACCTGAGTTGTCATAATGTTAACAGTTACTGATTGCTTCCTTATATTGACAACTAACAACTCACACAGTTCAAACCCTGTGTGCTTTATTACTGAGTGGCAAATAAACTTTCAATGCACAGGTCCACTCATCAGACAATATCTTTTTATTCTCTTCAGGGAGAGAATAGTAAACACTGAATGAAACTGAGTAAAAGCTTCACAGAATGACAAGAATTCATTTCTTTTTTTTTGATCCACCAAAAGCTACTTGATTAGCTTTACTTTTAAGCCAAGATAGAAAACTGTATGCCAGCATTGGAATCAGGAATCAGATTGCCTTATCCCATTAGACTTAGAGTTTAAAATGAGAATTAACCAACTCTGGCTTCTATTTCCAACATGGATTTTAGTTGTCTAAAGCTAGTTCTTTCATCTTCTGGATATAAGCTAGGCAATTTACACCCAATTCATCACTGAAAGCAATTTGCCGCTACTTACATCTTTGCCATTTATATGCAGCTGCCCTGATTTATGCCAGTATGTTAACAGAATCAGGCTGCTACATTACAATACTGCAAATGTCACTTTGCTCTCTTCTGCATTCCCCAAAACACTATAGCATAGCTGCAATAGAGTTCATAATAAACACACACACCTATATATATACATACATACACAAAAACACACCTATATATGCCTTCTGTGTATTTTTGTGCAGTAATTAGTTGCGTCTTGCCCATACTGGTGAAATTTGTTCCAAGCATACCATATGTGCTTGGTGTTTTGTAACACGACTATCCCATTATTGGCAGTCAGAGATTGATACTAAAGGTCATTTTTATTTATGTCAGACACAGGATGGTTCAGAAGCTTTTATGAAGCAGCTACATCTGTGCTTTCTGTGGGTTGGATCCACTCCATGCATACTGCTGGAGGACAGAAAAAGCAGATTGTACAAGAGGGAAGCACCATCCTGGGCTTCACTGGAAGCTGACTATACTAAATGCTCCACCTAACCTAGCCTTTTCACAGCATCCCAGGCAGTGGGGCTGTGAACTCACAGACGTTCTTCATGGAGGGCCAAAAGTTGTTTTTTATTACCTGCTTTAATCTAATAGAAAGGTTTCATGGCATTTATTTCCTCTATAGCAAAATTAACTCTACTTGCAAAGCTTCCTCCCCCTCAGAGGGAAATAAGAGGTAGGCTCGGAAGCCCAAATCCACAATGATATTTAAGTGCCTGAGGAACTGTGCCAGAGTGTCTGGCAGGGGAAGCTAAACAGACTCAATTTTAAAAGGGAGCATAGTGAATGGAGAAACAGACTGAAAGCTCAGGAGAATGAAGTACTCCTTTTATCTACCATTGGGGGAGCTGTTAAGTGGCAAAGCAAACTTCTTTTCTGTTCTTGCTCATCTGTGTGCTTTAACCCACCATAAGTGCCATCTCCTCCCATGACTGAGACTGGCCTTTGCTGCAGCTGGCACCAAGTTAGTCACAGATGCTATTTCCAGGACATCAACATCAGTGCAGTGGGAGCTGGACAGAGATAAATACAGTTTGTATGATCACATAAATAGTCATCTTCAAGTTCCTTGCCCTGCAGGACTAGTGAAAATTCTCTTTGTGAAATGTACTAGTATTCACCCTGCTTATAAACAAAACACACAGAAACAACAGAAAATGTTTTAAAAACCCACGTTACTGATTATTTTACACAGCCTGGGTGTTTTATCCACGTTACTGATTATTTTACACAGCCTGGGTGTTTTATCATTAAACTGCTATTTTCTATTTTGCAGTGAAACTATTTTATTAATTTCCTTATATATCTATACTGGGTCAAATGCTACTCTCAGTTGTATTTGTGTAAATGCGTAGCTAATGGAATTACCCTGATCTCACAGCACTGCAAACAAGGACAATTTGGCTCTCTATCTACATAGGTGTTATAGCTAAAGCCTGGCACAAAGATGGAACTGCATCAGCAGACAGAGGTTAACACAAGGTATGCTCCAATCTGCAGGTTATGACATCACTCTAATAGTGTACTTTATTCAAGATAATAGAACAAAAAATTTTTGATGCTTTAACACACTTACAACAGCAGAGAAAACCAGAAATTATTAACTGCATTCTGCTGAAAAGGAACAGCTTCCAGATGTCAATGTTAACATTTAGTTACACGGAGAAGACAGCACTGGAGAGTAATGGGAACATCTCAAAAAAAAAAAAGTTAACTAACTTCTTTCTCATTAGTTTGGAATTCAGCTAAAAATAAAGTGTAGTCCAAAGCAATCTCTAAAATCAGCTTATTAATCAACAAAAAAAGTTATAAAATGAACCTGAAAGACCATTCATCTTTTCCATCCTTTAGATTTGACCCTGGACTAGCAAAGATTACACCTGCTCAGAGCAGACTCTATAATAGAGCAAAAGAAAGCATTCAAATGCCAATAATGTCTCCCACATTTGTATTCCTAAAAGCCAGTCTTTAAGAGAAAGAGAGAGGCTCATCTGAAAATATTTTAGGGGACTAGGAGCTAGAAGATGTTTCTTTAATTCATTGTATTGCTTTCTGAAAACAATGCACACTATTAGAATCTGATATTCATTTATCTGATTTGAAGAAGTAAAGAAGCACCTACAACAAGAAGCAAGGAGTAGTCCTTGTGCATGTGTTTTAAAGGCACGCAGAACCCCTTTCACTCTAGGGCCTGATGTGTTTAGGGAAATAATAGACATAATTTATCTGCCATAAGGTCTTCACTGAGAAGGTTCATGCTGTGAGGATTTCCATGGCAACTACTTAAAGTGACATAAGTGTTCATTTTTGAAATTGAGAGCCCAGGGACATGATTAGCTACAGTAATCATACCACGTAAACCATTTAAACAGAGATCTTTTTTTCAGGGCCAAGTAAACAAACTTTCCTTTGCCTCTATGGAACCAACTTCAGAATCATTCACTAAGTTAAAAAAAAAAAAAAAAAAATCTTGTGTTTTCTATCATTTTTTTTACAAGAAACAATAGTACACATACATATAGCTGAAATAATGAGTTCCTTAAATTATCTAGTATACAGTACATAAAGCAGTCTATAGAAAGTACTCATGAAGATTATACCACAGTCAACCCAAAGAAACACTGATTTTGTGGAACATTTCCAACTTTGTTGAAAAAGTCACCTACAAAGAGATGACAAATGCTCAACAGTCATTAAAATACTTGAAAAATAAGTACTCACCAGTATATTGAGGCTGCTACAAAAAATTGAAGTTCTGGCACAATACAGCAGTAAAAAGGGGGACCTAAATTAATAGACATTGCTTCAGAGCAAAGAAGAAGAGGAAAAACCAATCCAATACCTGCCTTAGCAAACACAAAACTGGAGCAGCTAGATCCTTTATACCTGTTTCCCTTCCCTCCAGGTGTGGTCTTGATTTTACCAGGCATGAAGTAGGAGCAGGAATTAACAGTCTCTGCCAATCCCAAACTGCAGACTCTTTAGAGATTACAATCAGTCAGCATAGACACAATCCAAGATTAATTTATAATGGGATGGGGCTAGTAGGAAACAAGTCCTAAAACCACTTGGCCCCAACTAATTCTTTTCAGCCCTGGTCTTCCTGATGATTGCTTGATCCAGCTGAATGTAATAATCTCACCGAGATGATGGCTGATACCTTTGCTCGTCAGCTAAAGTCATACTTTAAAAGCTCTCCTTCTGCAATATAGTGCAGTTGATATAGATCTTTAAAACCAGCTTGACAAATACAGTTTACTTTATGCAATCATCTGAAAGAGAGAATTTTATATCAACTCAAGTAAAGCTCCACAGAATACCTAGTTTTCATATTCTTTTTAATTCTCACATCCATTTCAGACCTCCATTAAAACTGCATAACATTAATTTATTCAGGAAAGCTTAATAGTCTCCTGTTGGAACTTTTCTCCATTAAGTTGATATTACTGTCACTTCATGGAAGGCCTGAACAGATGCCCTTTTTTTCGTATAAGGGTTTTTATTCAGAGCTATGCTCACAGAGACAGTTTCTTGCAGTAAAAGTGCCTGGAAATAAATGTTCTCTGTGATATACTATCTCATCTTCTTACCCTCTGACTGGCCAAACATTGATAAAACCGTATTGTTCATATTAAAGGACATTTAAAGACTCATTCATAAAAGACATAATAGTGGTGAAGAAACTTATCAAGGAAAAGCAATGAGTCAGAATGTCAGCAGCCATGTCAGCTGGAAGAAGGCACATACATCCAGGCTTGCACATGAGCTCTCTGAACAATTCTACTCAACCTATTTTTAGCACTGAAGAATACTTTACCTTTTGCTCTCTTGGAAAAAAGGAAGTTGGCAAGGTTTAAAGGGACTTGTCCTGGGATTGCAGTGATAGGCAGAGGAGCCTTTGCTACAGGTGCCCTTCAAGTGGGATGAAGGAAAGGATGAGTGAGTTGAGATAGAGAAGAAGAAAGGCAGAGTTTATGTACCCGCTCATCAGCTGGTGTTCTGAAAGCAGGGAATAGGCACAGAAGCAGAGCTGAGTGGGGACGGGATATTTATTCTCACTGCCCCCCATAGCTAATGTCACTGCCTTTCAACCTGAGCACCGAAGAATGGTCTTTATTTGTTCTCACTGAGTTCATTAAGTGCTTTTCTTCACCAGGGATGAAAATATTGAGATCCTGAACATGCTGTGTTTAGGTTTTATACTGCATTCACCACCACATACAGCCACAAAGCATGTGTGGTCCCATGTGGCTTGGATAGACATTGCTATTGCTTGCATGCTCAGAGGAGTTGTTCTTTAGGATTCCCTGTCCTCTGGAGAAAGCTGACCCTTTCTACTTAGGCTTGTGTTATTGCTGGAAACTAGGAAGGAAAAGAGAAGCTGCATAGAAGGCAAATCCTGCTGTATTTAAGTGATCAATAAAGCAAATATTCTATGATGTAAGGCTCCCATGCTCAACAAGGCACTGTAAAAACTTTGAGACAACCTTTCCCTGAGGTTTGTAGGCTAAATAGCAAGTTGGAGAAAGGGAGCTACCCAACAAGAACAGGAAAGGCATCTGACAAAAGCCTCATTAGCCCTCCATTTCCTTCACCCACAGCGTGTTTGCTTCTCCTCAGAGCTGGCATTTCCGAATATCTGTATGCTCAGTACTTATAAGTATCCAGCAGTGAGAAACAAAAACTGCATAGTCCTCTGAGTTAAAGAGTTATTGTGTTAAAACTCTGCTTCACAGACTACTCTATGTTGTGAAAATTCAGGTGCCCGGCTGAGAAAAAGACATCTAGGGTAGCACGGAGTTGACTAACAAAAAGATTCCTACCACTTTAATTGCTTTTGTAACACGGTATTACCCCTTGATTTGTAAAAGTCAAATTAACAATATTCTCAGGGTGAGCAGTAATATAACAATCAAATAATTTCTTCCAGCTATATAGCAACAACTATGTGCTCCCTTGTCCTACTGTCTTTTCCTCGGTATTTGGCACCCTGCACATTGATTATACTTTAAAATATCCCTGTGCTGTAGACATCATTAAATCCCAATTATTCTATCCCTTTTCACTACATAACTTTGAAGCTTATCAGCACTTGTGTTTCCATTTTATAGAGAGGACCGTATGCCATGGCTGGCAGCAGTAACGTGGGAGTCAGTGAGACAAAATGTTATTTCAAAACCTGTGCTTATACACTTGACGGCTCTCTCATACATTCCACTGGTATCTACTATAGGAAATTTGAAATCTAGCATTATCCAAATCGGTTTCAAAATAATCCTAATATTTCTTAGCATTGAAAAATAACTTCTATGTAATTTTCTCTTTTAATACATATTTCTACTTTCAACAGATCATTTTCTGCAATATTACTGTTCTGTCACTACCTCACACCTTAATATCCTTCATAATCTGAGTATGTACTTCATCAGCAGTTTAGACAATGTCTAGGAGATCTTAATTCCCGTTGCAAAAAGGAAACTACTCATATTTTGGAACTGTGAGAATGGCACAAATTCATTCAGTAAATTGTCCCGGATTAACCTGCACCTCTGTGCTGGATGTGAGACTGAGAGTTGCCAGTCTCATCCCACAGCTCTGTTTTGGGGCGTTCAAGCTAGTGCCCTTCAAAATTAGGGAGTACTTTTGAGAGAAGAGCACTTCTAAGGACCACTCCCTGCAGGATGAATGAGGTTACAGGTTTGTCTCCCTCCAGCCTTTGCAGTCCTCTGGAATTACCCCACCATGGTTTGCCTTCTCCAGCATTCCTGGCATACCCTCATACCACATCCCAGACTGTAAAACATGTGGCACAAGCTCCTCAAGTGCACCACCATGTCCTCAGTAAACACACTGTCTTTTAAGTCATAGAATGGCTTAGGTTGGAAGGGACCCTAGAAATTATCTAGTCCAACCTCTCAACTAGACCAGGTTGCTCAAGGCCTCATCCAACCTGGCTTTGAACACCTCCAGGGAGGGAGTATTTGGTAGGTCATACTAGGTTATTTAGATCATCTTGTTTTCAAGTTGAAACAAGCTTGCATTATTATTATCCACAGCTCATTTCTTACCTCCCCCAGAAACACAGATCTATACATTTATGCTCTTTCTATGACTATGCTAATACACCTAGCCACATTTGAATGAATATTGACAATGAAAATGTTTCAGTGAACACTAGGGATGTGTTCCCTGTTATCGGAGTTCTATCAGCAAAAACTCAATGGATGTCAACAGTGTCAGTCGAGATTCTCATCTGTATAAACAGAAGGATCTGACAGCCATACAAATCATATCTGTTCCATTGCAGCCATCTGTAATTCAATCTCAAAAATATTAATCAAGTTTATCTGGCATAATTCTTCCTCCATCATCAGCTCATGCTGCTTATTGCTTCTTGGTCTGTTACCCTTATAAACTAGATTTTTATTCCCATTAATATTTATGCCTTTAAGAGAGATTGAGTTATATTTATTGGACAACCGTTTTGTGATCAATACCANACTACCCAACATCCCAAGAAGTCCCTCGCCAGCTTTCTTGTAGGTCCCCTTAAGATACTGGAAGGCCACAATAAGGTCTCTTCGGAGTCTTCTCTTCTCCAGACTGAATAACCCCAACTCTCTCAGCCTGTCATAGAATCAGAGAATGGTTTCAGTTGGAAGGTACCTTAAGGATCATCTAGTTTCAGCCCTGCTGTCATGGGCAGGGACACTTTCCACTAGATACTGTTGGACAAGGCCCCATCCAACCTGGCCTTGAACACATCCAGTGATGGAGCATTGACGACTTCCTTGGGCAACCTGTTCCAGTGTCTCACCACCCCAAATAAAGGAGAAAGAGTAAGTGTCATATTTTGAGCCCACTAAGGCCCTAGACACTGGTTCATACAGGAGATAAGTAAATCAAGGAAGTATTGTCTAGGTGAAAATACTGTCAGTTTTACTTCAAGTGATACATAAAACTAGTTGAATAAAACACTGCAGAGAATTGTTAACCACTGACTGGCAAAATGGTCTTGCATTCACTGCTATATAAATAACAGTAATCTGGAGGATGCAGTAGACAGTATATGAATTTAAAACACATACAATCCCAAACCAATTGGAATTCCAGTATCCCAGAGATCAGGTTTAGAATTCAAAACTTTCTTGACACATTTGTAGAAAGTTCTAAGAACAACAGAGTGAAATTCAATGGAGACAACTGAACAACAATGAACACACATAAGCACAAACAAATCAACTGCATAAGAACATGGACAACAACTTGCTATGAGAATGTTCTACTGGAAAACATTTGGAGGTTATTGTGGATCACAACATGAAAATGCATCATCATCAGAGCATTAGAAAGGAAAGACCAGACTGTACTGAGATGCAGCAACAAAATCCTGAATGAATTCCTTCCAGTCTATGAGGGACTCACAAGGCTGCAGGTAAAGTCTTGCTTCCAGTGGTAGGTGCCACATCTCAAAAGGGAGGTAGGCAATACAAAGTTGCACCCACTTCCCTCAAACAACCACCCTGCAAAAAAGTCAGCCTAGGATTTTTGATTAATATGCAACATCTGAACACTTTCTCCACACTTGTTCACGAGTCTTCATATAAAGTTTATGTGTTAGACTTCTCAAAGGAAAGCACTTCCAAAGATTCCCATAGTATTTTAAAGCCCTCTTCTCTAGATTTAAAAAACTTGTCTGTATCTGTTTTGGGGAAAAAAAAAAAAAATTAAACACAGGCTAATTCTCCACATGAATGTTGATTTTGAGTATGGCTGATAAAATCTGAAAGGCCAAGATTAGTAAAGCAGCGTCTCTGTTTCAAGTGCTTATTCTTTTTGTCATTCTTCAAATGGAGACTTCAAATCAGCCAGACTTGACCTATTAATCCCCTGATACAGATACCAAGGAAGTCATAGCAGACAAGATCAGAGCTGTTTCCATGTAACATTATTAAGGAGAAGTCAACAATCTTAAATGAAAATGACCTCGAAGTGGCCAAAGGACAACCAGTGTTAATGCTGAATTATAACAAAATCTCAGTTAAAGTTTTCTACTTCTGGCACTGCAGCTCAACAGGACATAAATTACTGTTTCATTTCCCAGAGGGCAATTTAGCCTTCTTTTTAAAGGAAGTCTAAAACATTGTAAACTCCAGACAAGACTCTTCCCATTTGGTCATTGCTAAGAGTGCTTAGATTTTAAAATATTTTGGGGCATGTTGATTTGACATACAGCAAGATGTAAATGATCTAATTTTGGTCTCACTATTTGGCTCAACTTTGTATTAAAGTAAATCTAAGGTAATACCAGGTAAACTTAGGGGAACTGGTATTGATTGGAACAGCAGGAAGTTTATCAGAATGTATTTCCTAAACAAAGGACACATTTACAAAGGTTTTGTTGGTACAAATGTCTATTATCTCAGATGGAATCAGTTGCCTTTGGCAAAAATTTCCTTACCCCTTAACAGTCAATATTGCTACTTTCAGATACTAAAAATCCTAATCATAAAATTGATTTTAAAATCAAATTTTGTAAAAATAAAGTATTTAAGATTTCCATTATTATCCATCTACTTTAAGGTTTAACCCACCTCATTTACAAACTCTACAGCATTATCACAAGAGCTAGAGACATCTAGGAGGCAGGAAATATGCTAAAATTTATTCCTTCCTCACTGTCTCGCTGCCAAGTATTATATGACTGAAAAAGAGCTGATAATCCTGGTTATCAAAATTAAAATGACAAACTGGGTGTCTAGGGTTCAAGACCATAATCCAGCCAAGCTGTTGCTCCTTTCCTTTCCTCATATTTATAACAACATCTGTTCCCTCAATCTTCATAGTGAGTAGCGAAGTTGAAGAAATTAGACCATTTTCCCTTTTTTTACTCATCTGCATGGGCTCTTGCCTAACTCCTTGCCTGCCATGCAGTACACATAGCATGTGAAGCTCATTTTAATAAGACATAAGCCACTATCTTCTTGTTTTTGATGATAGGAAGAGAAGGAATTTTCAAACTGCAGTGAGGAGGGATGATTACAGAAGGCACTCTGTAACTGCTGCCAGCTTTGCAGAATTTGGCTTAGCAAAAGAAAGATGAGTGCATGAAACATGTTTTATTGCTGAGCTCTCCTGCCTTTTCCTTATCAGTAATTAACATGAGTAGCAAGCAGAATGTGTGCACTTCCTCAATGGAAGTAATTACTGTGCAGAGGACCAAAGTTTTCAAACCAAAGCATCAAAGACATCAAAATTACATAGGCCTTCTGCAGGATTTCTAGAGGGACTATTTCTTCCTCTCTTATTAAAAAAAAAATCAGTAACCATATAATATTTTTGTTACCACAGTCTCTATTGATAAAAAATAGCATAATAGTGACTAGGCATCCTTCAAAGCTGGACCAAAATTCCTGTACTGTCATGATGGACTATCACAGAAACAACAGATATCCAGCCAACACTGCTGTCCAGATCTTACAGCATTTTTTCTGTCACTGATGAGTTAGGCTTTCCAATTTTACTCCTGTCTTTCACAAATTAGCTTTTCTTTTTTGTCAGGAGACAATGTCAATCTCTGAAAGAAAGAAAATGGGAAATTTGTGGCCAAGCAAGAAATTGAAATCAACTCTAAGATTAGGCTAAAGGGAAATTTCTCCCTCCCCACCCCCCTTAAATATAATAACTCTGTCTTCTCTCAACAGGCCTGCTTCTTCAAGTCACACAAACTCTCTTCAATCTCAGGCAGAAGAGTAGATCACTTAAGTCAGTACAAGACAGGTCTTGCCTTTCACAAGTCTACTGAAGACACTGAAGTACACCCAATAGTCCTGTGTGCTCATCACTCATTTGTGAAAGTTAACCAGAAACATTTTCAGTGGGAATAGTTCATGATGCTTAAGACTGAGCAGAAGAAAAAGAACAAGCACAGACTGAAGTTAATGTGAAGAAGGGAATAAAGAAAGGTAAGAGTGATGAAGAAGGAGGGACAAAAACACCTCACTGAAAATAATTACATCCCCATAACAGTGGCTCTCAGAAGAGGCTTTTCCACAGGTTCCTACAAGACTCAAAGGCACAACACTGAAGAGAGCAGTTATTACTGGTAAATAGGGAAGAATATCATACTGTCATGACCATGAATAGATGTTCTCTTTCCAATAACTTGAAAAGTGCAGCTTAATGTTTCAGAGAGATATAAGTTTCCAAGCCCTAGACACTAGCGTGGGATGCCCTAGTGGCATCCTAGCAGGTAGGTGACAGTGCTATTTTGGAAGCCATATTCAGCATGTACCCAAATTAACAGCACCATAGAGAACACATTTCCTCTTCAGTGTTCTAGAGAAGTTTCAGAAACTGAGATGGCAACATGATACCAAAATGCAGCCAAATATATCTGCTATTTTAAATTAGTCTAAGACTAGAGAGTCTCCTTAAAGTCACAGAAACAGTGGTTCAACACCACGTGTCAGAGAAACATGCTAATAAAACCAGCATTTCGCCTCTGGCTCAGGATCACAGAATTGAGTGATGAAGGACTTCGGCTATGATAACATGTTTTGTGTTCAGCAAGTAATGATAAAGCAAGAGAACTTGTGGTTCAGCCTGGAGGAGACTGGGATGGGTGTGCTTTGTCCCCGGAGTATGTATGCTACATGCTGAAAGAGAAATTTGGATACAAGGTCTATCAATATTGTCATTGAACGTAACAACTCACTCATTTCATCTTGATGGTGATCTCTATCATAACTAAACAAAAAAGTTTTTGAAAGGGGCCAAAACAAGCTAGGTACTTCATTCCCATGGGGAAAGTATCTCAGTATCATTGAACAATGACCAAGAATTTTCCCGTATTTGTAAGTGGAACAGATTTTAGAATAGGCTGTTGTTGAACGTTCTTGGCAGATAATGAGGTTTGTGGGGTAGGGTCTCTGGCTTCACAGTACATCCATGACAAGGCAAGTTAACTTTTTTACTTTGTGTAACTAAATTGGTTAACTGGAAACTGAGTGGTTCATACTTTATACAAAAATTCTTATCACATAGTTTGCCACTACTTTTTTTCCCCTCACATTCCTCTACAAAGAATTTGACAAGGCTGGACTTAGTGAATCCTTTGGCTTTTACTTCTGTTCATGAAAATGGTGCATGAATCAGAACTTCTGTTCAATCACCCAGCACTTTCTGCTATTTCCCAGGTAACTTGAACAGCTACATGAATTCTTAGCCTTTCTTCACCTTTGTGCAATGTTAAACAGCACACATTCCACAAGTTCTGGAAAGGTCTCCAGTTGTTTTCTATAAGGTGCTCATTCCATTAATCACACAGACAGATAGGCTCACATTTTGTCCTATTGTCCTATCTGATACTGCTTTTCTTTTGGCTTTCATTATTGCTAAATGTCCAGGGAATAGCAGGTATGCCAGGACTTCTGTAGTGTCCAACTGTCTCTTTAAAAAATAGCATACTCCTGAAAGAATCCGTGTCTGCTCTATGAATTCCTTTCCTGAGATCCTTCTAGCCTGTTTCTTCCTGCTAATGTCTGAAAGAAACTAAATTAATATTCTGGATATCTGGCCACATCATTTCTGAATGTGCTTCTTCCTGAAAGCACTGTATGTCTGCAGCACTCATTAGACTGTGTCTGTATAAATGTGTGTGTGTGTTTACAGTCCCTATCTTATATCTTAGTCAACCTATCTGACTCAACTGTTACCTTCTGAGATGGCAAAATTTAACTCTGTTGGAGAATCTGGAGGCTCCAAGTGCATAATAATGCAGGTACAGTTTAGGACAGGTCAGACAGAAGCTTTATTAACTATGAACGCTGAGACAGCATCTCTCCCTCTGCTCCTCAGTTCTCTGCCAGGTGTTTGCTGAGATTTCAATGTTAACAAAGACAGATATCCATCCCTGTGAGGGAGGAACTCCTTAAGTCACTTGATAACTTTGATTTCTAAGGAATCTAATGGTAAATAACATGAAAATATGAAGATATGTCTCTTGGTGGAGCCTCTAGGAATGGCATACCCAGTGTTAGCTAGGCTCAAAAGTGAGGAGTTGGAAACAACCACAGACTTAGCTTTTAGTTGAATGTTCTTTAAGTAAAAGTTGCTTCTTAGCCAGACATCTCAATCTTAAATATTAATAATTCTACCACCACAATCCTTTCTCCCCCCAGGGTCAGAGACTATAAATTGTTTCATTGTGGGGCATATTTTGTAGGTGACGGAAGTTACCTACTTCTGGATTCTAATCTACTAGTTCTAACCTAATTCTAACCTACTAGTTCTGGATTCCAAGCACACAGTAGCTGTTCCTTCTGCAAGAATTACTACTGATGGACTTTATCTTGCCAAACAACATGCTGCAGTGGGTATCCTGTACTGTCCTGTAAAGATACTCAGTACTTCCTGAGTGGGCAGAGTTCCCTCCTAAGTGAGCAAAACCAGCTGAGAGGAGCTAAGGGTACATCACAGATAAGATTGTCAAACTTGCAAAAGGCTGACTGCTTAGCCAGATTTCAGAAAAATCCAGAGACCTTGAGAATAGGACTTCAAAGATAAATCATCAGACTTACCTATAACACATGACAGTTTTACAGTGTCCCATAAAAGATGTCCTTTCTTTCAATGAGAAGTGAGGTTTATAGGAAGAAAGGATATCTTTTATGAGAGCAACACAGATGAACTCTGCTTACCCTTCAAAGTCTCACACTCAAGGTAGTGATTTCCTGTCCTCAGACTAAATGTAGGGTCTTTCTCTCAGTTACTTCTGTCTCCAGTGCTCTCCTTCTATATCTGACTACTCATGTTCATAAACTGCCAGGTGTGCCAGTCACACCTCTTGCCTGGGGCCCATGTAATACACCTGTGACCCTAGAACATCATTTTACTGGGGGCAACAGTGGAGGCCATACTGGCATGCCTTTGCTTTTAATGGCACATCAGAGGCAGAGCACACAATAACATAACCTTGGGCAAGATAAGAGATAGGCAAACTTTCATGCCAGCAGGAATCCCAGCTTGCTGATCACAGGAAGGCAGTAACCCATGTCATCCTTCACAATGCTGGTAGCACACAAGTATGAGAGAGATGAGGATCCTCAGCACCATACATTCTGATCTACTATTCCACTCCTGTGTGCTGAATTACAAATGCAGACAGAGTCCAAGGGAACTAATTAGTTCCCTCCAGTAGAGAGCTGAGGAGTGAACTAACGTACCCATAACTGTGTATAATCAGGGAACGAGGTCAGGAAGTTGTGTTATATGATAGCACAAATACACCTTTCATCATCTCATTTTGGAAGAATATCCACTGGTCCTGTAAGGAAACAGCAACTTACAGTTGTATTCCCAGATTAACTCCTCATACATTTTCCCTGCTGTCTAAAGGGTTTGTAAACTTTATACTCCTGTGGTAATTGTTTTATCCAAGGTACCAAAGTTTCATTTACTACACACAGAGAAAGCTAATTTCTGGAGAGCTAAGCCACTGATAATGTTCCTTGCTACCGCTAATTTGTTATTTATATTTCTACTGTCTAGAGCCCATATAGACACCCATAAAGACATCTAGGAAAATGTTGTGGTTTAAGGTTTGGGGAAGGGGAGGGACAGGTGGAGCAGCTATTCCACTCCCCTTCCTGCCACACTCTATATAAAGGACACAGGAAGTTCCGCTCTCCCCCCCCCTCCTCCTCGCTGGAATTTGCTGCTG
>VYZX01005351.1:38924-66865 GCA_013401335.1 Brachypteracias leptosomus
GGGAGCGGGTGGTATCATGTGGCACTGCTGTCTCTGAGTCTAAATGCCTTCTCGATCCTGTTTTTCGCGTATCTTTTGTTTCGGGCTTTGTGCGGGGAGGTGGCCGCTTTAAAAGCCGCTTTAAGTGCCACAGCCATGCCGGCGGCGCCGGGCAGCCCTGCTACGACCACTCCAGCCCCGGGCAACCCGGGCAAAGACTCGGTGGGGCCGGTGGCCCCGGCGGCCCCAGGCCCTGCCCCCGCAGCGCTGGCGGCCCCAGACCCTGCCCCTGCAGCACCGGCCGCCGCAGGCACCGACCCTGCAGCCCCAGTCCCACGGGACGGTGCTGCCGACAAAGGAACAGCCTCCCCTCCCCCACCTGGTCAAACGGTCCAACTTTGTGTGAGGCCTTTCTTCCTCCCCTGGGAGGGAAGAGGGGAGGGGGAAGAGGGGTGAAACTAATTCTGCTCTGTGGGGGTTGCCCTGAGCCCTAAACGGAGACAGAAAATAATGCACCTCTTCTCCCCAAGTTTCATTTTTTGTTGTTTACTGTCTAATAAACATGATTACTACATTATTCTTCAAGTTGAGACATTTTCCACCCATTTACATATTTAGAATATTTAGCTTTTTAGAAAGAGAATCATATAATCTGTAATCTGTAAAATCTTGATGTATACTGAATATAAAGACTCTTGGGTGATAAATTACAATAATGAATACCCCTACATATAAACACATAAAAACCCACTGATAAGAGCTGTAAACAGTATATGATAATTATCATATATGTGACAGGCAGAGACAGTCATGTCATGCATTCTTATGAAAGAGTGATCATTTCTACTTGTTCTCAGGCCAAAGAGGGAACAGGCTTCTGAATTTGAGGCTTTTCCAAGGCTAAGTGATTTTTTTTTTCCCCCCCTATCAGGCACTGACTGTCTTTTTTTAGATTTAGTCCAACTTCTAGATGAAATCCAATCACACAAGCACAAAGGTACAGGAATAAGCTTACTGTGAGGGAAGTTAACTAAAAAAATGAGATACTTGGAAGCCTCTATTTGATAGTTATATCAATGTATTTGATCATTTTGTAATGAAGTGTTTCATAAAACCTCTGAGGAGAGGTGAAGAACTCAGACTTTGTCTCCACAAAATGGCAGGGGTTCTTGTGAAATATTTACACCAAATTTTCAGCAAACTAGTGGGAGTTAAAGACTCCCACAAGCTCCCAGAAAAGCTCAGCATCTTGCAGTAAACCATAAATGAGCAAGAGGATAAAATATCTTCCCTACACTATATTTCAGTGCTTTTAGACCAGAGTTAAATATAGGCATACTGGCTAGATAGAACAAGAAATGCATGTTACCTCTGCCAGTGTTAGGAAGACTGTCGGTTTGGAAGCTTCCAAAAGTATAATTTTGTACATGGACTTTTGTCAAGAAAGTTTCCTGCTCCAGATCAACAGTAGAAACAGTACACAGAAATGCATGTAGCTACCATCATCTCTGTACCTTCTTATCTGTGTGACTCATCTCTCAAAATAGAACACATTTGATGACTGTGAGATTCTCAGACCTTCTGCTCTGGTCAACTGACTTTCAGACAATTGTTTTCACTGAAGTTGCTGGGTGTTTTCTTTCTTTTCTGAGCAGATAAAGCTATTATCAATTTGTGTAACACAGGAGTGGCCAGGATCCTCAATAAGGTAGCAGGTAGGGTGCCTGTGTAGAAATAGATGTGAAAGTATGATTCTAGTCACCAACAGTTTCCAAATCTATGGCCCTAATTCTCCAGTCTATGTTTGCATGAGTCACAGCTCATCCCACTCTAGAGTTAACTGTTTATTTATTTGTATAAGGTACTACATATAATACACATAAGTATATGAAAATGACAATTCCTGTAGGAAAACAAGGGGAACAAGAAAATGCCCAGATTTTCCATCCATTCCCTTAAATACTTTGTTTATCAGAAAGATTAAGTGTCAAGCCTTCCACATCTGCGTCTCCGCTCATTATTATCTGTCTTCAGCTACTTGAATGAATCAGAGTTGAAGAAGGTTGGTTTTCAAGCAAAGACTTTGGGGTTTTTTGCAGAGGCAATTGCCCTCAAACTAAAATTCCATTGAAAGAAGCCTGCAAATATTGAGCTGTTTATTTTCCATTTCTGTTGATTAAAGTATGAGCTCATTTTTTACTCTGCCTCTTTCATACTCTTAATAAACTCATGCCCTGTAGTACTGGTGACTTTTACAAATCAACTTCTCAACTACCCATCAATCTTTACACAGAATCTTAATGTTTTATTGTTCTTGTTCTGGTAGTAATGATTTTTCACTTCCTCTACTGATTTTTTTAATCAAAAGTAATTTACAGCATTCTTCACCAAGATGAGCCTTTGCCAATTCTAAATACATCATATGTGTGTTCTCTGTCACTTGGTCAAATCAGAAATTTGACTTATATGCATTGCTGGCTTTAAATCAAGCATATTAGGTAATAAATAAAAAGGTCCTGTGTTCATTTATATATAAAGAAAAAGATGTATTTTAAGTCACTTAAAAGTCTGTTTTTTCTGTAAAGTGTTTTTTGCAGGTAATTTTATTATGCATAACTGCATTAAATACCCTTTCAAAATAACTTATAATGCTTTGATCTGCAGTCTTATTAAAAACCCCAGGTTTCTTAACACATTCAGATAATTTGTCGCTATTTATAAAACAATCACTTCAGAAGTTACTAAATTGATTATTAATAACTTAAATGCTGTTCAGAATCAATACGAATCAAGGCAAACACCTAACTGTTTTTTCATGTATGATCTATTCTACAAAAGAAGCAGTTCTGAAGTTCAGCAAGACCTCACTTAACAGGTGATCAGCTTTGTCAAAGATTTTTCATATAAACTTCACTTTCAATTCTCTCCTGTGCCATAGAGATAAGATTATTTCCTTTCTAACACACAGTTTTGTGTGCTTTTAAGCTCATAAGGTCCTTGAATGGTGACAGCCTTTTACTACAGACTTTGTATAGTATTTCTTATTATTTCCAGTAGGAGTAACAGTAAAATTATTAAAATAATACCTACTTGATCTACTCAGCAATAATTTATAATCATTTGTTAAATACATAATTTTTACGTATTTTTTTACATTGCTGCAATGAAGAAGTCAGCTGGACACCCACCTGTGAATTTTCCTCAAATGTGCTTTATAACATTGTTAATGCGTAAACATCCAGTCAATATTTATCAACTTTTCTAATATTTAAATTTGTTTATACTTGAAATTTTTGGTACCTTGGAAGTCTTTCAGAGTTGAAAGCAAGAAGTTATCTCATCCCTTGGCAGAGACTTTGTAAAAATGACTTTTTCTCTCCATCTCCCTGCTGTTTAAGAAATAGGCTGATGAGATCACAGACAGTAAGTGCTTCTTCCTTCAGACCCTGATGCCAAAAAGCTTCAGTCTGCAGAAGAGAGAATTTCTTCTGGCAACATGTAATCCTTGAATTCTGAACAAGCTTGACATTCATATTACATAATTAGGAGTAGCAGTTACACTGCTATGCTGCTTTTCCATATGGCACAAAATTCCAACATCAGAGTCTGAAAGTTCATGATACCATTATACATTCAATAGCCCATGTCCACTGAAATATTCTCATTTGCATTAGGTAGTTTTCAATTTCTGTTATATGGATTTTGAGGTTTAGGGTCAATCCACCTACAACAGATGTTCTCTATTAACCCCTCTTTCTCCCCCCCCCCCAGTTAGAGGAAGAGAAAGGCCAAAGAGATGGTCTAAGGGTGCACTGAAAGAAAAGGGAAGGATCCCAAAGGGAAGAGCATCTGGGCAAGAATCCTGAAGGAAGAGAAGCCTAAGGATTGAGACCCTCATGATCCCTCAGCTTTATACTGAACATGACATATATGGGATGGAATACCTCCTTGGTCAGATTAGGGTCACCTGTCCTGGCCGCTCCTCCCCGCAGGTGCAGCCTTTCACTTTCTGCACCCCCTGATGTGGTACACAAGAGTTAGCAGTGACCTTGGTCTGCACACCAATCCTTGTTAGTAACTCTAAATGTCAAGTGTTATCACTGCTAGAAGCAGACACTGTCTGCAAAACATGCTATTAGCTTTAGAAAGTGCAGTTAGCTAGCAGAGACTCAGATGAAAAGTAAAATCACTGAACAGAATTGGTTTGGTTCCAACTCAAACCAGGACAGGGGAATACTGCCAGATGGAGCAGTGGAGGAACTGGAGTGCAAAGGTGTGCAGGAGGGGAAAGGGTGCAGGAGCGAGTTATTAAAAGTTAAAGTAATTAAAGAAAAAAGACCAGCCTACACTATAGTTCTTTCTTGGCTGTGCACTATTTTTCTGAACCACAGGCCCCTTAAAGAGTTCAGTTCAATAGAAACAGAAACCAAAACTGCAGCTGGGTTGTAAGACCTACAGATCTATATACTGCCTCAAGCAGCAGTTGAAATCATACTGCTATCAATCATACATTAGAAACAAAGAAAATACGGGCCCCATATCATTTTAAATCATCATAAAGAAACATTTGAAAGAAATCTGCATGAAACTATGAGGACCTTCCACCAGATTCATCTAATTGCGTACTCTGTGGTATATTAGAAAGTATTTCTTTTCTTTCAAAACTCTGCACAGGTTTGCCCACAGGATGCAATGCTAATATTCTAATGAATTGAACATCCAAACCACATCACAGTTGACAGTGTCCCTTGGAAAGAAGGTTCTTATGAGTAAAATATGAGATTTAGAGAGATCAGAAGAGTCCACTTCTTTTCCTGTCTTCAGTACAGGCATCTCATGACCAGCTGAACATTACCCAGCTTCATCAGCTGCTAAAGAGTACCACTCCCACACTTACACTGTGTAGACAATATTGGGCACGTATTCAGTAAAGCTCTGTGAGGCATAAATCCTGGAGAAGAGATAGGAATGCAAATTAGCTTGTTCAAAAAAAGTCAAGAGACAAAGGTCTCAATTATTCCTTGTGGTGGGTTTACCTGGGCTGGGTGTCCGGTGCCCACCCCTAGTCCCTCTATCACTCCCCCCGCCCTCCAAACCTACATCAGAAAGGCAAGCAGGGAGAGAGTAAGATGGAAAAGGAAAACCCGTGGGTTATGATAAAAAGCAGTTTTAATAAACAGCAGAGAAAGCAAGGCCATGCGCACACGAAGCAAAAGCAAACAGAGCTGTTACTCTCTACTTCTCATCCGCAGGCGGTGTCGGGCCTGTCCCGGGAAGCAGGGCTCCAGAACGTGTACCGGTTGCTCAGAGGACCAATGCCTTCCCCTGAATCCCCCCATCCTCCTTCCTTTATAGTTGAGCTGACGTCATATGGTATGGAATATCCTATTGGTCAGCTCGGGTCGGCTGTCCGGGTTGTATCCCCTCCCAGATCTTGCCCCCCCATACCTTTGGTGCTGTGTGAACACTGGTAGTCATAACATGGGTGTGTGTTATCAACAGGCTCTGGCTCCCAGTACTGCAGCATGAGGGCTGTATGGGGAAAATCAGCTCAGACAGACCCACTACATTCCTTAAAAAAGCATAAATGAAGCCCAGGGTCAGTTCTGTTAAAAAACTGCTGTTGCCAAAGTATTATACCAAGGTCACAATTCAGGCAATCTCAGCTTTTAAATTCTTCATTAATTCGGAAAAGGTCATTCAGGCATAACCATGATGTGAAGAAAATGTATTTCTAATGAGCTTTTCTGTCTACATACAGTCAACTAAGTGAAGACATGAAAAAAAAAAAGAAAAAGTATTTTTTAATCAGAAAATAGGGAATTTATAAAATTAAGATTATTTCATCTACTTCCACCCCTATAACATTCTTTTTTATTATATAGTACTGAAGAAGCTCAGCTCCTTTAAAATGGAATTAACTGGAATTTGGTTTTGGAGGGCTAAAAGTTTTTCACATATTCAGAAACAAGTGAAAAAGAAGTCATTTCAAAAGCTGAGATAGAAGGATTTTATTAACATTAGTTGTCCTTTTTTGTGGCACATAAGGAAAAACAACAGGACTATTTTAAAGATAAAATAGTGAATCTAGCTTCTTTGATGTTCTCAAAACACTGGCAAGATTTTTAATTGTATTAAATGTTAGGGGAAAAATATATTTTAGGGCTTGCCTACACATAGAAAAATTGTTTTATTCACATCCATTACTATTGATGCAATCACAGCACTATTGTAGACTAATTACAATATGAGAAGCAAATTAAATTATACCAGTGCAATTTCATTCAAATAATGTTTCACCAGGACACCAGGAATAATTGAGTTGGAAGAGAAAATTCAAAGTCATACCTGGGAAAAAATTTTATGCCAGGAGAAAAACTTTGTGTAGACCAAACCTTCAATATACAATACCTATAAAGTTTCATATGTGGTTATTTATTTATTTTTTAGAAAAATAAATTGAAGTAAATGCACCTGCATGAACATCCTCATCCTAAGAGTCACCCTCATCTTTGAGGAAGCCATCTTCAGGTCTCATTGATATGTGAAAATACTATTACAGGAAGATAATGATTTTCAGTAACTGGTCATACACTGTCAGTATCATCAGAAGGACTGTTACGAGATCATGCTTTAATATTTTCCTGTCTACTATCTATCAGTATTTGGCAGCTTAAATGCTGAAGCACATGATTTGGAGCCTGCTGGTATCTCAAGAAACAACATAGCAGAGCTAAATATATAAATATTTAGGGAAACTGAAGTAGTAGCACTGATATTTTTGAAATTGATGTAGGGTAACTAAAAACTAACCATCTAATAAATAATGAGAAAGCAAACTCAGGGGCATACTAAAGTTTGCTGTGATACACAGGGACAGAAAGCTCATGAACTGATCCAGACCAGCTGCAGGCCTTAGAATAATCAAGGTGAACTTCCAGAGACCCTCTGGGAGCTTTTGTGCAGAGAAACACGTGTAGGAGCGCACATGTCACAGCCCTGAGATGTGCACAGGGCTCAGCATGGTGCAAACCCACAGAGCCAAATGCTGGCAAGGGTCTTGCACCCTAGGGACCACTTTGCATTCTGGGAACTCCAGATATTTGCCCGTACCCCACTCTTGTTTCTCCCTCCCCCAAAAACGGGGAAAAAAAGGGAATATGGCATTTTGTCTAGTGGATTTTGTGTGATGCTCTGGTAGGAAGGAGCACTTGAAAGAAAAAAAGAACCTGTCAAGTCTCTTACACTGATTAGTGCTTGGGGTCTCACAGAGCAGAAGAAAAGAGGCTTGAGAAGTCTGCATTAGCCAAAGTCTAATTTAGAAAGGGGAGGTAGAAAAATCAACGGAATTAGGGGTGGAATGAATAGCAGAAAACAGAGAATAGACTACAACAAGCAATCAGCAAGCCAGCAGTTAAAAAAACACATTATACTACTTTCACCACTATGATCTGAGGAGAGACTCACCAAGGAAGTGTACTGGAATGATCAGAAGGGTCCCTCCACAGACAAAGTAAATGATGAAAAAAATACACAGTTATTTCTCTCTTGGGCACCTATAGAAAACAAAGCAAAACAAAACAGCAGGGAACAAATAAAAAAGATGCAAATTTGCCTGTGAAAGCTGTGATGACCTCAGACTGTGACTAGCCTCAGAGAACACCTGCTGTGTGAATTGCTTGGGCTTTTATTAAAAAACTCAATTAATGTAAACAGTTGTAATAATGGAACAAAAACTAAACAGCCAAGCCACAGTCCAATAATCCTGTTTCCTTTCTCAAGCAAAAGCCTAATAAAAAACAACAAAGTACTGCATCTGCTTGGACAGGAAGCAAAGCGAGACAGGATGTGCAAGTGCTCAGTCACTGTGTTTGGAGAGGATGGGCTCCAAACTGGGAGCCCAAAACCACAAATACGAACAAAAAACCACCTTTCACTCTGAGGCAATTGCAGTTGAACACAGTTGTGTGTCCTAGCTGCTACAATATCTAGCTGCTACAAGTATTCAGTGCATTTTGGCAGCAGGTAGATACAGATGTCTTAGGCTACAGCAAGGGCCCAAACTCTTCTGGCAAGCCCTAAACAGGAGAGGTAGTCATTGCCTCTCTACATTCACTCACATTCCTGAATTCCTCTCCTTCTCTAAAGATATTCAGCTGAGACAGATCTTCCTGCAATGACCTCCTCTCCTGTGGTCTCTGGCAGACAAGAGCTCTGAAGTAGAACATTAGGGGAGGCATGAAAGTCACAGAGGAAACTGTATCACAAGACTAAAGAACTCAGGATTAAAAAAAGCTCTTACTCCCTAAAGCTCCAAGGAAAACACAAGCTCCTCTTTGCCCTCTCTTCATGAAATATATGCAAACAAATAAATTGAAACCTAAATCAACTTTATTCTGGGCATTAGCACAGGAGAAGGAATGTACCAGACACAACCCAGCTGACCAACTAGACATGTCAGACATCTGTCATATTGCATGGTTCAGCAGTAGGTGATCAGAACAGCATAAGAGGTTTCTAGACGTGAAATCTGTGGAGATTTCAAGCTATCTCTTTTTTTTTTTTCTTCAAAAATATAAATATTAGCAGTTGGTTAGAGAACATAGCTGGCTAAAAAAAAAGATGCCTTTCTAATTCATCATCTAAACAAACTAATTGAAAGCAGAGAAGCATTCGAAATGCAAAAATAAAACAGAGACAATATTCTTTGTATTCACAGTACTCAATGTGGTTTGGAGTTAAGTTTACATGGGCACATGTTGGTACGGTTGAAGGAAAAAAAGCAATCTTGTCATTAAATGAGTGCATCAAATCATAAAGCTCACATGTCTGGGAAGCGCATTGCTCTATTTCACTAGAAAACATGGCAAGAAATTAGCCTTGCCATAGAAGTGCAAGACATGAGTATTATTTTTACTTCTCGGTATGGCTTCTGTCCCTGTTTGCTAGCTCCTCTAACTTGAAAAACAGTGTTACAATCTCTCATAGGATTAATAACCACATAAATCAAACTGGAGCTTAAACCCATTTTTCTAACTTAGAGGCCAAACAGGTTCATGACACAATGTCTCCCCAGCACTTCCACTAGTAACTCTGCAGGCAGAGTCTCCAGAACATCAGGGCAAATTTCACAGCGCTCGGCATTGCTGCCCTTTCCAGAGCCCATAAAGCCACCACAGCTTATTTAGGGCCTGTAGGAAGAAGGCTTGCTGCATCCCAGAAATGGTGCTTACTGCTTCAGAGGGTTCCCAAGACAAGGAAGAAAAGATTGTCTCTCTGTCCTTCCCTACATCCAAGCAAAAAGTGAGAAAAAGAAGAAAAAAAAAAAAAAAAAAAGAGAAGGGAGCCCAAACCATTATCATGTGCTTTCTGTGACATTTATCTTTTTATAATTTAATTTTCTTATGCATTACAACTATGTAACGTGTAACACACATGATGAAACTTAAACCAACAGAAGTCACCTGGGTCACTGTCACCCCATCTCTCACAATCAAACACATTTCAATCAAGAGGGCCGTTTGACATTCAAAAACTTTCATTGGGGTTTATGTGCGCAAATTAATCTTATTGATTGGTGCCATGCAGGGTCTTCTCTATCTTCCTGTGTTAATTAGAGTCACCCTTGCATTGCCAGTGCAGGAAGAAGGAAATTAGCTAGTTTTTACACATCGTAACATTTATGCTTCCTAACACTCTAGGGTAATTTGTTTCTTCACAACTACTTCAAGCCAGCAATATTGGGAGGAGAAAGAAGACTGTGAGGAATACAGTAGGGTGCCAATATTATAAAATGTTCTAGGTGCCATGCCATAGATTTTTCTATATATTCTATAAACATACATATGCATGCTTCTGAAATGACTAAAACCAATAAGAAAGCCATTTTGCATCTAAACTTTTCCCAAGATTAATTTCAAATGGTTGAGCAGTAAATATATGTTAAGCCTAGTTCTGATGTGATTCTTGCATTTTTACATCCAGGATCTTGGTTTGTGAATCACATATTTCAGTTGAATTATAAACATGCTTCATTTGGCCTGATGTTATCCAAAGATAGCTGTGAGTAAATGGAAAAAGGGTTTTTTACGTTTGAGAAATCTTATGTAAGCTGTAATTTTCTTGCATGTGTGGAAGTTGCATCAAGAATTACCATAGCACTTTATATCTAAAATACGATGAGACAACAACAGTTCAAAGAAAGTCGGAACCACTGCAGGTGAAACCATCCTGTTAAACTTGATAAACCTTTGCAGGATGGTGCAAACTTTTCTATTAGCAAACAACTTTAACAGTTCTGAAATGTGCCATGAAAGACAAATGCTGCTGTACATTTTAGGCATGGGTTATGCTAAGAGACCATTCAGTCTTTCTGGTGCTGTTATGCCAAATATTTTGTATGACTGTTAGCTCAAATTAACTGAGCAAGTTCTTTTTGTTGAA
Source organism: Brachypteracias leptosomus (assembly GCA_013401335.1). NCBI lineage: Eukaryota > Metazoa > Chordata > Aves > Coraciiformes > Brachypteraciidae > Brachypteracias > Brachypteracias leptosomus. The sequence continues at coordinate 49,347 of VYZX01005351.1, forward strand.
TCTCAAAAATGTCTCAAGAATTAAATCCATACAGAAGCACTGAGCTCCCACTGCCTTAGGGGCACAGCATGGACCTTGCATGCATAACATGGCATAACAGAGAGCAGCTTCCCCCCTTGAGAGCATCATAGGCAAGACACTAGACAAAGACTGTAATTTAACATTCCAATGAAGGATCCTCACAAAATTGTGTCATTAGCTGTCTAGTGAAAGACGCAAAATAAAACAGATTAGAGCACAAATAAAAATGTAGCTCTAGGAAGAAAGGGCAGGTAAATTGTTGTCTTCTAAATGCTGCTTTCCCACATGAAGGGTGGTCTGGAGATCAAGAGCCAAGTGACATGGGTGTAGCACTGTTTACGTCTGGTTAATAGCCTGAATGTTGCTTCCTCATCTCATGTGCAGCTTCCCGCGTCTTTGCCAATACAGGCCCTTTGGACTCACAGAATGGGCAGCAGGGAGGGTAAAGCATGGAATACTCCCCATGATGAACCCTAAGAAACTCTCTCCCTGGCTTTTCACAGCTGTTAAACTACCAAATTAACAGGCTTTGAGCATTCTGGCCATCCTAGAGAACTGTAGAAAGGTTTTGTAAAGCTGAGATAGTAATTTTCTTACTCTCTTCTTCAAAACAGAGGTCTTAATTCACATTATAAGACAGAAAACAACATGTCAAATTTTTTTCTATTTCAAAATGATTGCTTTCTATTTAAGAATTTCTTCTGGTTTTCTGACAGCTGTAATATAATAATAAAAATCATAATTCTTCAAATCACATTAAATTAATATGAAGCACTTTGATAAATGCTTTAAAAATAAAGAAGTCTTATTTTCTCTGGCAACACAAGTGTCCACAAACCAGGACAATAAGAGAAAGAAAATTATTTCTATCGGATAGCTTCAGCTATGTCTAGACTTCCTATAAACCATAAGTCCACACCACAGTTCATCCTTAAATCAAACTGTTTGGAGATAAAACCATATCCAGGCAAACCATGTCTTCTACTCAATAGAACAAAAAGAATAAAGAAAACTGCTTAGAAAGATTCCCTGAGAATCTAACATTTTAATGGACAAATAGAAAAAAAATAGGTTTAATTTAAAATTAAACAATTTAAAATTTAAAAAGATGTTACAATGTTAAACATTTTGTCTCAGGGAACAGTCAGGTACATCTGATAAGGGAGTGCAAGGAAGCTTTCCCTCTTACCTGGCTTCTTAGGTACAGAGTTCCTTCCTTGTGATACAGCTGTTGATGGCACTTGTAGAAAGAAAGTGCTGAGCAGACACACAGAAAGACTAATGGACATTGACATACTTCAAAAGGAAGTTGGATGTCTGAATGCTTTCACAAATGTGACTGACAATTACGCTGTACTTGTTGACTAATGAACACTGGTCTACAGATTTAAAAACCAGAATAAAGAAAACCACTTGCTGGTGTTGGACCAGTCCTCACTGAATAAGACTGAATAAAAGCAAGAATAAAATTAATGGTTCTAGTGTACCTGTGGTTTTGCTGGAGACCTAAAAACAGTACAGCCAGGTTTTGAATGCTGTGGCAATGCTTCATCTGAGCAAATATTTCACTAGTCACCTCTCTCAACAGTTAAAAGAGTCTCCATCATGCTCACTATGACTCATAATTTGCATTAAAAATATACCACATCTTGAAATTCCACTATACTTTCTCTACAGCTCACTTCAGAGACTTCTGGCAAGAAAACAACTCAATTTATCAACTGACTGTGGGCAGTAGGTTTTGAACAACAACAATAATGATGACGAAGCCAGAAAAAAGCTCAGGAACTGCAGCAATGATTAAAATGACAAGTGGGAATTATACAGTTTCGATAATTCTTGACCCTGTGCTTGGCAGTGGAATTGCTTTGAGCATCCTTTGAGCTTTTATAGGAACAGCTGCAGACCAAGCAACATTCAGCATAATTGTTGCTGATTTCTTACTGATGATTAGTCTGCTATTTCACATGTGGTACAATCTGAAAAGAATACTGGATTTCCAAAGAACTTCTCCACTCTTTTCATCTATTCATGTTGCCACAGAACAGGGCAGGGAGTATTGTATTTCTCACTGTCATCACATTAGATTGGGCATTTAGAGTAGTTCAACTACATGACCAGTTGAATCAAGTATCAATACTTTGTGCTATAAAAATAGCAGTTACGGCCTCGATTACTGCTCTGCTGCTGAATCTCCATGCAGTTGTCATGAAAGCTTTTCATTTTAACAAACCTTGTCAAAATTACATACCTGATCAGTAAGTTACAAGCAGCAGTTGCCTGGCATAAAACTTCAATTTGTTCTTGATTTCTATTCTGCTTTTTAGGCATTTGCTTCAGTATTTTCTGCACTATCTTCAAACCAAAGCAGGTGGCTGAAAAGAGCACAGTTCAAAAAGCTGTAAAGTGCTCACAGGCATTGTTCTTTGTTCATTGTTATATATATATATATCTCACCTGCTGCTTCCCTGCTCTTCTGTTTGTTCTCATTGGCACTGTGGAAAGCATTACAAAAACTGTTTGTATTGTAGGCACTTTATTCCACGCTTCAATTGCCTTTACATACCTAAACAATGTGCCTGAACAAGTATGTGTTGCTTTCAAAGTCCAGGATTCATAAATAGATGCAAAATAAGCTACATCTGTTTAGAGAGACTCCAGCAACAGATGAAAATGAGACTTCAGCAAGAAATGTACAACAAAGACTGCAGGCTCTCAAAGCATTCATGCTATGGCAGTAGAACTACTTCAGAATTGTGTTTGCATCCCTCCACTACTCCTGATTTTTATTTACTAAATTAAAAGGGTGCTTTTGGGTTTTGAATACAACACAGCATTGTGGATACACATATGATTTGGATATAGTAAGGCATCATGGCCCAGCATTTCAAGAAAGTATGAGGGAATCCTTGGTTAACATTTATAGTCTTTTTCCAGCAGGTAAAACTTTGAGCAACTTATATGGCCTCGGGGTTTTGGATTGGCTTTGCTTAATTTTGTATGTATTCAACTAATGCTTTGTTTGATTTTTCTGGGGCATTAAGGTTTCCCAAGTTGCCCAGACTTGAAGTCTAGTCAGTACTAACATCAATCTAGTCACTAAAGAGAGAAAGCAACACATCCAGAGAGTGACACATATTATAGAGAAGTAGACTTCTCTCTTTAGACTGCTTCTCTCCATCTACTGATTAGAGGAACTTAATTTTTGATACAGAGACCTTGCTAAATTGCTGATAGTAGGTAGGCTGAATAAGAGTGTAAATGTTATTACCTCTGAAGTTCGCATCTCAAAGGGACTCAGCTTTCATTTAATAGGAGTGGAAAAATCTTTTTAGAAGACCCAAGCAGTCTAAAAAATTAAAAATCTGGCCAAAGTAGCACCGTAGGTACAGGAAATTTATCCAATTGTCTCTGCTCCGAATACTTTTCAATCTTTGACAAATCCAGACACAGAAAATTAAATCTGTCTCCTAGGAAGCCAATAGGAGTTTTTCAATTATCTTCAATGAATTCCAAATTTCATTTATGAAATAGAAGTATGAGATGAAAATCAAGGTATAAGAAATAGGTTCTGAGAAGCAGTTTCAGTAATGTAGTTTACATACTTGACATACAAAATGAAAGGCTGGTCCAAGCACAGGACATATATCAAAGGAGGCACTGAAGTATGAAGCAGAAGACAGAATAATACAGTGAAAGCAGAGGTGAACAGATGAAGCACTGGCAGAAAAAAAGAGGAGCAGGGCTTTGAAGTCATGGAACCACTCCAGACTGACACTCAAATACTAAGATCAGAAACTGGCTTCTCATAGTGTAAATTCTGCCTTGGTTACCAGAAAATAAAATAAAATCAGTCTTCCATTACTTGATTACCACAATCTAGAATCAAGCCAAATTTCTGAATCCAAATTTGCTTCTCTTAGTATCCAGTGCAGAATGAACAACATACAAACAACGTAGTGAATAGCAGATTGTGAGAAGTGAGGTCTGAGTCTGTTGGTTGCATTATTACCTAATCTCTAGAAAACAGCTAAATACCAAGACCAGTTTCTCTTATGTTATAAATTATCTTCTTTGAGTCATGCAGAAAATAACCTAGGAGTATATTTTTATTGGTATCACTAGCTGATCCAGCTATGGTTTCACACTATTTTCCTAAAGCTGCAGTTCAAGTCTGTTAGCATTGATTATCCTGGTATTAACTCAGCATTAGCCTAGTATTAAATCAGTATTCTCATTTAAACATCACAGTGTTTAAATTTTTTATATGGCTGAACTCTTCTTGCCTTCACAAACATTAGAAATCGTGTGTCATCTCCTCCTTTAGTGATAGTTGACACTGCAAAGTCAATGGAGCAATATCAAATTATACCAGTTATGAAGCTGGCCTGGGTTCAAAGTTAATTTAAAGTTCCTAAGCTATCACAGAGCAGGCAATAGTCATGTGGCTGAAAGCATTGCTGCAAAAAACACCAGCAGTAGGACAAATATAGTTAGCTTCACCTTCATGCTCCAAATCTAAATTAGTAAACTTAATGGCTAGGGAAGGTAAGAAGAATTTCAAACTTCTAGGTGTACTTCAAATGGTCATGGAAAAATAACATAATTCTGCTATTCCCCTCCACCCCCTTTTTGGTTTTTGTTTTAATGAGAATTGCTGCCTTAAGAATCAGCAATGTTGTAAAATTAGTTCCTTGATAAGCTGCTAGATGGACAGTGGTAGCGGATCACCAGTAATTCTCAGAGAGGCTTATTGTGGATATATTCAGAATTACTGTCCAGCTTCAATTTTCATTTTAAAATTCCAGAAGGAAAGGCTATGCCATATTGCTAGAAAAGGCTGATCTGATCTTCTTCCAACTGAATGAAATCTACCTTATACTGATATCATGAGATTAGAGTCAGGCCCAATGCTTTAAAGGGAGAAGCTGCTTAAAAATCTCAATTAAAGAACATGGAGTTTTTATGGTTAATTTCACACCCTGCACATGTTTGGAGCCACAGCTGAGTTCCTTAAGCCCTTCATCTGTGTGTGCAATTAGCCCCTTCCTTTTGGGCTAAAGCAATAGCGCTGTAATATTGAATTTAATCTCATTATATTTCTGGTAGACAGACACTGAGCAGAGAGAACCAAGCACTGTTATCATTTGCTCTTTTCTTGTACTCTACATAGTGGCATGAAGTTAACCATAGTACAACTGATAGTACAGAGTCTTCTGATATAAATGTCAAGAAGTATTTTAAACTGTTCAGAACTCCTCCAGTACGCCATCTCTGTATTTTTGGCTGCCAGCTGGTACAGAGTAAGATGCAGTGGGTATTGTTCCAGAAAGTTTGGGAACCACTGATTTGGTTTATTACAATTCTTGCATGCAATGAGAATTCTCTGCCAAACACCTGTCCAAATGTTTTCCTCACTGAATGGGTTATTATTCTTAGTGTGCTATGAATGTTTCTTCTCTGTAGTTGGGCACAACTATGCAAAATTAAAACTCGCCCAACCTATTTGGAACAAAGCAGTTTTCCTGTGCCTACAGATGACTACCATACATTCTGAATCAGATTGTCACAACAGTCAAGGAAAGGTGCTTCAGTTATACTTAAGGATAAGCCTACACTTTCTGCATTTTTTTCCCTGCAAAGGGATGAACCAGTTACATTCATTGATCCTGGTCAAGAAATTAGGAATTTGTATACCTTTTTTTTTTTTCCCCAACATTTATTAATCTAAAACAATAATGGGAAATATTTCTGTCTAGCTAGCAATCTTTTTTGGATATGTCTAACACTTGCTGCTTTGCCTTCTTGACCTAATGCTATTAGTACAAAACTCAAAATCTAGAAAGAATAAAGATTTTTACCTGCAACACTATCCTCAGAGTTTTGAATTAATTATAAAACTTTTTACTTAACTGAGAAAGGAAGAAAGATTTCTGGGATGCAAGTTCAACTGCTGTTAAAATTACATCTTTGCAAGCAGTCTGCTTCTACGACAAGGGGCAGCAGATGTGTGCTTGTGTAGCATGCAAAAGTAGTTTTCAGCTAATCCACATCTGCTCATCTGTGAGCACCCTGCACCAGCCTAGCCATTTTTCACAGCAGCCAAAAAGCTGCACCGGGAGCTACTGATCCACAGAGTAAGAATGGAGAACAGGACCACTAGCTGCAACAAAGGCAAGCCTCCATAGAGAAACAGCCTCAGCATCTGAGATGCTAGATCTAGGGCCAAATAGCACTTTCCAGCTCCTGAGCCTGACTGCATGTGAGCCAGCAACATCTGGAGTCCTTGTCATCCTGAAATTCAGATGTATGCCAGTGTCACAGGGAAAAGGAACACCAGGCAATGTGACGTTGCTGAGTTCAACTTATTAAGCGGACCAAGAAAGGGATAAACTTTGGCTGGAAAAGCTTTACACTCATACACACACACACAAACCAAGACCCATCCCAGTTACCACCAGAGTGGGTTGGCTCGGTCTTGCCTGGAGGAATCATGACACCTACTGCGACCAGATCCTGCGGCAGGCTCTGTTCAATAGCTCAGTACCAACAAGTAACAGTTTCACCTTGGGTCCTCCTGCTTCTACACAGTGTTGGATACCTGCATAGCAATATTTCCCTTGATCTCACTTACTAGGCGAGGGTTTATAGCCAGGATTTGGCACAGACTGCCAATCAAATCAGCACCCAGTGATATCACTGTCTATCATTCCAGCAGTTTCAAACACTGCACTTGTATAACATGTTGATCCATGTCCCATGCTGAGGCTCAATACACTCAGTTCTTGTTTGCATTTTCTTGTCAGCTATTACTCGTTATACTCAGCTGTGGATCAAGGCATGGTCATGAAGGTACAGCGACAAGCAACCTGTCTTCTTTTGCCTCTAGATCTTCCCTCTGACAGTCTCTCCTCCTCATGGAGAAATCATTCATAGAAGCAAACCAGAAAATCTAAACAAAGATGTTCCTGCAACATGCTCTGAACAGAGCTCAGTTCTTTTTGTCTTGATACACCTTAAACATCCAGACTCTACTCAGAGCGTCTGTGCAAACAATCAAATGGCAGGAGATCCACCTATTCCAAAAGTAAGTTCCTATGTGAACCCAAATGAACAATGCCCTGAGAAAGCTTTTCTAATTTGGCCCTGCTTTGAGTGGGATTGGACCAGATGCCCTCCAGAGATATTTCCAAACTATAAAGTCCTTTTCAAACTGTATTTCCATGATCCTCTGACATGATCTCCCTTCAACACAAGCTGGTTGCTGTTGACTTTACCGCTTACATCCTTTCAATCAGAAAACCCCGAGGCAACCCTGAGGCAATTTATATATACCAAGACAGACAAATAATCAACTGGAATAGACATCAGGAGAGCTTTTCAACATCTCTCTCAAAGTTCAGAGTAGAAGTCAGCCTTTGGAGAATATGCTTTTAGGGCGCCTATTCATTGTAATAATTGAAGGTGTCATAGATAAGAAAAATATTGGTTCTTGCTACTGGCCTAACAACCCTTTTTCTCTTTAGGGTTGCATTCAGGAACTGTAACATGCTGATTCAATGCTGCAGCATACTGAAAAAAAGCTGTGTTGATGTAATGTAAAAACAATCCATTGATCATCCTGACACCCAACAAATAAGTTTTCTTCTTTAATCTGGAAATAATGGCTGTTGCATGTGTTACTAAAGCATGCTATTGCTATTCTACAGCCAGTTTTTATTGCTTAGATTTAGGTTTTGGGTTTTTTGCTTTTCCACTGGCACATATTTCCAGCTTTGTTCTTCCAGGTGCCATTGTGACATTTCCTTTACAGGGGAATGTGAGTAGAGCCAGATGAGCTACTTAAGAGTGTACAGTTAACATATTTTTTATTATCTACAACTCACATGGTACCAGAAAGTAATAAAACATCCTTTCTCCAAAGACTAACCAGGATAAAAACAGCACATCTTAACGAGACTACCAATTCAGACCTGGGAATCCTGCTGGGATAAAAACCCAGTATTTACAAATTTCAGTTCAGTAGACTACCTTTCAGCTGACTGCACTGGCCTTCCTCATTAAATACCTGTGAGTGCTTACATTGATTGAAGTACTTCTTAACAATTTTCCCTTCTTGCAAATACTCCATGCGCAGATTTTCTATTAATTAGTAATTTGCTGGTTGAGATACTAAAAAAATACTTCTAGGAATATAAATCAGACCACAGATTTCCTGAGAAATACTTGCCATATCATTTTATTAGGTATCCACCATTTATGCTTATTACAGGTATGCAGCTGCCATGTTAGCTCATTTTCTCAGCAACACCCAAATATTCTCCATGGGACATTCAATGGCCTGAACCACTGCTCCTTTCCATCTCTCATTACCATATTTCCTTCCCACACAGAACAAAGCACCAAGACAAAAATCCAGCTTACACATCTGAACCTGGAGTTCATGTTCACAACTCCAATTTAGACAGAGCCATATCCTTTTTGCCAGCATTAAATACAACTTCCAAGTTAGTTCCCTGCAAGAACCACAGACTAGTCACCATTTTAAAAATAAATCTTTGCCAAGACTTGCCAAGTGCAACTGTGTGAGTAGCATTATCACCACCAAAGATACTCAATTGGCTTCTAATTAGAAATGTGATTTAATGTTTTTACCACCCTTTTTTGTTTCCTTTTTAAAACATCCATATGTTTGACATTTTGTTCATAGAATACTCACAGAAATTAATTCGGGTCCATGGCATAAGGAGATTAAATTTTTTGTTTCAAGTGTAAGGCACTTTTAAAGGTTCATTTTTTGAGTCAAAGAACTAAAACAGTAACATATGTTCATAACATAACATGTCACATAGCTTCATAATTAATCATGAACACTAAGTATCCAACTAAACAAGCTGGTAGAAAAAAAAGGACTTTTCTTAGAAAAATGCTAACAAAAAAGAAAAACAATGAAAAAGTTATCAGCATTTTTATGAGGAACTATTTCTGTTCCTCACCATCATACCCACTCCATGAAAATGAAACCTAACAGCAAAAATTATTCCAGAAGAAAACAAAATATTTCACTTCAGAAACATTTCCAACTGGGAGATCCACAGGAACTGTAGTTCTAATATTTCACGTTACCAGTCTCCCTCAGATTTATACTCTAGGTTACACTACATTTTTCAATGCTGAGAGAAGCCAGGCATATCATGGAAGTCTGTGGTCAGAGCGCATCAAGAACAATTTAATGGAGCTTGAGAGCCCAGTCTTATAATCTAAGAAAAGATAACTATGATTCTCATGATGCACTGTAGCAGAATTTTGAATGAAATGTCTTATTATCAGCCAAATACTTGACTTGAGGAACTAAAACTCCACAATCAGAGTAGATTGTAAAGTAGTTATGTTTATTCGGCGACAGGCACATGGGGGCTAATGCCACCAAAAACATGTGCGGAATTTCTCAAAGAATTACTTCCTTTTTTATACAATCAACTAATGCATATTCACAAGACTTTGAAATACACCTATACATATTCGTGACCTGTCCCCGTTTCTCATGCTAATCAGGCTCCTCCCATTTGAGGCTGCGCAGTATCTTCTGGTGGTGGTCACAGGGGGTCACTGGGGGTCTCAGGGATGAAGATACGCTGGTCTTCCTCGCTGAACTCTATCTGACCCCGATGTCCTGCACATGCCTGGTGTCCATTTGGTCACGGCCCAAGGCTCTGATCTAGCCCAAACCAGCCACCTGGGATGAGGTTCTTTGTTCTTAGGGAGTATCTCCACTACATTCTGATAGGTAATTACTCAAAAGCAGTAAAGCAGCAACACAAAGCAAGGGAAAATTAGTAGAGCGATAAAGCAAAGCAAGGGAAAGTTACAAAATGTTACTTTTGGGATGGCTTATGCAGGGGAGCAAATGTAGCAACCTTATTCCCATATATCAATAGCAAACTCAAGCCTATGTATCAATAACAAACTTAATCCTATGTATCATACTGGCATATTCAATCCCTTGTATTTTTGAAGGCAAATAATAGAACCAAATAAGATACTTGTTAAAATATTTGTTTTGTCAAAAAACACTTTTTCTACAATAAAGCAATATTGACTATAAAAAAAGAAATACAATCAGCCCAACTATTTAGAGCAAATGGATATAAATACAAATAGCTACATTGGTTAGTGAAATTAGTTACCTATTTAACTTTGCATTCAGCGTACTACAGTATTTCTATTTCTGTTGGCAAGGCTGGATTTCATGGCAGTATATTGCCTAGCAGTAGAGTGCCACAGAAAGAAGCTTATCACAGCTTCCTCTGACACTGTGCATGCAGAGAGAATGACACACAGACCAACCATTTAGGTAAATATTATTTAGAAGCCTTTGAAATGTAGAAACATGATAAATGTAACCAAGGAACTTTATTAAATGGAATTGTTACCTGCTTGAAAAGGGTCTTTTTCTCTTACACTACCACATACAATTTCATTGGATTCTGTGAGAATAATTTCATGCATCTGGGTTGCAAGAACCTCTGACAGACAAGCTTTCAGCAAACAAAATGGCTGCTTAAACAGCAGGTTTGCATTCAAAGACAGCTGTCTCTGCTTGCCATCTACCATGATTATTGTTTCTTCTGAATGTTTACTGAATTTGAAATGTGTTTGAATAACATTGCTCTTACTAGTTCTAAAATGGTTCTTATAATGGATTACCACATTATTAACTCAAAGCTTTGTCATAAGTCAGCCACAGAAAATAGCACATTCCACAATTATGCATTTTGCAAAGGCTTAGTAAAAAAAACAAAAACGGTAACTAGAAAGAAGGATTTTCATTGCTTCTTTTACCTTACTTATTCACCTCTTTTCTCTTAGCTGTATTTTCCATTGTTGATCCAAAACCACTATGTAGAAAGAAAATGATCATCAGAGCATCAATTCTCATATCTTGATTACTACAGTGAGTAAATTTTTGATGCCCAAGTACCCAGAGTTCAGGGATTATATGAAAAATTTAACAAACTTTTGAAGTGAATGGAGAGAGTGGAGAAGCTTGAGAATGTGCCTCACACATTTCATCATCAGAGAGAGCTGAATACTTTTTGAAAAAAAACCATAATGACTTCTACTGAGCCTGGAGGGTTTTTTGGAACTGTAAGTCCATTCTGAATTTTTTTTTGTTACAGGAGTTTGATTAGCTCTTCGTCATGCAAAAGAAGTCAGCTATTTCATATGCTACAGGGTGGGTCTCTAATGCAGCAGAAACCCCAGCTCTCACGGTGTTACACATTGGAAAGGCCACTTTTTCCATTCCAGACAGAGGAAAGAAATTGTCTTCATTACAGAACATTTTGCTGAAGCAAAATCCCCTTCTTGACTGGTTTGTAATGGACTTTGGAGAGTTATGAGCCAGAACATAAGGCAGGCATAAAAGTGCTTCCTACTTCCATTAGCAGCCCATGTGGTCTACAAGGAATACCTTGCTTCAGGAACACCCAAGCCAAAACTCTTAAAGTGACTGAAAGTGTCTCAGATTTTTAAAAGCTTTCCACTAAATAAGTGGATCAGGGCAGGAAGGGCTACCAGTGTTTCTGAAATCCCCATTATAAATCAAGTATATCTGTAGCACAGACATAAAATGTCCGTCACCAGCTCTGTAGAGTTTACCACAGTCCTGATTCACCTGCTTCTCCCTGAATGCAGCGTTATAAACAACAAGGCCCAGACTGGCCGTCCCAAGTGACCCACCAGAAGCATGCTCAGCCACTGGCCTCCACAGCAGCTCACCTGGAGGCTTGCCATTCCTAGGCAGACATTTCAGGGCTCCCTGCCATCAGAGCTGTTCCCAGCTGGAAGCTGTGAACTGACAGGGTGGTGAAGTCAGGTTTCCTGCTGCCTTCCCTTTCCCTTTTGATATACTGAGGTGCCCCACAACTCACGCCACATGGCGTGGCAGCCTGCATCCAGGTAATCAGCTCCGAGTGCTCCGAGGTGCCTCATCAGATGAAGAGTCCAGCTACATGCAGCTCTGACTAAGCCTGTATGTTTTGCAGCATGAGAATGCTTTCAGTTTTTCCATGATCAATACCTTTAGATTACACACCTGCATCTGGTTATTTCAGGATACAGAAGCCTATTTGCATAGGAACCTGCAAATACAGTAACTTTTGAAAATCACCAGCATTTCAGCAATAAGGCAGCTGTAACTATTTCCCAGAAAAAAAAGTAAGCTTTGAGTGGAAGGGAGCACTTCATACTTTATTCTGTTTTTAATTAAAAGTGACTTTAAATACTTTAAAAATAAAATTAAAAGCTGTCATGGGATAATCCAGGTTGGAAGCACCTTCAAATGAAAACATAAGGAACTGCTTGAGCATTTGAATTTTTGTTTGCAGTTACAGTCAATATTGAAAGAAAAGCTTTATTTTTCTTAGTTCATGTCTTTAAAATTCGTGTTTTCTTGCAATAAGATAGGTGACAGATACATAGAAGCTTACAAAAAAAATTGCAAAATGTTGGGAGCAGAGCCTACACATGCAGCTTGGCACTTTGCTACAAGCAGCCATTCCTTGCTTGCCAAGCAACCTCTGCTGAACAAAAACTGTCTTTAAATAAGCCTCCTGTAATTTAGTGAAGGGATAATGCCATGTTATTAATAATAAATAGTCTCCCTTGCATCGTTGATGAACACAGCAAACACAAGACATTCATTTTAAATGGGGAAATACTCCTACTGTGACAGAACCATTACCCCACCTTTACTATCATTATGTGAAATAATTGATATGGGCACAATACTAATATGTGGTGTGCGGAGAGAAGATCTCCAGCTCAGAAAAGAAATAGTCCTTGCCTTAGAGTAACAGCAGTTATTCATGCTTCCATCTCTCTGGTAGAAGACAGTCCACAGAGGTTGAAATATAAACATGTTTTGGTATTTACCAATAATAAACAGTACCAGTTTGGCTTCAGACACTTTACCTTCAAAGTATTTCTTGAGTGTTGATTTTCAGAGATTTAAACTGTTTCTTAAAAATGATTAACCATTTTAATGTACTGAATAATAAAGGAAATAAGGAGTTCATTACATTAATAAAGATATTCATGCAGAGGAGTCATTACTTAGAAAAAATTCTGCAACCTAATGTGTGCATTTGGCATTCTTATGCATTTAAATCTACCTTAGGTCTTCACAAAATGCTAAAAAAGCAATTTTTGCAAAAGCCCTTGCCCCAAGGACCTGATAGTCTTCATCAACCAACTTAATGATATTCCTTTTATATATAAAGATGGAGATAAGATATTCAAATATTAGAATCAAATCATATGAAATTAAGTGCTTCCATTCTCTTGCAGGCCCATGGTTTTTCCCCGGACTAACATCTGGATTTAAAACTCTGCAGAAAATAGCAAGTAGAAAAGTTGATGGGATTTTTTCATTTAGTATTTTTATCTCATTGGCTTTTTGTCTACTTTTATCTTTTGAGGAAGGTTAGTAATAAGACATGATGAGATCTTGCACATTGTGACAACTATATTTCTAAGGATGTGCTAGAGTTTAAAATTGTAAATTCCTGACTAATACGATGTCCTGAAAAAACAATTTTATGTAACATAAAAATATCTAAATTCATACTATTACCAAAAGAATCTTAGCACTAGGTGCATTAACTCATATTAAAGGCACTTTTTCTTTGAATTTCAAAACAAGATTTTTACCATTTTCCTAAGTTTCAGACAACCATTTTTGTTGATTTCTTCTTGGACTTTTGTTGTAGGATTTTCTAAAAAGTGAAATAAACTCCAAATTTAATTAAAAAATAGCAATCCAAATGAATTGCAGCAAATTCAATGGCAGTGATAAATGTAGCATGCAGTCTTGAGTAACGTTATCCAACTTTGCATATTTATCCTAATAGTTTTTTTCGCTACTGAGATGTCATTGAAAAATATCCCTTTAGACATTTCATTTAATGTATCATATAATGGATTAATTACTGTTTTATAATTTTATTTCATTTGTATCCTCAAGTTTTAAACAACAGTAGAGTAAGAATAGACTGAAAAAACTAGATATCATTTTGTCCAGTGGCTTTTATTACACAACTTCTTAATTAGCCTGGGATCCATGCGACCTAAAATTTAGTTCTTGGAAAATACTGAAAGGAGTTGATGAAAGCCATTCACTTTAATTCATTGCATACAATAGTACTTCCACATCAGGATTGTTATATCTGCATGGCATAGTCTGCAATATACACAACCCAAAATCTTCATTTAAAAACCCTTTTGAAATCAAGTAGGAAGCAGATGCTGTTCTCCCTTATATGACACCATCAAAATTCTACTGGAATTCAGAATATTCTGGTGTAAAAGCACAGTCAAAATTAATGCAGAATTCTTGAGCAGCTGCCAAAGTCACAGCAGCTCCTTCCCTGAGGCAGCTCTCTGGGACTGCACAGATGTGTCACCAGCAGATGGGCTATGGGGTAAGCAGCTGTTCCATCCACCATGAATGGGCAGTATGACATTTCCTGACTTGATTTCCCTCTGACAGCTTAGGCAGAAGAGTTGCTCTCTAGAACTTTTACTGGCATTGGTAGGAGTGCATCTCCTCTCTTTTCTACCCTGAAGTTCCAAGTAAGCATAGGGAGCCCAGCCACTAGGAACTGATTTTTCTGACCTAACAAGCAACATAGGCTAAACACACAAAACACATCACTACTCCATCCCTACTGGTCCTGAAAAATAAGAAGACCTCTGTAAAAAATGAGAAGTATCTTTAAATTTCCCACATACTCAAATCCTGAAATATGGTATTCTGTAACAAATCTTTGGTGATTACCACATCAAGCTTGTCTCTCCATTATGCTCTTCCTAATAGAGCAGGGGAAACAGCATGATCTATTCTCAATCTCTCTTTGTCTTGGTAAAATCCCTAATAATTTTTGTATTACACACAAAAGTAATGTCAGGTGATTGCTTTCCATTTGCTAAGAAATGTCAACAAGAGCTTGCCCCATACCCTACCTGCCCTGTCAATTCAAATTTGTCATATCAACAACACTCAACTATGCACCTCTTCTAGAACTCATCAAAGAACTGTGGGTACTCTGTCTACAGATACAACATCAGTCATTGTTATCATCATTATCATGATGATATTACAGCATTAGAGCAAATGCAAGATCTGGAAAAAGATTTTTCAGTCTTCTTGATCACAGCTACTGACTGAGCATCTAGAAACTGTAAAAGCTAATAACGTTCTTAAAAGATGAAGCAGAATAAACAGCTGCACTGGGACTGTTTAGCCTAGAGAAGGCTTAGAGCAGATCTCATCAATTTATATATAAATAACTAGAGAGAGGTCATAAAGATGAGGCCAGGCTCTCTTCTGTGGTGCCCAGGGACAGGACAAGAGGCAACAGGCACAAACTGAAACACAGGAGGTTCCATAGGAACATTAGGAAACTTTTTTTTTTACTGTGAGAGTTATTGAGCACAGGTATAGGTTGCCCAAAGAGGTTGTGGAGTCTCCCTCCTTGGAGATATTCGAAAGCTGTCTGGACATGGACCTGGACAACTGGCTCTAGGTGGCCCTACTTGAGCAGGAGGTTGGTCAAGATGACCTCCAGAGGTTCCTTCCAACCTCAACCATGCTGTAATCTTGTTATAAATATTAATGTAAAATGCTAATACAAAGTGCTAATACAACCCATAGCTATTTTACTGATTGGGATACTACAACTTTATGTCATTTCAACTTCTATTTGTCCTAATTGATATTTCTGTCTTGTTCAGATATTAGATTGCTAATGCAGTCTGGGCAGATATGACACTTATCTTCAGTACAGTAGAGTACTGCCCTCTCTTCTCTAATACAGGGAATCCTGATGAACTGTCCCTTCTAGGAAAAGAAGCAGTTCATCCAGGACATCCCTTGGAATTACACAGAGCAACCCATCTACTCTCCAGTTAGAAACTCCAACCACAGCCAACCTGTGTTAACAATGGACCTGGAAGTGCTTCCCAGTTCTAAAAGTCTATTAATTCTCTTCTTACTCTCCTGTGCCATAATCTGAGCATTAAAGAGAGGTTAAACAGAATCAGCTGCAACAGGCATTCCTCCTAATCTTCATGCTGTAAGAAAGACATAAAAATTAAGTCATTAATAAGCACACTTAGATGTAAAGAGAAGCCTTTACAAGCAGTAGGCACCCCTGTCCTATGAATACATTTCTGTATACATTATTTCTAATGCCAAAAGCCATATTTTCATGCAAGACATAGCCAATCACTACCCTCTATTCCCCAACTTATCCAGGAAGGTCTGTGGTTTCACAGAGACAAAAATATTATTCATATTTGAACCTCATCAAAAATCCAATTTCGAAACTTAGCAAGAACCTATTGAGAATGATGGTATATTCCATCCATTGCAAATTATCCACAAATTGTCATGAGATCACATTACAATGGGCTCTCATATCCAGCTATTCTTCAGTCTTTGAGTATGCCTCTGCCATGTAGTCTATGCTGTGATGATAACAGCAAGCTTGTGCATTCTTCAAGATAACTGGCATTGCAAACACCTGGTTTCTTTCTGCTCATGCAAGGATATACATCATTTCAGGAAGCATGATTTTCACAACGGTAAATCAACTTCATTTTAAATTGAAATGGGTTGCTAAAAATAATTATTTGCTAGGAGCTGGAGGTTCAGTCCCCTTTCTGTTCACTGAAGACAGAGTTCCTTTGTTTCCTCTTCCATGAGCATGACAGTCAACCCATGACACTGCACATTACATTGCTCGGTGAGTATTGCATTGTGACTCAGATACTGCCAGTGGCCACCTGCCTCCTTCAGAAGTTTAGAGTTTACTGTTAGCAAGTGAGGCTTCCCTGTTACACTTTTGGGAAGGAGTTTGTCCTGTGACAAAACAATAAAAGGGAGAGATCCTAATGTTCCCTTCTTGACCATGTTTGCACAGCATCACAACTATTCATGATGAAAGAGACTTCAGGAAGATGTTTTGCCCTTCTTTCTCAAAAGCCTCACTCACCCTCTACCAGAACATTCCTAAGTGGTTGTAGGAGTTCCTATAACTCCATTTTGAAGGGAGCAGAGATTGCTACCTGCGGCTACACTAGTTATTTTAGGTAACACTTGCCATTTTGTAGTGGTGAAAGTGTATCTTGAGTAAGTGCTTGGGAAGGAAAGACAAAGCCCTTTCCAGCTGGCATCCCCACCTCTGAAAGCTCTGAACTGAAGAAAGCCGTTGAAAACGCTCTGATTGCTGGATGAGGTGAAAAATGAGGTGAGCCTCTTCAGAAAAGCTGTGTCTTCATAAGAAAGACTACGTGCACAACTGCTAAATGGTAAGAGCACAAAGAGAATGTTCATCCTTAGTAACACACTTATTATGGTAGCTGCTTATGCAAACATTTACTGAGATACGGCTTTTGTAATACAAAATACAAGAAAATATGAGTCTGAATACAAA
>VYZX01005352.1:0-22239 GCA_013401335.1 Brachypteracias leptosomus
CCATGAGGGTGGTGAGACACTTCAACAAGTTGCCCAGGAGGATTGTAGATTCTCCATCCCTTGATATGTTCAAGATCAGGTTGGATGGGGCCTTGAGCAACCTGGTCTAGTGGGAGGTGTCCCTGCCATGGCAAGGGGGTTGGAACTAGATGATCTCTGAGGTCCCTTCCAACCCAAACCATTCTATAATTCTGTATCATGGGCTAAAATTCCTACAGGAGTATTTGATGTTCATGCGTGAACCAAAATATGAAATTCAGAGTTTAAAAGAGAAATGGTTTTTTATGTGTTGAAGAGGATAACTTCAGTAAGCAGTGTTGTGCATTTTTTCCTATTATTTGTTACAGGGATAGATTGAAAATAAATACTGAAGTGCTGGGAGGTAAAATTTATAATGAGCTTCTATGTCCAAGAGTAATCATGCAAAATCCAGGCCTTATAAATCAAATTATACAGAAACTGGGAAGATTCTTCAAGCAGTGAGGGCCTTTCCTTTTCTTATTCTAAAGTCTGAGTCCTCAACTTCTGTAAACATCTCGTTAATGATTTGAATAGATCTATGAAAAAAAAGACACTTTAAATATTAAAAAATACAGCTTTGCAAAGCTTCTGTGCCAGCCAGTGACCATTATCAAGAGTGCCAGGTTTGTAATGAAGCCTTTTCAGTCCAAGCATAAGGAGATGCAGATATGTTCTGTTAGCCTCCTTGTCTTAGGGACACCAATATTTATCTCAGAGTGAGCTTTTTGAGGTCGACTAGAGCAGACACCTATGGAAGAGGCAAGATTGCAGACTTGTAGTCGTACTCAAGCAAGTTATTCCGATATTTTACAATGGGATGGAGAAAAGTACCTGGCCCATGTGTAGATGATTCCATAGAAATAATACACCACAATATCTCACAGAAATCAAAGGTTTTCACACAGTAATTCTTTTTGTCCAAACTTCCACGGAAACCATTCCAGTATATAGCCATTTCCACTATGCAAAGTTTATACAGTGTCTGTCTATGCTACCTGATACAGCTGCCTGTCTCTTACAGTCGATGTATAGCTGATGGAGGAGGACTCAAAGAAAAGTGGAGAATTTTTGAGACTCCCTTTTCCACTTGAGTTTTTTCTCCTATTCTGTATTTCTGAGGTGAAGAAATGCAACAAACAGAATCACTTAACTAAGGCTTAAGTTATTCTGCTTGTTATTTTGCTCTTTATGAACAAGTTTGTCTATTAACAGTTGACTTCTCTCATCCCTGTGCCGACATTGCTGGGAAAGCATTTACTTATTCGGATGTAAAAAACACAGGACTAGTCTCCTGTATTATTTTTTTTTTGTCACTGACAGTGGAGAGCTGACAGATAACCCAGAAGAGTAATTTGCTCAAAGTAGCTCTTCAGATAATGGCATAGGGGTGGAGGGTGGGACACACCTTCCATTTTTCCTCCTTTGTTGTCACATTGTTAAAAATAACCAGCAGTTGCAATGCAGGCCAGGAGATTAAATGGTATTTGTCATCATAAACACAGATGTGGAAGGGCTTTTTCACCCTTATGCTGTGCCTGCAGGAACTTGCATAGGATTTACAAGGGATGGAGGCTTTTTTCCTTCCTTTAAACTTCAAAACGGAGGCAAACACCCATGCGTCTCTTGGCCTGTTTAACTATTTTAGAGCTTTGCTGCATGTTGAGGGTATGGAAGAGAGATTTCTGTTTCACAAAGGCTTAGGCAAGACCTGATTTCAAGAATTCTGGACAGCACGTGTGTGAGCAAATCACAGGCAATCTGTAAGGAAGAAACATTTTGATTCAACATCTTGCTGTTCAGTTTTGGAGCTTTTTAGAGCATGATCTCAGTATTCAGGCTATGCCAGTAATGGCAATGTTTAAAGCAGCCTGCCCTTATCAGTATAGAAAGTGTACATTTCCTAGTTAACATTATCTTCCAAAAGGTTTTCTTCTAATATCTGTCTAGTTGGGTTTGAGTGCTTTTGCCTCAGTGATGCTCATAAAGAATGGGGAATATCTGAGTGTTTAAGAATCACTTGTGCTCTATTTTAACTAGCATCTTCTGCTTCTCCCTCTGGCGTGTTTCCAGTAATTTCTATGAGAATCTTGTTTTTCTGAACTGCAACTGTTTTCATGGTTTCAGCATGGACATCCTAATCCCAAAAACAACCATACAGAAGTTGTCATTTTATAATGCTGATAGAAAGACATACAGGGAACAGGAGAACAAGACAATAACTGTGATGTACAAAAGAGTTCCCTTCTGGTCCTTGGGAGCACTCTCTATCTTCTCAGAATTTTGTTGTCATGGTTACTGCAGTTATTGCAGTATGTGCTATTTTGCTTATAAAGTTATCCACCCCATAAAAATAAGCTACCTTCTAGATTTCATGGAATGGTGAATTTCACAGGCTGATAGTCTTCTATGTACTGTAATGTTTCTGCCTTCTGTGTGTCTTCATCTTGCTCCCCATTAACTTCACAGGATGCAATCTTCTGGAATAGAGAAAGAAGAAAGTCATACCTTTATTTCTGCAGAACTGGAGTTCTGCTAATGGATTATTTTTAAGGCTTGCTCTCTTGCAGCTACAGTATTTAAAACATAGTACGTATTCCTTTTGTTACTCTTTCTTCTTTGTTGCTGTTATATGGAGATTGTCATTCAGTGATAATAGCTCAGAAAACTATTAAATAGATAGCTAAAAAAAATACCTAAACATATTCTAAAGTCAACTCCAAGTAGTTAGAGGTATTTGTTGTGGAGTCAAAAGCAATTTTCTTTTGTAACTTTCTAACAGGTATGAAATAATACTGTCTGTACACAAAAGCAATGAGTATCTAATCAAACTAGCATATGTCAGGTTCCAATTAAAAAAGCGAAATTGTTTTCCATGTAAAGTGGCAACACACTGTAAAACAGATTGCTATGGGACAATATGGGTCCTAAAAATTTAAATAAGTTCAAAACATACTGAACAAACATGTGAATGAGAAATACATCAAGGTATGTATTGTACCACCTTTCTGATTCAGAAATTACCTGAACAATTCACTGGAGGATGAATAATTATTCTGGGGAAATATGACTGCATGTTTGTCCTTGTAACATTCTTCTCCTAGAATCTGCTTTTGGTCACTACCAGATGCTGTGATAAGTGGATATTTTGATTTGATCAGAGATTTCTATTCCTATGTGTCTGTCCATCTGCAAATATGCAGGGGTTAGGACAGCTGCAAGTCTTCATGCAATGGGTTTCAACAGAAAACTGACACAGTTTATCACTGCCTCTGGTTGGACATTTTGCCCTAATTTGATAGTCTGCAATTTGTTTCTAAGGTAGGAATCAAATATAGTTCAGGTTCATGGATTTATAGGCCTCTGTAAAATGTCTGCTATTGAACTGATGTCATGAATCTGTAAATCACCAAATTTCAAGCTTTATCCCCAAAAGAAACACAAGGGACTGCTCCAATCCCTCGTGATAATCTGTAGGATGACTAGATCTTTCCACACTAAAACCAGGCTGTCACCACAGAGCCACTGTTCCTTAAGTTCATTTGCAATGTGATGCCTGTGTGCAGCTGACACAGATGGACATTTTTGACCACTCATGGAAACTAAGCTGGTCTAGTTCCATTTCACACATTTTCAATCATTTCCAGGAAGCTCACAGCAACGTCCCAGCTCTAGTTACAGGAGAAAGGGCTTAGGTACAGAAAACAGATCCTACCTTTCATGGGCTCTTTCTGACACAAATCTCAGGCTTTCAGAGCTGGACCTCATTGCTGCTGCAGAGGAATTAAACTTCAGCAAAGTTCTTATAAGAATTTATAAGTACTATGTTTGCTTTTATTCTTTGAATATGGAAGATCATCATTCTCTTCACTAAAAGTGTGAGTTTGTTTTTAATAACGAGGACACCTCAAGTACAGTTGGTGTCTTCATTTTAAGCAAATATGTGTAGAAAACTCCAAAAGGTTTCCTCTCATCTGAGAATAAAAGAAGTCTTTGCAGTCTTAGGACAATAGACCTTTGACACTCTGTTCTGATATCCTTGTAATCTTCTCACATTTCTTGATGTTTATCAGTACAACAGAGACTATGCTGTACTAACAGAAATTGTGCCTGGATCTCCTTCACAGATGCTGAGGTGGGGTCAGGAGCCAAGAGGTGATGAAGGTAAAAAGTATGGTTTGTTTTTCAGTTTTTGCTAACAAACTGCTTAGGCTGATTTCAAATGCTGGGTGCCTCCTTTGGGCAGCTAAAGCTTTGGCTGTAAATCAACTAAGAAAACTGTCTACATGAACCAGCTTGCCTGCAAAATTCTCCCGAGCTGAGCAGTCCCTGCCATGGGCCTAGCAACCTGAGTCAGGAGTCTGCAGAAAGTCCATGCAACAGTAATGGGGTCAGCATCCTATGTCCTCATGTGTGCATCCTGGGACACTGCTTCATTCACAGCATTTAGCTCCAGTCTCCTGTGTGGTTGACTCTCCAGCTGTCTTCAGGGCTGTTTGGTTTTTTCTACTTTGTTCCTTCTGTTGTACCTTGAAGGCAGGTTGGTGGCATTTAAGGAAGCCCTTGACTGTCTTTTCATAAAAGACCGCTTGCTGGCAGCATTAGCATTTTTTAAGGTGACTACTACTATAACCTTTATGATATACAACACAAACCTTTTCAGTGAAATGGAGTTGGAAACATACTAGCACCTCATCACAGATACGTAAAATGTGAAGTTTCTTTCAAGAGTAGAATTGCTAAACACTTAAAAGAACATGAAGAATCACAAAATCTGCACTAATATAATCATCACTTCTTTATTAAGAAGTGGTTTTGAAAGTGTGTAGGATTTCTTCAGGTGATTTTGTTCTAAATTACAGTCCTAATGTTTGTCAAAAATGAGCCTAATAGACTTCTTTTTTCTCTAAATATTTTGCCCTCTCTATCTTGCTACAGTTTTTATTTTTGGTAGTGTGAGTGTTTTGTGTACATTTCCTAGTACACAAGTAAATTTAGGAGTTTTTTCTAGGTTTGTTATTTACTTAGAAAAAAAATGACTTTTTTCTTGTTTGGAGTTAGTTAGCTTTGGAAACAGAAAAAGTCTAGAATTGAAAGTTGCACAGTGGTAAGAATGAAGTTACTGCATCTTATGGAAATCTTTATTCTGCAGGAGACAGTAATTAGCATTTAAGAAGAGGCATAGAGAACTCCTAGATCTGCTTTGCAAAAGTGTTATTTGCTTCATTTTATGTCAGAAAAACTGTAAGATTCTCTCACTCAACAATTACTCAGTTCATCTTTCAAACAGGTATTTCCTCAACTGTTCCCTGATCTTTGTACTTTGTAACAACGCCACAGGTTATACATTCACAGCCTCTGAAACTTAAGTTGCTCCCTCACTCTCATCTAGAAGAAAATACTGTTATCAGATGTTGACAACTTACAGATCTTTTTGTTATAAGTATCTTTCAGCAATAATTGTGATAATGTACATATCTGCATTACTGGTATCTGTGCTGTTCAATGTCTTCACCAATGACATAGTGGGATCAAGGGCATCCTCAGGAAGTTTACCGACAACAGCAAGCTGAGTGGTGTGGTTGACACACCTGAGGGACAGGATGCCATCCAAAGGGACCTGGACAAGCTTGAGAAGCGGGTCTGTGTGAACTTCATGAGACTCAATAAGGTCAGGTGCAAGGTCCTGCACCTGGGCCAGGGCAATCCCCAGTATCAGCATAGGCTGGAAGATAAAGGGATTGAGAACAGCCCTGTGGAGAAGGACTTGTAGGTACTGGTGAACAAAAAGCTGGACATGAGCTGGTAATGTGAGCTCACAGCAAGGAATGACAACTGTATCCTGGGCTTCATTAAAAGAAGTGTGGCTAGCAGGTCAAGGAATGTGATTCTGACCCTTTACTCTGCCCTGGTGAGACCCCATCTGGAGTACTGTGCCCAGCTCTGGATTTCTCAATACAGGAATGACATGGAACAGTTGGAGCAGGTCCAGAGAAGGGCCACAAAAATGATCAGAGGGCTGGAGCACTCCTTCTCTAAAGAAAGACTGATAGTGTTAGTGTTACTCAACCTGGAGAAGAAAAGTCTCCAGGGAGACCTTATTGTGGCCTTTCAATAATTGAAAAGTGCCTATAAGAAAGATGAGGACAATCTTTTCAGCAGGGCTGGTTGCGACAGAACAAGGGCCAATGGTTTTAAACTAAAATAAAGTAGATTTAGACTAGATGTAAGGAGTAATTCTTTTTACAATGAGGGTAGTGAAACATTGGAACAGGTTGCACACAGAGTTGGTAGATGTCCCATCCCTGGAAACATTCAAGATCAGGTTGGATGGAGCTCTGAGCAACCTAATCTAGTTAAAGATGTCTCTGCTTACTGTAGAGGGATTGGACTAGATGACATTTAAAGGTCTTTTCCAACCCAAATCATTCTATGATTCTGCTATTTTATGATTCTACCTAACTTCTAAGGAACCATCCAGGGGAGAGAAACATTTTTTTTTTCCAGAGCTTTGCATTAACTGTATGTCTGTGTTGCCATGTGAAAGCCACAGAGTTCAAATTGGGGAACGAGAACTATTGTAAAAATACTGTGTCTGGAAATGATCTTTCTAACTTTCCATTGTCTGTAATAGATTTTCTTCTTTGAACCAGGTTGTTGCATGGCCATATGTTAAGCCTGATGCATTATACTTAATTCTTTGCACCTATATTTACTGGAACTTTTCTTGGACAAGGAAAATCCATTCTTTCAGTTCAATGATCAGAGTCCTATTTTATATACTTCAGCAACTACCAGCACAAATGAGATGTTGAGGCAGAGAATATACGTTATAAAGTACAGAGGCTTTCTGGCTTTTTAAAAATAAATCTCAATACTTCAGGTCTCACTTCCTGCTCCTAGTCTCAGAGCTACTACTGTCTTTTGACCCAACCTCCTCACTTCAGCTGGCTTTTCAAAGTACAGTCTCTGGAGCACAACACAAAAGCCCAGACAGATCATATACAGAGCAAGCTCAGATCCAGGAAAACCTCATCACTTGTGCTTCATGGCTTCCCTATAATATGTAGCTACTTACAGTTTTAATCTTGAATATCCAAATCCAAGCAAAGCACCAATCTAGTCATACAGAGAAGAATGGTGTGAGGAGCTGTTTTTCTCAAATACACACTCCTTATTAGCTTTGTTGGGCCTAGTCCACCCGTTTTCCCACCTGGAAGGGCTCAAGACTGCCAGACACATCTAGTGTGATGCCAACCAGCTGTGAATCCAGCCTTCATGCCAGAGAGTCCACTGCCACTGGCATGGCCCCACTGAAGAAAAGTCAATATGTGCTGCATCCTTCATGGTTCCTCTCATCTTCCCAAAAACTCCAAAGTAGGACTCTTGCTGCTGTATCCTGGGGAATGATCATTAGCTTTTGGATGACAATTATTCAAGTCCTTAAAGGCTTCATATGTTCAAGTGAGGAAGAATGGAATGATGAAATGGTAGCTTAGAAATTTCCACCAAACACTCTCAGCTGGAGTCTATTCTTTTTTAATTGTCCTTATTTGTTTCGAAAGCAGATCTGAGTGTTACCCTCCGGTCTGTGTGCTCATCCTGACTGAGCTATGGAAGTTGCACCATTTCGTCAAACCATGGAAACTCTCTTCAGAAGTCCATCTGCCTCCAACTGAGAGCCTCACTGCTTTTTAGAAGTCATCTCCTATGTATGTTACCAACCCCTCAAATGTTGTTTGACCAAGTGGTGTGCTTGGAGCAGCAGTTTAGAACATGTTCCTGTATCACTGTTTCTCTTCTTTCTAGTTGTCATTTCTCACACTGGGGCTGACAAGGTCTGAGGTGGTGCCATTCCCTCCAGGAGGAAGGTGGGAATGGCATGAGGTCTTTGGTTTCCCCTGTTGATGAGCAGGCAAAGGAGAATGCACTGTCCCCTGGGATCATTCAGATCCCAGAGCAAAGGAGTCCAGGACATGCACTCTCCCTGCTGCTCTGTTGGCCACATTTGCTCAGATGGGATGTATACATTACACAGCTGACAGTGGTTTTTGCATAGGTCTGGGTGTAGCTTTCAATAAATGATACCAGAGTTGTAGAGCTCTGAACAAAATTTTCTGGGAGTTTGGATTTAGACCAGGCTATGTTTCTCCTGGTCCCACCTTTCCCTGCCTGGTCATGAGACAGAAGAGCCCCTTTAGACCTTGATATCCCTGGAAGTGTCTCACCTTCCTTAATGGGAAGGTAGAGAAATTCCCTCATGGGTGGGTGGGTCATCAGAGGCATGATAAGAGACAAGAATCAAAATGTTGAGAGCTTGCACATATTTGATACCAGGGGTAGCAGGGGCACCAGCAAGCAGTGGAACAGGACTCTGCCCCAGAATGGGTCCAGCATGGACTAACAGAGTAGTTTGATCTCCAGCCCCTAGGAGTCAACAACCTTGCTGCTATGATGAGGAGATGTGGGTGAGTGAGAAGTGTGTGAATGTGAATACAGACCACCAGGATCAGAGCTGTTATCATGCATTTCACTTGAGCCTTTTTATGCCCATTCCATGTGGCTACAGGGAGCCAGGGTGCACATCTGACGGGACCTTTGTCCTAAGCTCTGGCACCTCCAACTCCTTCTCCTGCCAGTAATGAATCTTTCTGCACTGCTTGATGTGGGGACCCTTTAAGTTCTGCTAACGCAGACAGCTAGCTCTGGTGACAGATCTCCAGATAGCACGTTGCTGCAAGTGAGCAGGTGCTGCCTAAAGCCAAGGACACATAAAAGGAAAGTTTATCCTGTCAGAAGCCCTCTCATTAATCATCTTCAAATGCCATACCATTCAGATGTATTTCTCCCCATTAACAAGCTTATACAAGCAGGCTTGTTTGACTGTAGCTGGCAGTGAGTGTAAGTCACTAGGAACCCATTGTAGAGTGTTTAGTTTTTTAAGTTTTCTCCTTTCCAAGGGTGTTGAAAGGTCCCATTTGCAGGTGACACTGCCTGCATTGTCCACCTTCCAGAAAACCCTGCATCTGTCAGCCACTGGAGAGCTTGTTTTGTTCCTTCTCCTGCAGCCCTGCCCTCTGTAGTCACCTGCAACGAAGAAAGGCAAACAGCAGCCTAAGCTCGCCTACCTTCCTTTCTCACCTCCACAAAGTAACTTGTCACAGCCATGAGAAAGGTTTCTATTTAAAAACAAAGAGCTATGACTGCAGTACTGTGACTAATATTGGAATTTAGCAAGAAGTCAGCTCTTGTTTCAAGAGGTTGTGTTGCAAGTTTGGGAACATTCGCTACTAAAGCTCTTGATGAATGACTCCAGGAAGAGGGAGTTAGTTTTTCTTATTTCTTCTTCCCTTTCAGTGCTCATTTTGCACAGATGATAATGAGGAGTGTCAGGCAAGCATGTAGCAAACTGTTTTCTCTCTCTTGACAGAGCAAAGCTATCATTATGTCAGTCTGATATTGAGAGCCTGCTGGACTTTGACAATAAATAAATTCAGAAACAAAAGTTGGCTTTTTTTTAAGTAAGCATTATAAATCACTTTACTCTTTCAGGACTGAATCATTCAGGACATCTCATAGGTTTCATCCTCCCGCATTCACTTTTTTCTGCCTCAAACGTGTAGTTTAATTGAAGTCAAACTATATTTTAAATATAGTTTAAATAACAATTTTTAAAAAGCTTTAAAAGATTCTATCTTTTTTTTTCTTCTTTTGACATCTTATATTTACCATAGGTACTGACAG
This sequence comes from Brachypteracias leptosomus, assembly GCA_013401335.1. Lineage (NCBI taxonomy): Eukaryota > Metazoa > Chordata > Aves > Coraciiformes > Brachypteraciidae > Brachypteracias > Brachypteracias leptosomus. The sequence goes on from VYZX01005352.1 coordinate 9,763, forward strand.
TGTATGAACTTGCAGACTTCCAATTCAGGCCCAAACCAGGCAAAGAAGGGTCTCTGCAGGTTCTCAGTGCCATCACATCTTCACTGTCTCTGCTGCTTCTGACAATAAGGCCTGCATCTATGTCTCTGTCTGGGTGTGCCAAGCTGCACAGTAGTTTCTCCTATTACAGGTGAAATATAACCATACTTCAGATTTTCTGGGGAATAACTACCTTTTTTTTGGTAACATTTTGGATCAGAATTTGTTGGAAGTTTCTGTTACTAGGAGTCTTTTTCGCTAGTGTACAATCTCCTGTTCTATCTTTTTTCCTGGAACCAGAAGAGAAGATGTGAGCACTGCACCATACACTATTACCTGAGCTGTGCAGCTTTGTTCAACAGGTTGTGCAATGACCATTGAAGCTTAAGAAGGTCAAAATTATAATGAAGACCATGGTTTCTTTTCCATGCTCTGGGCTGCTTATCTCCTCATAAGGCATAAGAAATTTTTTCGCTGTGAGAAAGCTTCATATGCTTATCTTTTCTTCTGTTTCACTCCTTCCTGCTAGCCAGGGGATCATTGCTGCAGAGTGGAAAGATGCTTTGAGCCATGTCTGTTCTCCTGCTCTTTTGCACACTGTATCAGCTGGCCTGTCCTTCCTCTGTTGTGCTTACAAATGTGCTGATTCCCTAGAAATTGTGTTGAAGGCATCAAGCTACACCAGGAGATCAGCTTTCCTCTGTTTCAGAGACTATGTGCTCTAATCTTGTTAATGGTGACAGACGCAACCCTTCAAGCAGGTCCAGTGTCCACACCTCAGTTACTAATCATGAAAGAGGATCTTGTACAAGAATTTGCCAAATTAACACTTATTTCATCTGGCTTCCAACTCACAGGTTGACTTTGCTGGAGTTGTGGTTTCAGCGTTAAGACAAAATAATAAATATTCAGTCTGTGGTGTGTCTCAAAATGAACTTTGCAGAGAATGTAGCTGATTGCTTCACCACTTTCACCGTCCACCTCAGTGTTTATTATTGTACCAGATGGCTCAAAGTGTAGTAGTTCTTTAAAGACACAGAAAAAGGTACAGCCCTGGCTGCAGAGAGGTAGCCAACATCCTGCTGCCCCTCGGATCAAGGGTTGCCAGAGCTGGGACATATTACACTGATAGAGAGAGACTGGCATCACAAAGCTGGCCCCAGTATACACAAAGTGTACATGTTCTCTTTTTAAGCAGACTCACTTGTCCTGTTAGCTTTTATTCTGGATAAACTCTATAAATGACAGCTCAGCCATACTAATCCACCATTCCACTTTTTTTCTTTTAAAGAGAGGCAATTCCTCATGTTAGAGAACTAGCATTACATACTCCAGAGGTGGTCTGATGTGACTCTCCCTTAGCTTTCCTTCTTAGCTGTAGTAGAATTATTGCTGATCATCCTCTGTCTTACTTACAGCATATTAAGATGTCCTTTTAAAAATCTTGATTTAATAAATGAATTCTTTTTTAATATTGTGATAAAGAATCATCAAATCCAACTTGCTTCATACCTTGAATATTTAGAACTGCTTAGTAAGCCTGATATAATGAAGTTCCAAAGTCATCCAGCCACCAGTTCTGCTGTGATAATATCTTTTGCATTCACTGGTTTATTCTCATTTATCATGATAAAGATAATATCAATTCTGCCCAGATCAGGAAGTGATTATGCAAGATCTATAAGCACTAAAGCAAACCCTTGCTGATAGACAAACATGCACCTATTGTGTCAAAGAAATACCTGTTTCCACAGAAGTCCAAATACTGTAAGTTTGAATATGTAATAGAGGATAATATTTTTCTGGACCATCTACTGCTTCTTCAGAAGACATGTCTAAGTGGAATTGACACTAATAGAGCATATATGCAAAGAGTGAGGATCACATTTATGACCTTAAGAGACATGTAAGTTGGCTATGTGTAATTGTCTTTTGGCTTGGAACAGTTCCAAACCAAAGTAAATTTAGATATATTAGGATGAAGTAAATGATTGATGATTTTATAAGAGCCATTGGATGTTCTTGCTCTTTTTTGCACAGCTGCACTACCATGGGCTTCATTGGCCTTATACCTGACTAACCCTTACAGAAAGGAGATTGTAAACGTGCTCAGAAAATTACGTACTCCATCCAAAGCCTATTGCAGACAATAATGGACTCCCACTGCCTTTAGAAGACTTTGCATAAAGGTCTGTGTGTTCAAAACAAAACCCATGGCTTGTTGAGCTAAAAGTTGTATGTAAAAATATTATTTAGTAACATTTGTTGTAATGTAATGCCTGTTGTTGATGCAGGTCATTATTGCAGGACATAGAGCAATATGATGTTGATGCAGTTGTTGATGCAGGTCACTATTTTGGGGGACACAGCAATACAGAATAGTTATTTCATGTAATGGCTATGTATGCACACATATAACCATTTTTACTACTTTTGTGAGAAATTTCTGAGGCTCCATAGGAGATTTCTTTTTGTTAGAGTTTATAAGTATGTGGGTAAAATGTGATCATTGTTTTCAAGGGTGCAGAAACCTGAAAAACCAGTTGCTTGTCATACTAAATGTATTCATATTTGAGAAAAAGTGTTGAGCAAGTGAGACAACTTCTTGTAGAGATACTGTATATTTTAGAAGCAGATACATGCAGATGCCTCACCCTGTCAGTCAATCCATCACAAAACAGCACATCAGTGAATTCTAGGAGACAGCAGCCACTGAGAAAGGGAATGGCATTATGTTAAACAGCTAGCATCAGAGCAGCACCAGGCCAGCTGGGGTTGCCAGTAATGAACAGTTAAGCTTTAAACTCTTAAAGCTCATAGCTCATTTCTCTATTGCACCAAAACACTGCAGTGCAAACTCCTTCTGTGTAATTGACATGATGTTGAAGGCTACTGCCACAGCCTTGGTTTACATTTATCTTCAAAGCACAGGGTTGCTGATGTGATGCCAGCAAATCATCTTTTGACACTGCAAATGGAAGTTTTGTGGGCTTACATCTGGAAAATGCACCAGATATGGTACCATTCACATCAAGGAAATTTCTCATTGGCCTCCTCCCTAGAAGCACTCTCAGTGTGTACCCTAGCTAAACCCCTGTATCCTTGACTGCAGTGATTTACACCCACCTTCCTCTGGAGTATATAAGTCTCTCTCCCCAAAATGTTCATCTTGTTAATACCAATGTAAGCCTGGATGATAATTTATCTGAGTTGTAGAAATAATTCGTTTAGACCCTAATGTGATTTTTCTATCAAGCCATGAAATCTGATTTTTTTTTCCGCACCATGTCCAACTGACTGAATGTGTTTTCTGTCTTTGTGATTTACACTGTACCTAATTGTAGCATGAACAGGTTAGCTTTTCAGAAATAACTAACAGGTGTACAATTATGTGCACTTACATTACTCCTATCCGGGTGATTTCACACTCCATATCCAAATGCAGCAGCTTATTTTTCTTCTTTGGCAAGTGGTTGAAAACTAACTCAAGGTGGAATGTGCTCTGCTGGAAATCAAACTGTAAGCATGAAACTTTACCATGGTCTTAAGACAATGTTTGCTTCATGTTGTAAAGTACCATAGAAAGTTGTCAGTCAGGTGACTTCATTATTTGTGTATCCCTTGAAGTATATTTTAAAGACAGATCACCATCTAAGTAATTATTGGGAAGGGATAAAGTGGGAGAATTGTATCATCAATGACACTCCAAACAGTTTTCTATATGCCTTAGCTGGACATAGAGTGCATGAAGTGCTAGTGACATGAAGTTCATAGAATCATTAATTAGAGCAAATAACTTTGCTAATATTTATATTTTTTAAAAGATTTCATAGAACATTTTGATTTTGAGGTTGGTTTTCAGTTGCTGTTGCTGTTCCTATTATGCAAAATATGTTTTATGTATGTTATATATGAAAATTGGAGACTTCCATTTACTTTTGCATTTTAAAAAATCAGCTCTGTAAATTGAAGCTAGACTTTGATTTTCGAAATAGATCTTTCCTGGTAGCTTGTTCATGAAGAGCTGTATGACAGACTGCCATGCATTTGAGTACCAAATAACAGAGAGAGTTTGGCCTCTGAAGTGAAGTGAGTGTTGGAAGATGAGGCCTGCAGTGACTGGAAAACTGATCATTTTAAAAAAAGGGTTTAATTACATTTTTACTGCCTGTGACATATCTTCAGCTATCTCTTTCTCTCATACAGGCACTGACTCACCTGTATCACTTGATGCTGAAGACTACTTTGAAGTAGCAACTCAAAGCCTTCTTGATATCTTGTATTCTCCTCAAGCATGTTAATGCCATTCCTAATCCAATATTTTAAAGATAAAAACTTCCATGTACTTTGTCCAAACATTGAAGGAAATTTGTCTTGTGGAAAAGCTATTTACTCCATGTTGTCTTGAACTCTGCCTTGCTTCAGTTGTGCCATTGATTTCTCTTCTGCTGGAGAGCTATCTCCAAAAACTCAGGACTCCAGTACCACTGGTATGAGAAACTCAGAGTTGATTGTAAGAAAAAGATGTGCCTGCCGGTATAACTTCAGAAGCCATTGGGGTTTATGTTATTAATATTTTTTATTAAACAATTTTCCAAGTGCCTTTAACTGAGAGAAAGGAGCTGTCAGAGGCACATGCAGTAAACGAAGGGAGGTTAAGAAAATACAGGAGGTACATGAAACTGAGTCTTCAGTTTGTCCACAGTGGGATCAACCAGCACTTGTTACATATTGACTTCAGTGTGAGATGGACAGCAAGAAGGACAAAGCAGAACAAAATGCACACATAAGGTGATTTTAAAAAGGTGAAGAGACTGGGGGCCAAGACCTTTTTGCAGAAGTAAAAATCTGTAGCATTCTTCATAGAGCCTACAGTTCATGTACATATTGAATACATAACTTCTGCACTCTTGGCTCTTCTGGGCTCCATAAAGATCAAAGAGGAGCCAAAATACCGCAAGACCTTCAAGAACAAGCTGAAAATGTATGGCTGCCCTCCAGAGATCTTTCCCTTGTTTTGTTCAGCAGTAATTGGTAATAATAGGTATTGCGAGAAGGCCAAGTGCATGCTGTGTCTGTTCACACATCATTCAGAAAGAACTTTCAGAACAAAATGCTCTCATATGTTCTTTGGAATGAGTATCCCCCTCCAAGTTATGCAGATCTCCTTTAGAAGACAAAACCTTTCAAACTACTGAGCTACCTTACTTCTCCTGAGGGATTGTGGGCTGAGAAGTGCTCCACAGGGCAGGTTTAGGCTCCTGGCCTCTGCTAGGTGGATGAGAAGCTTGCCAAGCTGAGCAGGTGGGCTGGATTGAGGAAGCCACAACTGAAAGAGGGCATTACAAGGTGGCTGAGTAGTTACAATAGGGAAACAACCTGATTGTTTCAGGGGAGGAATCTGGTAACCTATAGTTTCCATACAACTCCTTGGTTCCTTCAAGACAGCTAGAGAGCTTTCTGTGCACCAGCAAGCACAAAGACCCTTTCCCTTGCTCTCCTTAGCTGTGTCAGCTGCTGTGTAAGGCTGAATGTCCAGTCTGTAACAGGCTAGGTATCAAAGCAAGGGAGGAGTTTGTTACCCTCGTATTCTCTACAGCTTGGTCAGAGTTCAGGCAGGGCCATACATCTGAAGCATGAAGATTTAAGTGACTCTTAGCCAGTCACAAAGGGACAAGTAATTTCCATCTCTCAAAGAGGATAATGTGGGGAGCTGTAATTTTTAAATCTACCTTGTGAGACACATTTAGGACAGGCTATGTTATTCCACAACCCGCATTACATGCTGCCAGCTGGCAGATCTTTCAGTACTGCAGAAAGCACATCTCTGCCAGACTCCTTGTCAACCTGTAGTATCAAAAGTTGCAGGGTCTAAAAACTATCCACTGTAGCAGCATGGAGCAATGAATTTCATCACCACGTCTGAGTGTAGACAGAAGTGTGGAGGGAAAACAGAAAAGCTTTATGCAGCTGATTGTCCTCTGTGTCCTCTACAAGCAAGAAAGACAACACCTGGTGAAAGCTTTCTTCATGACAATAGCCATCCCTAACAAACTTTGTGTTTTAAATGGTTTCAAGTGACCTGAACAAAGGATGTAAAATATGATATGGTAGTACAAACATTCAGAGAGAGCTACATTCCATAAGAAAATATGATGATCTGTTTTCAGACATGGAATTCAGAAAGGAGCAGAAAGTTGAATTATATACGATCAATTCAGGGCTAAAAAGCCAACCCTCATTTTGAACATCTCCTGAGAAGAGAATGACAGGGTGACACAGGCACAGGGTAAAATACTCATAAACAAATGCAAGGCCTAGAACTGGTCACTGAAAAAGCTAAAACATGGGGAAAGGTGCTCAAGCTGTACTGCAGGTTTATGAAAGTAGGCAGCTCACAAAGTTCTCAGTAAGCATCCCTAGGGCAACAGTCACACTAGCAGTCTTCAACAACAAGCAACAATAAGAGAAAGGTGCACAAACTTCAGTGGATCACAGCTCTTTGCAAGAAGTCGCCAATGCCAGAGACCAATGCAGACAACTCAGCAATGGCCTGATGCAGTTAATTCTCCTTGAGCAGAAGGATGGAGTAGATGGGGGGTTTTATCCCTTGCAAAGTTATCTTCTATGACTGTGTAAGAACACCTTTGTCCTAGGGAAATTCCTCACTGGAGAAGCGGGGAACCTTGCACAGAGTAAGAATGGACTGTCAGACTGAAATGTATTTAGTTCAACTGCGGCATTGGTAGGCAAGCCCATAGGCACCGGCAACACTGATATTTGCTCTCAAACAAGTTACAGACACTATAAGGTAAGCAGGAAATTTTAGGCTCTACAGACTTTGTCATTTGTGGAATGCCTGAAATTTATATCCCTGTTAAGGACAACTGAGACAATGTGACATTTGTTACACTACAGGAACAAAGTACCCACAATTATATTTACAAGTTGTTAATTCATGGACTCTCAATGGAAGAGAAAAGGACCTTAATACCTGGACAAAACACAGCATAGCTCTCAATGGGGTACAGATCTGTGAAGAGCTCCAACTGTCATACTGTTTACTGTCTTAGGAGATTTCTTACTTTCTCACAGAGAAAAAACAAGGGAGAGATACACGTTATCTTCCTGTAGCCCTGTTAGTTACATTAGAAGAACCAGAGGAGATGAACAATTACTGTATTTTCCATGAAGGAGAAACTCTAGGAGAGAAGACAGACATCAAACCCATATTTACTTTTTTTTTAAGTCAAGTGTATGTCCATCAGTGCTTGATCAACCACTTACTTTGGAAACAATATTTATTCATATTGCCACTTAGGTAGCCTTCGGTATCCAAAGGGATTTGATTATAAGGTAATCTTTAAGTTGATATGGAAGGTCTGCAGAAGTAATGTTTTGGTCTGATAGAAGTAGAAATGGTAAATAAATTCGTCTCTTTTCTGTAGAAAGAGATTATGCTGCTGAACTGAGGTGTAAACTTGGCATCATAAGGTCAGACAGCTGGGAGAGTGCTTATGGGTAAAGTGCATTACAGTCTGAAGGGTCATCACTGTATGACAGAGTAGCAGTATGATATATCAGGCACCAGAGTAGGAGGGAACCCATAAGCAAATGCTTGCCCCAACAGGTAAGAAAAAATGTGGAAAAGGCTTAAAGCTGTGGAAAAAACAGTGTGACTTAGCCTCTAATTCAGGGTGTTGCTAAGTACTATACTATCACAGACTCTATACAGCTTTGGTTGCAGCTCACCCAGATCTGCCCATAACACACAGTAGTCTGCAAGCCAGATACAGGTTCATTTCAGTCAGCAAACTTTGGACCATCTGACTTGGGTCAGTGAGTGATACTGTGCTGTGGACAAGTGCACAGGGCTGTGTTGGATGAGATTGGTATTTGTTTTGCTCTGTGGAGTGAGCTTTCCTGAGTAGCAGCCACTGCAGGCAGCTTCATGGTAGGAGCAAAGAGCAAGGCTGCTGCAAGGCTGGCCAGGCACTAACAGGTACCTACAAGGCTATTTCCTCTGAGGTTGTGGTGGACAATCTCACAGAAGGAGACTATATGTTCCCTGGTTCTCTTGCTTGAACGGCTTCTCCTTCCAACTCTGCAAATTGCAAATCCTGCCTCATTAAGGGGTCACTGAGGGCAAAGTAATGACCACAAGATACTCATGATACTTTGGAATAGGCTTCACTTTGCTGCAACTGTTTCCATGACTGTAGGAGCCTTTCAGATCAGGTGTATTTATCACATTCACCTGTTCCAAATTTATTTTGGTATAGCCTTTCAACTCATTCTAAATACCTAAAAGGAGATCCAAAGAAAGCATTAGTTATTATTTTTGAAGGCAGAAAACGGTATGAAAAAATGTCCTGGTTTCAGAAGAATCTTGTGTGTAGGACAGCCAGTAAAATATCCTGTCACAAGTGAGAAAGCAGATACATTAATACATCCAAGGAACTGGAAACAAGATGAGTAGAGCTTGGCAATCAGTACATCCACTCATATTTGAATTCCTTGCCTCCTGAATAGCCCAGATATTGTACTGTATTTTGAGCTTTAACACATCTTTCACCACTAGCTTGCTGACTAGCCTTGTTCAGACACAAATGGAAGATGCCCATAAGTCGTTTTTTCTTTTTGTGTGTGTGTGATTATCAAAGGCTGTAGGGTCAACAAGAAATGTAGAGATGCATGATGTCCAGAAGGGGAAAAGATGAAGAGCGATGGATGGAACAGGGTTACTGAATGCTGGTATGCAAAGAGGAGGTCCTTGTTAATGGTAAAAGTAAGGAGGACTTATAAAGATAGCACTTCCTCACTCAGTCCAGAAAATAGCACAGGCATGGTTTCGGCTCTGAAGAAACTGGAGTGCGGGACTGCTGACCATTCCTTGGAAGGCTTGTATCTACCCAAGTTCACTGTAGGAAGGGATTGCAGTAATCTAAAGCTCATGCTTAGGCATGAGGCTTCAGAAGCACAATATGGACACCGTGTGGTACTAGTTACAGGCAGGAATTCATTTAAGTTGTTCATACTAGTTACAGACAGGACGTCTGTGGAATATAGGAGTCTGCTGATTTGATGTAGCTCACAAGCACCACTTTCTTCTTCCAGTATGGATGTAGCCCTATTTCTTAGTCTGTCTTGGTAAAATGAGGATACAGCTTACCTATAACATGTGGGAGTAATAAGCCTCAACTAAATGATGCTTACAAAGTACTTTGCATTCCTTGAAAGGAACGTGTTGTACAAACACAAAATATTTCACTCAAACTTTATGTAAAGGTTGCATTTATAAATGGTCTACAAGTAGGTAACAAATGATTAACAGATGTTATGGCCATGTTACAGAGATTAATGTATTTTAGATGGTTATAAACTATCTATCGAGTTGTTGGACTCTTTAAAGATCTAGAGAAGTAGATTAGCCATGGATTAAAATATCAATCATACACTAAACTCATTTATAAATGTACCCTTAGTAAAAAAGGTGAATATACCTACCATAAGATTTCATTCATGGGAAAATAGCAATGGTGAATCAAGCCTATCATTTTACTGCTACAAACAAGATGGGAGGAAGCATTACTATTTTCTTTAAGAAGCTTCATTTTGTTTATGCAAAAGAATTCGTGTAATGGAAATTACGTGTTTTTAAAACCCTCTTCTCTTACTCTGAAAAAGACTAAACTCCCCTATGCCTGTGGATTAGACTCTTTGCAGTCTTTTCCCGCATAACTACTGAAGTGAGTTTGTTATATCATTCTTCTTAGAAATTGATGCAAAGCAAAAAGAAAGTAGGTATAAAAATACAAAAACCTAAACCTCAAATTATTCAACTCCCCCCAGGGGTCTAACATTAATGAAGCTAATAAATAAAGTGGTAGCAAAAGCAGTCTTTGTATCCAGTTATTGCACTTAATGTCAGCCTTTCTGAGCAGTGTTGCTCCAATTCAGTAGTTGTTACTTAAACACTTCCAACTTTTTACAGCTTTTAAGTAGTCCCATGAGAATGATTATTCCAGATTTGTAAGTTATTTAGCACTCAGCTTTTTGTTCCCATCCTCTGTTTTCTGTATTTTTTATAATTTCTAATTTTGTCAGAAACATTGTTGGGTGCTTAGTGTCATTTAGTAGCCACTGTATTAGACCATGAAACTGATTCTAACCTTGTCTACTCTGGTGTAAATCCAGAATAAGTCAATAAAGATACAGGTTGTGTCACATAAGAGCATTAAAAATGTCTTTAGTCTCTGACCTTCTTCTAAAAACTTAAAAGACCCCTCTTCTGCCTGGTTCTGTTCATGGGAGTGTGAGTTCAATCAATAATCAGTACCACCATAATCATCCCACAGGGATATGATCAGTCTGTGGTTTAAATCAAATTGTCTGCCATCTTGCCTGATCTTACGACTTCATGAAGGGTGCTCCCTAGTAACCTTTCTGGCACGCTAGCATATGTAGATTCCTTGGGCTCCTCTATTAACCACCAAGTCTCTAAGTATGGGAAGAAAATGATTCCTGCTGCTTGCATTTCAGGAGTAAAATCATGGATGTCTGAGACAAAAATAAAGGACTACCATGGGCACAGCCTGTATAAAACAGTCCACCCTTACCAGCAGCTATTCATCCGGTATTATCAAAAACATCACCTGTTCTCCTACACATGGTGTGTTGGGCACCGCTAAATGACAACAGCTGGTAAATAATGACTTGTATATAGTCTGTGGTAAACCACTTTAAGTAGCTCCATCAATTTATCTTTGATCTAAATTCATAAGCTGTTACTCCTCCTTGTGTAGTAAACTCCAGTGCGGGGTAGTCAGGGAGACCTTACTACAGAGTCTCCTCTAGTAGGTAAACAGGGAGACCTGTAGACTACCCTGACTGAGTCACAGCTGCAGCATAGGACAGACCTGAGAAGGATTAGCACTCACAGCCCTGCTTGGGATCATAACAAGTACAGAATGAAAAGCTTGGATTTTTATTTTTTTTTATCTTTATTTTCCAACATCATGAGACTGTGTTTTCTTTGCAAATGCAATTCCTACATGTTTTCTGCTCCCAACCTGTTGTTTACCTCCCTTTACATATGTGTTTTATTTCATGCTTTTATTAATTGAGATCTTCCCCCCTTCCCTGTCCCATGCCTTGAGTTTCAGAAGTAACAAAAGAAACTGTATTAAATCAATAAATTCCTAGCTGAGAGGCCAGTTCCATCTAAACCCTTAGACCCTCTGGGTATTGGCTTGCTGAGTGTAACCTGAAATCTTAAAACACTTTCTAGATGAACATTAAGGTACAAATGAGGGCTGGTTTGTCTCTCAAGTCAACACTTAAAATGAAAAAGCTGATGATGTTTTCATTGAGCTGGAAAGAGTGACAGACAGCCTCTTGACAGAGGATTACCAGGAGAGAGAAAACAGAGCTAAAGTTCTGTTTTCACTTTCCAACTGCAGAGAGAAGGAGGGAGGTTGGGGGGCTGGGAAGGAGGTTGGGAGTAGGGAACTGCATTTTTCCTTGTGTTTTTTTTCTGGGCTCAGTTACACATGTATCACCATGGCTAAATTAAAAGGCCTGTATTCTGCTGATGGATGGGCAGTAGATTTTGCATGGAACCACAGGAACTCTCAAGATAACATTGGCAATACCTGCACCAAAGGGAAATTGACAGTATAAGCTGACTATTAAGTTTCCCTTGCAGCAGCAGACTGGGATTCAATCCATGCAAGCTCTTTCTGTACACATCTTTCTGCACCAAAATATTTCAGACATCTTTTAAGGCTAGTCCTTAACAAAGTACTTAAAGACAGAGAAGCAGAAATTCACACTAAACTACCTTGCAAAAGCTATAAATTGAAATAAAACAACACACATCAGGAATAAAAAAGCAGAGCTAACTCTGGGATGCAGCAGAAAGCTCTGGGTTGTACTTGTCCTGCCAGCAGGGGTAGCTATCCCATCCATGAATAGGTCTTCCCCGGGCAAAGGAGGCAAGCATGAGCAACGACAGCAACTATCCAAGCTTACAGCATTGTTAAATCAAAACAAGGGGAAATTTTCTAGTAACTCGCATATGTGGCCTGATGGAGGCCTACTCCTTTTCCCCTCTGGGGTCAGACTGTCCTCTTTAACTGCAAATTCTTGTACCTTGCTGTCTCACTGCAGCAGGCCATGTCTCAGGATCAAGCTATGCCTATGTCCTTCCAGATGTCTGTATTTCTCTTGCTCTGAGGTATTATACTATTCCCATCATTGGAGACCTCTGACCCCAACATTTCCAGGAGGAACAACTTTATTGCCTCTGATAATACTAATATTTCTGGATGCTGGGCCGGTCTATGGGAGCAAAGGGGATCTGAAGGACAAGGAAAAGCAACTACTCTCTTACCGACCTTCTGAATTCTTGCTTCTCGGCCGATTTTGCCTATACAGCTCTGCACAGCAGTAGCGGGA
>VYZX01005352.1:36141-124776 GCA_013401335.1 Brachypteracias leptosomus
CAGGAAAGCTTCCTGGTCATAGTTACCTTCTCCTGAAGTGTGCACTCCAGGCAACGTGGAATAGGTCAGAGTAGAAAGTGGAAGACTGACTTTTGCCTTGAGTACAAATGCAACTTTCTAGCTGGAGCAAGCCTCAGAACCCAGCACCATGCAAGACACAATGGAAGAAACACTTCCCAGAGGGCAAGTAGAGGCTAGGAGAGTCCCAAGACACAGAGATGACCTGTAGAGTAAATGGGAGGAGAGAACTATTTCTGATGGACCTGGATGACACACTGCAGTGGTGGTTAAATTGTAGTGAGTCATTAAAAACATGTATTGAGAGACAGCCTCTGGAAAAGAAACTGTCTCTTGCAAGGACATAGTAGGGAGAAAATTGTTCATAAAAACTTGTGTTCTGTCTAGCAGATGGAAGTTGATCTATTTTAAAAGGAAAGCTTTTAATTTGGGTTTTAAAATGTTTGTTTCTGTAGTTTAGGTCTTGGCAATAATTCACACAGAGACCCACAGCTCTTTTGAGGTTTTCCACAGGCTAACTCCAAAGAGAAGATACAGGTGCATCCACCACCTGACTCTGACCAGTTCAAGATCATAGTGTGAGTGCACCACCTGTGACTCACTGGAGAGTCAAATAAAGCATGTTTGCAAAAGATACAGTGCCAGTAAGATCTTAATGAGTATATAGCAGTGAAGGAAATAAACAAACCAGGCAAGGTAGGAAGGCACTTAATTCCAGATCCCCATGGAATTCTGTGCATACTTGGTTGGTTGCTCAGGTGTTTCAAGAGTTACTATTATGTTGGATACTGATGAGGTTGGACAGTGCCAGGTAAGAGCAGGTTTACACAAGAGAACTTGTACCATTCTCCTTTCAGGAATGACCAAGCAAAGCTGGTGTTTCTGTTATAATTCTGTCTCTGTCTAAGCTCTCCTACCCATGCTATCTACTTGTATTTTCAAACAGAGGAGAAGAGTGCTGATGAGACCCAAGTGCCAAGATGTATGGTTTTATAAGATATATAAATATCTTTTGTATATTTAATATTTATATACTTATATTTACAGATAAGACACAAAAGTGTGGTAAAAGTAATACCCCTCCTACCAGGGGAAGTGGGACAGGATACCTATTCTAGCTCCCAGGAAGTAGCTAGGGAGGTTAGTCAATGTAACACTGTTATTTGTATAGTTGATTCAGGGTTGGTCTGGGGCCAGCTAGCATTGATGTTTCAGAAAATGTTTCTTTTCTTCAATTGTATTACTCACATACAAATGGTAGCCCCTGAAAGAGAGGAGAAATTGTTCTATTTGCAACGATTTTACAGACAATGATGAACCACTGAAAAGCATCTTCTGTCTGGAGCAGAAGAGCAACACTCTCCCAGAAGAAGGGATGAGTAAGGCGTTACCTGCCCGTGCAACCAGTTTCCCAATACAGAAGGCAATGTTTTCTTCCAGTACATCAGATATCAGCCTGTACAGAAGGTATGAACTGTTTACTATACACAGTTGCAACTGAACAGAACTACACAGGACACATCTTAAACTGGTTTTGTAGGGTATAATTTCTTCTCCCAGTCTTACTGCTCAAACACCTCTAAATATTGACTCACTTTGTACCATACTTGAAATGTACAGCTTGAGTTGTCTTTTGTAACTTGTTCATAAACACAAAACAGAAAACCAGTTCTAAAAATGGTGGAGATAGCATCTTAATTGTTTTGACAGCTACTTACTAGGATAGAAATGTTCCCCTTCCCACATATGTATTCCTCAAGTTAAATTTCAGTGATCTTCAGAAATTATGTTTTAAAAAAAAATTACTGACAAAACTCACAGGAATACAGATGTCCTATATGAATGTATCTCCCTCTCCTGTATAGTTGCAAAACTAAGTGTCACACATGTGAGAGAACATGAGAGGTGTGGCTGATGTTCAGTCTGCAGCAGCAGGAAAGATGCTACATTCTTCTTATGTCTAAAAGCCTCCAAGAAAAATGAAAAAAGTTCAACCTGTGCTTCTGCAAGAAAACTTGACAGCATTCCCTGGATCACTGTTTTGGATAAAGCAAATGGGCTTGGTTCTCCTTTTCCCAACTTGTCTGCAGTTGGGAACAGACTTTATGCCATTGATGAAGGAGAGAAAATCTTCATTAAGAGCCTCTTCACATTCTTGAAATGGCTACAGATTGAGGACCATCAGTAAGATGAAATTAGGACATGACTTCACATGGGGGATGCTGATGAACATATTTTCAGGCTGGTATCCTAGCTAGCACTCAGCTGATATCGTATGACAAAATGTCAGCGAAAAAGCTGTGTACAATATGGAGAATCTGTATCTTCATTCAAAACGTTTTCAATGTTTCTGAAAGGCTGACATTACATTTTTCTTTTACTTCATCTAATGAAGGACAGTTACTGAAAGCCTTTCTTAAGCCTCCTTATCTCATATAACCTGTCAGTGAAGGGCTAAGAAGGAGGAATCTGGGCCAAAACCCATGGATAAATGAAATGCTGGCAAAGGAAATACAGTTCATTTACACAGAAGATTTGACCTTTTCCTTTATGCTGCTCTTCAACTGCAATTAATAAACATATATAGCAAAGCTATTCTGAAGTAAAATCAGTGATTGGTCCCAAAAGCTGCTTTGAAAAGCATCAGAAGAGATCCAGAAGGCTAATGACAAAAGGATGAATGCTTTACAATGGTACAATGTATTAAAACGGGAGAAGAGTGCAAATTACATATCAGTTGTAGGACAGTGACCAGACATGGATTCATTAAGGCCACAAATTTCATGTTAGGATGGTCCTGGAAGGCACTGACCAAAGGTGGCTAAATTCTAGGGAGTCATTAAAACATGGGATATGGGACAATATCTAGAAGGAAACTGCCTTGCAGGGAAAAGAAAAACTATCTTTAGTCAGTAACTGACTTGCGGCTGAGTGCTGGGCTCTTGAGTCTGTAATCATTATACCACACATTTGCTCATGCTGCACTGTTTGATCCCCGCTCCCATGACAGATTTATGGCAGAGGTTTAAGTGGGCTGCAGCTCTCCCTCCAAAATGTTTGTGACTCCCTTCCAGCCTTCCCTTCAGCCCACAGCGTGACTGTATCCTGACCCTTCCCTCAGTGCAGGATTACTCTGCTTGCTCCCAACAACCAGCTGAAGGCAAGGGGAAGCCTTGCATCTTTGCATGCCAAATGCCTAATACTACAGGCTAAATGAGACCTATTTTTTATAGGTAGTTCAAAGTCCTGGTATGTGTCACCTAACACAGTCAGCTGCACTGCTCCAATCACTCAGATTCATAGGAAATCTGGGACCTTTCCACCACACCATACCAGGACAACAAAGGCCGTTTTCATAGACTTTGGCAACTTTTATGAGGCTGAAATAATCACATTTTGAGGTGTGCCACAGCCTATACAATTGTTTTCATAATTCCACCCCAGCATTTAAAATGTTGCCTTCAGTCAGCCTCAGAACACCTCTTTTTGCAAAAATATGAAAGATTCTAATGTCTGTATCTATATCTATATCTGTATCTTCTCTGAGTATATATGAAGCAAGCAGAGAAGGACAATGGCTGCAGTCTGCTGCTAGGTGAGTGAGATATGAGGACTGTTTTTTCAGCTCTAAACATCACTATATACTTTACTCATTATAAGGGATACATTTCATGAAAGAAGTTACAGGATGAAAAACAAAGTGAATGTCTTTGCACTACCTCCTTGTATACTTCTAAGGTGCCCTTTTCCTCTTCCTTTGTACAGTGGGATGCATTTTCTGAACACCATCAGATACAAGATGTACTCTACTGCATGCAATCATAATAATTGAGTAAAAAGTTAGAAGAGGAACAGTATAAGTCCTAGTGTAGTACAAATAAATGACAGAACTCTTCCTGATAACTGTGCAAGACAGATCTGGCAACTAGCAGAAATAGTCAAGGTGTATTTTATAATTGGAGACTTGACAAAGTTGTGTACACAACAAGCTTTTACATCTTACTGTGTATTTTAGATCATGATGCCACTTCACAAGCCTTGATACAGAGCCTGGTGTCACATTCTTTTCTCAAAAATACCAGCCTACACAGAAAAACTACCTGTAAAGGACCTTGTTTCTTATTTTAACAGAAAAGGTGAGGAATAAAAAATTGCAAGACACAGAACATGCAATATGTTCTTGCAAGGAAAGATGATACATGTGATGTCAGCTTACTGAAGAATTACTTGGCAGATGGAGGAGAAACAACAAAACCCATAAGATCCAGCTCAAACTCAGGTGATCTTGCATCTAATTACACTGCAGCTGTCCAACAATGGGCCTTGGAACATGCTGAGCCACTTCTTTGCATCTCCAGAAATATTTAAGTTCTTGTCCATGCCGAAAAGTTGTGGTTTGTTTACATTTGGATGTTTGCAGTAGTTACTTTGCAACCAAGAACAAGATACGCTCAGAATTCCCCCATATTCTCTTATTTCTCTCCAATTCCCTTGATAATGAGACAAAACAGTGCAGCTGGACAGAATTTTAAATATGTGTTTCTTATGCCATCTGCACATTTCCTCTGATAGTCTCCTGCCCCCCCCACCTCCAAGTCAGAAAAGCTGGGTTCAGCCACCAGTTTCTCATATCTCAAAAATTTTTTCATGCAAGTGATGCAGTAAGACCTGCCATCTGTTTTCCTCCTTGTTATCAGAGGCATAGCAACCAGAGCTATCCCAGGGATGTTTTAAAATTTGCTTAAAACAACATTGATATGACAGTGTCAAAAATAGATCAGCCAGACCAGGACCCCATAATTTTTACAGTTTGTACTGAGATACAAGCTTGTCTGAAGGGACATCAGTAACTATACTGGCTAATTGAAAGCTGCAATGTCAGACGTTTTAGCAAGCTACATTCATACATTTGGCAGATCTATGAGTAATGTTTTGCTAGCTGTATCTGAAGTATGGTGGAAACGGTATTCAGGCAGCAATGGTTTTCACGCATCAGAGTTCAGGCCTGAAATTTTCTTCTGCTTGCCCTCAGAGTGTGCTAGGATTTGCTGTCATTGCTTAAGAGCTCCGCCAATGAGCAGAAATAGCATGTGAGCATCAGTGTTTTTGAGGTTCTGCTCAGGTGAATGTCTGTTTAGCATGTTCTTGGGCATAAGCTACAAAATCTGTCCTCTGCCACAAAAACATGATGCCTGCTAGTTAGGGACACAGTTTAGGTGGATAGGGAAAATGATGATATACTGCAAGCAATGTACTCTCCAGAAGAGTTTTCACAGATATTGTGATCTTCTTGTTCACAGTGCTCTACTTCTTACTCAGAATTTCTCATCAATGTTCCTTCACATTATGTGTGTTGTGTTATGCAGTTGATCTTCACTTGAGCCACGTCTGAAAGCACTGCCAACAATACTAACTGTTCATTGCTGACACCATTCTACCTGCACCGCAACAGAGCTGTTTCTGTCCCATTGTTCTTCCACCCTATTTTGTGCTGAGTAGTTTCTCTCATGTTAATTAAAGAATAATGAAATGTTTCCAAGGATCACAGTCTTATAATACCAGCTTCTTTAATCAGTTAAAGTCATAGTACTCCTTGACTAACACTTTCCAGAAAAAATATCTTACTTCTCTTGCATTATATCACTAACTACAGAAACTAAGTCTTTAGCAGAGGTGTAAGACATGTACGATGTGTAGTCAGTGTCTGAACATATCCAAGTGAAAACCTTGTTTTGAGTCTTGAGTTCAAGTTTCACTCAGTAAACTGGTCTATATCCTTGGGTCATTTCAGACCAGGTAATGCAGACATTGGCAACTGTGAGTATATTATATGACTAATATGTCCCTACTTCTGTGTACGTCTCTGTCAGACTTCACAGAATTCTGTTGTCCACAAGAGCTCAGACACTCAAGAGGGAAATTGGGCAGCTTGGCACAGACACTCAGGTTGTGTCTTTCTTTGTAGTATATCCAACTGTCCTAAACCAGCAAGTGGTAGGTCTAAATGTTTCTCTTCAAATGTTTGTTATTCACTGGATAGTCTCATACACCAGGTGTGGTTTGGCTACTTTAGTGATTGAGCCTTTTTTAGCACAGCACATGTATAAAAAGGTGCTTACTAACACATTTTTCTGAGCTACAGTTTTTGTGTCCATTTCTATAAACACTCAATTATGTTTCTAATCTTTGTGTAATATGGATCCTTTCCATTTCTCCCATACCATAATGAAAAAAACGTGGATTTTTTTTTTTTTCCCAATGCTTGCAAAACTTAAGTAATCAGTAATATATCTGGATAGATTTCAGCTCTGCTTATATGATGGCTAATAATTACCAATATATTACATGAGTTTTATAAACACCCTAATTATGCCATGGCAAGGATGACCACTTAGGACCATATTTCATACATGACAAAAATGAGACCTGGAAAATACAGTGGAAAATGTCTCAATTTTTGCTATAAAATGATACAGTCCTTTCTATTATTTTAATATGATTGTGTCCAGTAATTATTTTTTTTAGCCATCAGTGGCCATTACAAGATTAGTTTCTATGCTGTTTTGACTCATAGACCCACCAGTCGATGGGTCTGAATTTCACTTTAAAGAAAAATACACTGGAAAGACAAAGGAAAAATGTGTCTGCTACTATGAGTATTGCCTGATAATCCCAATTTCTGACTTAATGTGCCTCCACCAATGCAAGGCACTGCTTCACACTGCAAGGATCTGATGTACTCATTCCCCCTTGAAGTCTTGTGTCTTTATTATTCTGGTTGTGTTTTTCATGCACATAGCAGTGGTAATAAAATTTGTTTTGTAATTCAGAACCAATTTTAGTAAATTGTGGTTCTTCAATGGGAGCTTAGTGTAGCACATAACCTTGTAGAAGATACTCAGCATCTCTTTGCTGATTAAATTCCAAATAGTGTCAAATTAATCTAAAATGTAAAACCCTTTCATGCACAATGTTTTTATGAAAAACATTGAAACTGAAAATGTAATATAAATGTAATCACAGCTCCAAATAAAAGTACTTAATCTGAATCCTAAAGGTCTCAGACAGGGAAAAGAAGTTCTCTCTCCCATATTTCTGTGTCAAGGCATTAGGATTTTATTGCATTCTTTCCTCAGCCACACATGATGTGTAAATTTGTTATTTACAATACTTGCACAAAGAGTTTGATGAGATATTCATTCCACAGAAAGACTTCTGTATAGGAAAATGCATGTGAAATAACCATATGCTACCTGAAGAACTGTAATGCCAGTAAGAAATATCTGAAGTCATGACACTCTTATTTCTTTTTAAGAAAAGCTGAAGGAAGCTGAAGACAACTCATGATACAGACTGAAACAGCAACAGGACAGTTCACTTCAGCTGTTTAGAGAGAAGACAGAACCTTTCACAAACTTGTTCCCTTTTGCTCATCCTGCTGTATCCCACATCATTTTTCCACACACTGTAGCAGGACTTACCTGCCTTGAAGGTCTGCTCCTCTTAGAAAAGCAAGGGCCAAGGCTTCCAGGTATCCTCTAAATCTATAATACATCCTCAGTCTTGAAGCATGTGCCAATAAAGGTTAATGAAGTCAATTTCTCAGGTATTCCCTGGAAGTTCTCTGATCCGTGTGTTTCTACCCAAACAGGGGATATTGCTGGTGAATCTTTTTCTCCTTGGCATCCCCGAGGAGTGATGCAAGTGGGGACAAGGCAGGAAGCCAGCATGGTCTTCTATCAAGAGCGTAAACCTAGCTATGGAGGGAGCCAGCAGCCCTACATCTAAACCAGCTGCCTCCAGCTTTCTGTAAGGTGATAAACTAAACTCCCCTTCCCAGACGGTGCTCCTCAGGATGTGGGAAAGGTTGCACTACTTTTTCAGTCTAAACTGATTGCACACACACACATTCACGCACACAGTGTCAACTCTCTCTGAGGGGGCAAAGCTACCTAGTGTGCATTTATAGCATAAACTCCCTAGGGTAAAGCAATCCTCCTTCATTACTTAGTTTAGGTTTTAAAATCATTTTGAGATGCTCAAACTACCTCAGCTAGTATGATGAGACTTCATACTTTGCTCTTGGTCTACTTATTTTATTGGTAGGGTCTTCCACCGTGAACTGCAAATGAGTTCAGTTTATATCCTTTCCTGAAGGTGTAGTTTAGAGGATTTCTTAAACTCAGTTCATTTTTTTTTTCAATTTTGACACAATGTGTAAACTAGTGAAAAATAACATAGCCATTCTTATTTTGATTACTGTAGTTATCCATTGTCACGGATTTCTAACATTTCCTTTCCACATCAATTCCTTTTCTAAAAAATAGCTTTCCACACAAAAAGGTGTAAAAAGTTTCAGGCAGAAAGGCCCACTGGAAAAAAGGCTGATCTTTGTCTCACACAGTGCAGATGATCACCTAGTAATATCAGCAGAATTTGAAAAGGGGTATGTTTTGATGTATTTGTGAGATAAAAAAAGGACCAGATGGCAATACTGTCCTACTCTTCCTGGTATTTTGTTGAATTTTGATGGACCATAATGGGAGATCACCATTTTCAGCTGTGTTCAGAACCTCTGCAGCACAGTACAAATTTGTATGATTCTTCTCCACATCTCTTGCAAACATGACAACCACTAACCTAGGGACAGAGTGTACTTTCCTACTTTAAGCCAATGATACTTCAAACAGAAATGGAGAAATCGAGGCCTTAACAAAGTTTAAATGTGGGACAGCATTCAGTAGCCCAACAAGGGAGAAGTATTGACTGCATGGATTATTTTTCTCGGAATTCTTACCTTTCTATTTTATTTAATTTGCACATATCAGAGAGGATGGAGTAACTGATCTCTTCACCACCAGTGCCATTGTCACAGCTGTTTTTGTATTTGCAGCTTTGTCACCAACATCAAGTGACTTCAGGGACTTAATAAGGACAAGCTCTTACTCATTGTGTTTAAATGGAGTGGCTGGGGCAGTACTGTCTGTAGAGCAATAGAACGAGTAAATTCTTCAGCATCAGCTGTTTTTGAACTATTCCCAATAGTTCCCTTTTTAATTCAAATTTTAAATGTTAGAAGAGATACTCTATAGTCTGTTCCAGCTATAAAATCATATTTTCCTTCTCATTCTGAGTGTCTGCAATTGTTCTCTCATAGTGTTTAACCTTTAAAGACAGGAGGTCAGTTGGAAGCTCTCCAGTCTGAAATGTGAATGTCCATATTTAAAATACAGAAACCCTTTTAAAAGGTTGAAGGTATTTTTATTTGAAAGCTCAGTTTATAATGACTGTTGTCCATCAACCCAGAACTACTTTCTCACCAGGGTTCTTTATTGTTTCTTTCTTATTACACGGTATAACAATTCTTTGGTACTCATTTCCTGAAGAAGATTACTTTTCAGTATCAAACTTCGCCAACAGGCCTTATTTGGGCCAAGGTCTGCAAATCTGCATTGCAATGAAGCAGGGCAGCTTTCCAGGCATTGCTGACTGCAGAAAAAAATCTGTTCTACCGTTTCTTTCTCTGTACATTTACTGCTGATCATGATTGTATGCACTGGGCTGTACTCATCTCAGAATTAGATTTTCTTGCAATGAAACACAAAACCAAGAGAAACTCGGCTGGTTTTGAGTTTCATTACAAAATCAAAAGTTAGCCCAACTTTTTCCAAAGGTTTGCTAAGGTTCTCAAAGTCTTTGACATAAACTGGTTGCATTTACAACTCTACTTGGCAGATTTATGGTCTCATATTGAAACAGACATTTGATTAAAAAAGGTACCTCAAGATAAGCTAGAGTTAAGGTGGCATTTTTTAGTTGTACCACAGTGACTTAGAAGCCCCATTATCAAAACTAGCTTAATGTGTAAATTTTGCCCCAGAGCAGAGCTTGGCACTGATCTCCAAAGCTAAAGAAAAAGTGAAATTTGGCTTTGTTGTACTGTGCTGCAGTCACATAAGTTTTTCAGACAAAAGATTATCACCAACTGGAAATTTTGCTCTTTGCATTGAAAAGTAGTAGTTTAGTTATTTTCAAAAAAATCCACTTCCTTGAAATAGACACTAGAGACACATTCAAATTAAAAAGAAAATAACCCAAAAACTTAAAAATTGACACTTTTTGAGTGAAGTATAGAAAATAGAAATAAATCAGGTTGTGGGCACACTTGAAAATGCAAAGTCACCTGGCACCATATTTGCCCCATATATCCTCCTAGTAACAAATAAAGTATTTCTTAACAATGTTACACAGAACCATATTAAATATACCTGAGACTGGATTTTGATATTCTGGTTCCTTCTGAAGATTGAGAAAAAATGCAAAGTATCTAGATAAGAATGCTAAACTTACATAAAAGTGAGACCAAGCTTCCTTTGACCCAAAGAATATTTATTTATTTATGAATAAAATTAACAGATCTCAAAAAAGAATCATGATTGAAGTTTAGAATCTTTCCTGCTTTCTTTCTGTGGAACATGGCCACTGTGGTTTTCAGCAGCTAGTACAACTTCTCGTCTTATTACTATGTATTAAAAAGAGTGTTGTGGATCAAGGTAGATACTAGCATTGTGAATTAGACCTTGAATTTTCTAAATTTGACTTGTAGCCTGTATTTGTGCATCATTGTTGAGGATTGGATCCAACGTTATAGTTGGCCCTTTCCATATCCACATCCTTATATTAATCCTAAATTAATCAATAGCCTGGTCACTAGTATAGTCCATGCATGGGAGGAAAAATTACTTTTGTCATACCCTTGTAAGAGTCTGGGATGGATCGATCTTCTTGAAGGGTCTTGGTCGAAGATTCTTTCCTAGGCCTGAGAAACTTTATTACAAAAGTTTTATCAAAACTTGATAAATTCCAGTGAAAAATCTCAGCTCAAGCCACAGGTTTTTATCATAAAAATTTTCAAATTATTTTGCTGCAGAATTTCCCTTTTCATGTTTCCCCTATCAAATTACCTACAGAATCACTATTGTGTGGTCCACAACTGCATAAATGCAATAAGAAGCTCAGAGGTAAAGTAGGATTTGTTCAGTCAGAGTTTACTGGAGAAATGGTTTAGAATCTGGTTGTATAGAGGTAGACATTGGTTGTAAA
This sequence comes from Brachypteracias leptosomus, assembly GCA_013401335.1. Lineage (NCBI taxonomy): Eukaryota > Metazoa > Chordata > Aves > Coraciiformes > Brachypteraciidae > Brachypteracias > Brachypteracias leptosomus. The sequence goes on from VYZX01005352.1 coordinate 47,263, forward strand.
GCATTTGACTCAGGGTTGTGAGGATGATCCATCTTTCACGATAGCTAGGTGAAACAATTTTACTCCATTTTGGCATGTAATTAACATAAATTTCATATAATTTCCTCTGTACTTGTTTTTTTTCTTTAAATTTCCTTATGAAAAGGTAATGCAAGAAATCACCAGGTCTTACCATCTCTGCAGTTGTTTGTGAGATTTTCTTTTTCAAAAATCTGATACATTTTTGTTAATGCTTTTATAAAGGACTCAAATCATAATTGCTTCCTTCAACCATCTCTAAGTGGTCAATTCTTTGTTAGTTCACTGTTTATTTCTAGTGCTATCAAAAATGTAATTCCACTACTACTGTAATAGGCTTGAAATTTTTCTTTGGCATCAAACTATAGCCAAAACTTTAAAAAAATCTTGTAATTTTTGTTATAATTTGAAGGATCTTTTAAGTCAAAATTCTTGAGTCTCACTGGGAATGTTATGAATGGTCAGTGTGAAACTCTTGCATGCTTTTCAGAAGACCTGAAATATCATTTGTAGAAATGCATCATTTGACTAATATGCAAAAGGGATAACTATTTTCCTGGCCAAACAATAGTACATCTGATATAACACTGGAGGTCTCTTAAAAACCTTTCCACACCACCTGCAAAAAATAGAGTCAAAGAAAATAACATAGAAACAAAACCCCTTAAACAGACCTTTAACAGGTCACTATTGTGGAAATATCTTCACTGTCTTCTTGATAGAGTAGATCACACTACCAGGATTGTTTTGTGGTGGTCTGTGCACAACCTAATCTGCAATGTAACATTAAGTAAAATTAGTGTTCTGCATTGGGTATGACCTTGCAATGAGTCAAGCAAGACTCATGAAACAGGGTGCATATTAACTTGATGGAGAAGAAATTGATGTCAAATCAAGATGGCTTGCCAAAAGAAAGATGTTGCACACATTTTTGTTGTTCAGAGCAAGGATAGAAGTCGGTTTTTGAAACACATGGGTTCTGGAAAGCTTATGGAAATAGCTTCGTTTTTTCACATTCTAGATGATCTAACATGTATCAGACTGTAGATTTTGAGTTCAAACCAATGCTCCCAGGAGAGATTTACTTTCTATGAGAAATCAAACATTCCTATTTCTTACTTATTTGACCACTGAGGCTGCCCAACTGCTCAGTTCTTCTCCCATACTTGGCTTTTTACTTTGGATACAACAAATATTTCCTGGCAAGGTAAATCATTGCACTCCTAACTCCTCTTTCTTCCAACATGACTTCTATTGAGTGGGAGCGGTAAGGCCGCAGTAAGCAGGTGCCCTTTTTGCACAGTGCTCTCCTCAAGGTTGAAAAATATGTTGCTGGTTTTTATGAGTGTCGTAGTGAGTTTACTTAACTCAGGTAATTCTGTGGCTGGAAAAGTTAGTGTAAACTGTGAGAGAGGTTTCTTCTTGCAATGACTCAAAGATCTCCATCCATTTATAAATCTCTTATGTTGCTCAGCACTTTTGTGTATGGTGAGCATGCTTCACCAACCTTGTCATGTCACCTCACAGCCCCTTGTTAACATATGGTCTTCTAAATGTAGATATTCATCTGCTTGACTTTCTTTAAAGCTACTAGTAAAAAGAAAAAAAACAAAACCCTAAATATGAACCAGATGTACAAGTGCACCTTGGGACGGATGTATTACAGAGACAAACCATCATCAGGCTCCTCAAGATAGCATTCTAGGGTTGTTTTATTATCACCTGGCCATGTGGTGTGCACCTGTGCTCTGATGGCTCTGCAGCTGGCTTCAACACAAGAGCTCGCCGGATCCAGATATAGTTTCACTTTTTTAACATCTCTTGTGTATTTTTATTTTTATTTCACTTTTTTCTATGCCTTGAGTTTTATGGCTCTCAGAGCTTCTGTGTGCTCTTATTGCAGTGGGAGTAAGCATCAAGCTTAATTTTTACCCAAATTGTATATATTTTTAATAAAAAACAAGAAGGGGGAAATGCATAAATGCACTAGCAAAGCAGAAAAGCAAGAAAAGAGAAGACATGTCAAGATGTCTATGAGGCTGATATCCACAGAGAGCAAGCTGGCATGCTAACAGTGGTAATTAAGTGGCATTAACTGCTGGAGTTCAAAATGCCAACACAGAACACACCTGCTCCTTCAGCTACAGAACATCTTCACTGGAGTGTCTCTGTTCTGAGCTGCAGAGCCTCCAGAAAAATGAACATCAGCCTCTGCAGACCTGCTTACCCTGGGTCACTCTGTGCTGAGCAACTGTTTGCCCACTCGTGTCCTAGGTGAGTCAGAGTGGCACCTGGCCACTGACTTCTGGGGAGACCTGACCTAGCAGGCAGGCTCAGACCACCTCTAAAGCTCATCAATAGCACAGTGACCATGCTCCTCTCCATAAGAAAATCTAGTGGCAGTGGTAGCTGCTGGCCCAGACTTCAGAGCATGTGCTTTGGGCATAGCTATACTGTGAGCTGAGCTGGTTCCCCTTGAGGTATCTGGAGAGTACAGGATCCCTGTTCCAGATCTCTTTCTGTGGGGAGCCCAGCTAACCTGTGGAGAGGAAAGCAGAAGGCTATAGATGAGGGACAGCAAGCCAGAGAGAGCATGACAGTGAAGGATCAAGGATCTTGTGCTCACTCCCCACAATATTGCCGGGCTTAGATCTCAGGTCTAAACTGCTTGGAAAGCAGGACTGCCTCTCCATTGGCTTCATGTGGTTTGAATCCATCTAAAACTAGATTGAGATGAGGGGTTTTTTCCTCTTGGGACAGAGGAAATACTGTGTTTCTCATCATCCTAGCCAAGATTCTGGGGGAATCCACCAAACTAGTAGATTTCCATGAGGTTTTGAGTTAGCGAGGCTGAGAGTTGCTACTATCTGATAATTCCTTGGTAAGCATCCAGGACTGGAGTTGCCCACAAGTTCCTAATGGAAGGTTCTTTGCATCGCAGTGGATGCTACTTATTATTTTAACTGTGCTAGTTAATCATCCAAAATAGTGTAGCACAGAGTCCAGATTTTATCACATGATGAGAATGTGGTTGCATAGCTTTCCTACTGCTTAGTCTGATGACTATCCAATATCCAAAGGATTAATACAGTTTTTAAAGTAGTTTCTAATAGCTAAGCTTGCTTTCCAATAATTGATTTTGAACCTTTTTTTTTGCTTTAACAAAAACCCTAAATTCTTCTCCCTGCACTTAACACCCTAACAGGGATATGCAGAAAACTCTACTTGCAAGATACAACTGGTGCTGTGTTTATGAGTTCTTCTACTGTATCAACACCAAGTATGAGTCTGCTTCCTTTAGTAAGAGTCGTTGCTCTTTAAATTAAACCTCAGCTCAAGGTATCTTTACAGAAACAGTGAGGAGTCAAATGCAGCACTTCATAAAGAGCTAGGACTTATTAAAGAGGGGAAGCTTATTCATACAGAAATTAGGATGTGGGAGTGATAATTTCTATTTGATTAAAACAGAGGTGTGTGTAATTTTAAGAAGGGGTCAGAAGCATTGATCTTTGAGAAGTAGATCATATGAATTGCCTCCACTCACAGCAAACCTGGGGTGCCAGGTCTACAGCCTAACAGCTGTGTGCCCCATCAGGCAGGCAGCTGCCCTACCCAGAATTCAGGATGGCTGTCTGGAAAAGGGTATAGATAGATGATTCTCTGCTCTCCTACATGATTTACCCCTCATACTTGTAGCAGTGGCTGAAGAGAGTTCAGTTTGGTTTAATTTTTATGGAAATAATCCGTAAAGGAATAACTTTGATCTTTCTTGAGGCAAGTTATTTAAGCTAACACCAACTCCCAAGGCAACATTGCACGCTGATGTACAAGGGGCATTGCTGTACCTACTGTATCAGTCTTACATAAATGTCTAGTATCTTCAGGTTTGCAATTTTTTGTTCCTGATGTATCATCTTACTGTATTTTCAATACATTTTCTTTCTTTGAATGTTCATTGCATTCTTCAAACAGTAAAGCAGTTTATATTTAAATATATAACTTTTTCTTAAAAAACTATTTTTTTTAAATAAGATTTTTTTCCCAAAAATTAAATATTAAGACTTTAAATTAAGAAAGCAACACATTAGATTCAGATATTTTTCTGAAAGGTCTGATACCTTAAGGTCCCATTAGTAACCACTGGGAATTCTGAAAAAGAAAAAGAAGTCATTTATTGATTTGTTTTCAGGATTAATGTACAGAAGGATAAAGTCAGGGGTATATACAAGCTAATAAATATTTCTATAGGCATTCAGGAAAAACACGGTTTAAAGACACTCTGAAACCAGCAGCTTAAAATGCTCAAAAAATGGGAGAAAGCCAATGAAGTCCAACATTTCTCCGCACACACTATAATATATTCTTTCCTTGCAACATATTTTTCCCTATAATATGTTCTTTTTCCAGAGAAAGAATAAAATCTCTTTCTTTAATTCTGGTTCAAGAGAACTTTGACAGAGTCGAATCCCTTCCCCAACTGCCTTTAACTTTGTTACTGGTAAAGGGGGAGAGAGAGGGAGAGAGAGCGTCTGTGAATGTTTAAGGAGAGGGAGAGAGACTCCCATCAGAAATGTCTGTAATCAGTGGTAGGTCAAAGAGGCTATGCCGAATTGCAGCTCTGACTAGGTTTAGATTGGGGATCAGGTTCAAGGCTGAATTGAGGTTGAGTTTTGGGTTACTGTGCTGAAATTTTGAGACACCCTCGTGAAATTATAGCCCCCAGTGATGGCATTTGAATGATATCCTAGGGAGTAAGTTAAAGTCTTGCTGTAAGTCCCATAAGAAGACTGTGTTGTGCATAAGATTTGGAGTGTGAACACATTTCAGAGGGATTATTAATTTGGAGGTTTATCTGACAGCTCAAACCTTTGAATTATGTGATGTTTATAATTATATAGTCAGAACTTACCTGCATGAGAGAGATTGGAGAAGAAAAAGTCTCTATTTGTTTTACTAGCTTGCTACTTTCCACCCCAGGCTGAGGGGTGAGGGGAAGCTGGTGTAGTTTTTTGGATTATTATTTGTGGCTGAAAGATGGGTTATTATGTTTAGATTAGGAATGAAAGGGGATACAGTGAGTTACAAATGTGACAGTCCAGGGAGGAAGCAATTTTAAAGAGTCAGGAGATCCAAACCTGTCTCACCAAAGAAATATTTGCTTTCTTTTTAAAATGTAACTAAACCTTTTCCCCTGGGGTGATTCAGTTAGTTAGCAAGCCAAAATCTGACTTCATTATTTACCAGCTGACCCTCAGAAGAGAGGACTGACTTCAATCTCTTCTTCAGCCTTTCCAGGAGAGTCAATAGATGAGATGTCAATACTGCATACGAACAGGAAGAGGCATTTCTGGAACAGTTTTCCAAGGGAAGCCCACCATCTATTTTTTTTCTGTAACATGCCTCTGTCTCCTTTACTACAAAATACAGAAGATACTTAAGCAGGATTACAGTGCTTCAGCATCCTTTGCAAGTATACAACTTTTGCGGGCTGTTTTTGTGATGAAGACAGCTTGTGACACCTGTAGTTCACTCCCAGAACTCTTTTTCTGCCATGTTCTACCTTCCTTTTAAATCCCATCCATTCTGTAGTGAATATGTGTTGTGAATGACATACCTGCTCACAGAAATTACTGCAATAGAGAAGAATGTTCAGCTAAGTTTAAGATTTGAAGTGTGCTTTAAGTGCTGTCATTATAAATGCTTTGAGATAAAGACATTGGTCATAATTTTTTTTTAATGATTCTAAATCTTGGAAGAAATCTGTCACCCCACATTGAGAGAAGGATTTTTATGATCTTATTCTGATGAAGTTATATGACAGGAGGATACTTGCAGATCAAGGGGATGATGTCACTTCTGGGGTGAATCTTCAGTGAAGAATGGTTGCTATGTGCTGTCTCAGAATTTAAATCAGGGCCAGTTGTATCATGATGGGAGATGAGCCATGAGATGAACATGGTTGTTCCCCAAGGAGATGAGAGGCCTCAAGGCCATTCTCCATCCTCTACAACTAAGTAAAGAAGTAAAAGTCTAAACTTGCATAATAAAGGGTCTAGGATGACCCCTTTTCCCCCCACACCCTATGTGCTCAATCTCTTGGAGGAACCGAAGACTTGGGCAGCCCTCTGTCTCATTTTCTTTGCTGCTGAAGTAAGGATTGCACTTTGTGCTGATGCACAACCAGGGCTGGACAACAGGATTCCAGATTTTTGCATCACAGCTGCATGTGGCTGTAATTCTAGTAAAAACTGATGGAAAATTTACTGGAACACAAATCTAAGTCTCAGTCCCACTCATCTGCTCTGATACACAATTTTTAAAAAGTAACAAAGTGGTTTTCCTGTAAAGACTGCAAAGCAACATGTTTATTAATTAAATAATGACAAAGGGAGTAAGCAAGGATGAAAGCCATTTTCATGAATGTGAGAGGAGATCTGCATGAAACATTCAGCCCTCATATATAATAAATACCTGCTCTTGAGGAGAGTATTTGTAAGCTGTTTTATTGAACTAAAGTTATTGTAAAAATTAAATGTTCTTATGGTTTATTTTCACACACTTTTTATTGGAAACTTATACTAGAATAGGGGTTTGGCATACAATAACAAAACTTTATCACTCTTATTTGTCATAACTACAACACACATGTAACCAGAGTGTTTCCATTATTTCAGACATCTGCCTGTTGACATACAATTTACATCACACAGAACCTACTCACTAAAAACTCATTTGATTGGATGTGCAAAGTGTTTTTGCAAAGTTTGTATTTTCAAACAGCATGAATTTTATATGAAATGTTTTGCACAGCTATTTTACTCATAACTGCACAAATTCAACTTTTGCAATGAGTACTTTTCCTTCCAAAGTAATTCCAGTTTCTACAACACTTAGGTGTTTGCACTGGGTAATGACATTCAGCAACTTTTTTGTTTTCCCTTCCCAACTCACACACAAGTTGTGATACTACAGAAGTGCTGTGGCTTTCCAGTATCCTTCTTAAACTGTCTATATATCATGATCAGATTTACCATCAATGGCAACAAACAAATTCATTATGAGAAACAGAATTCCCACCAGTTGTGCAAGTGAATCGCAAACAAGAATTGCTCTTTTATTTTTGAAACCTGTCTTATCCTATTGAACTTCTTGTTATGGGTTTAGTGGTAAAGATCAGCAAATCTCCCTCCCTAAAAAAAGAACAGACCCATTGAGTTTTAGCAGTTGTCAGTATTATCTACTCAAATTTTTGTGAATATCATTGTGTTGTCATTTTTCTTTAAAAAAAAAGTCTTACATTTTGCTATTTATATAAAATGTGCTTAAGTATCTGGTTCCTTTTCTGAGGATCAGGATACTTCCATTACATCTGAATGGAGCATTTTTCCTGCCCTTTCTTGATCTAATCTAATGCAATGGAATCATTTCTGCTTACTTCAGTGAGATCCTCACCAGACTTTAAACAGTATATGTTCCAATAAAAGACTGGTTCTCCTTTCCTTACCAGGAAAAACAAAAAAACCTCTACTCCCTTAAATTTTTTTAAAAATAAAAAAAAAAAAGAGTCAAATATATGTCTGTAAACCACAAAGTCCAGCTCCAACTGAGACTTCTTTTTCTTTTTTTCTGTGAAATATTCATTTATCATACATTCCCTCCACAATAATTTTTCACATTTTAATTTTACTTATAGTTGTTTCTTGCTATGTCCTAGAATAATATTCTTACTATATTTTCAACACTGTAAAGTAGCAAAGCATTGTATGTCATTTGAAATACGGGTCTACCAGATTTGGAATAATTTTGGACAAAATCTAGGCACTGAACCTAAGCACTCCTAGCTTTTATCCACACCTGAATATAAGTTCCCTTTATAGGTATTGTATTCTAACTGGACCATCACTCTCTGGAATATCTAATTTAGCATCTCCATCCTTTTCTAGCTCACTGGTAAAAGTCCTGGGCAAGCAAGTGCTCTTAGTGCATGTCATACCTTGCTCCTCTGATGGCCTCAAGTTTAATTTGAATATTTTCCTGTAGTTGTAAACAATGTTATGAAGCCAGCCAGCAAGCGAATCTATATTGCCGTGGCAGAAACTGTAACGCATAAGTTATTATCCTGGGAGAAAAAATAACTCATAACTCAGGCCATCCATAGTCTTCCTGTTGTTCAGTGTCAGACATCCTTAAAGCAGCATGGAAGACCTTTTGTCCTTGATGGCATCCAAAATCTAGATTGATAACAAACTAATTGTTGGTATCCACAGTCCACCATTTCTGTGGTAGGCAGAGGAAGGTGCTAGATCTCTTTCCTTGTCTCTTTTCAATGTTTCTCAATTTTTGCGCCTCTGTAGGCTTCATGAAGAACAGCCTGTGTGGTAGAAGAAACATTAGATAAAGCCTTAACTGTCTCTTGATGACAGGACATATTATGAGGGAAGGCACTGGGCCATACAAGCTCAAATAACTGCCAAAAGTATTCTTTAATGTGGGCTACAGGACCGTGACCCAGAAAATGTCAAGTAGCCTCTTAAGAAATTATAAGGTCTTTGACATTTCCAATGGCTCCAGCAAAGCAATGACCAGCCACTCCTTACTCCAGTCAAGGAGGTTGACTCCTCCTCCTCCTTAAGTATGACCTGGGGGAAAGGAATCTTTTCAAGGTGATGCCTTTGAACATGCTGATAAGTCTAATAGCCAGCCACAGCAATTTCTGGGCTCAGACCAGGCTGCTCGGTGCTTCAACCTTGTGGCTAGAAACCTCCAAGGTCAGATACAGTGCAGACTCCCTGGGCTCTGGCTCCACCACTCAGATGTCCTCATGGGGAAAAGACTTCTTCCTGTCTCCAGCATGAGCCTCTTATGTTTCAGCTTGTGTTGCTGCCTCTCACCCTCCCACCACACATGACTGTGAAGTGTCTGACTGTATCTTCTCCATCCCCTCCCATCAGAGCTGAGGATGCTCTTGGATACCCCTGAAGACATCCTTCCTCCCAGCTGAACCAGCCCTGCTCCTACAGTCTCTCCCAAAGGGCAAGGAGTCCAGCAAAGAATTGTTTTTCTAGCTGTTTGCTGAACTTGGCCATGTATATTGACATCCTTTCTAGAATGGAGGCCCAAAATCAAATGCAGTACTGTCCTAGTTTGAGTTAGAATAAAACTCATTCTGTTCAGTGATTTTACTTTTCAGCTCAGTCTCTTCTAAGTAACTGCACTTTCTGAAGTTAATGTCATATTTTTGCAGACAGTGTCTGCTCCTAGAAGTGATAATGTTCAATGTTCAGAGTTACTACCAATGACTGGTGTGCAAAAAGGCTCTTGCCTCACTCATGTGAGGACCAAGGCCACTGCTAAATCTTGTGTACTGTGTTGGGAGTGCAGAAAGTAAAAGGCCACACCTGTGGCAAGGAGCGAACAGAACAGTGACCCTAAACAGACCAACAAAGTATTCCATTACATATACTTCATATTTGATATAAAGCTGAGGGATCATGAGGGTCAAGCTCTCTTCTTCAATGGCCAGCATTCAAGGAGAATTCCATCTATTCTGCCTTCGATTCTGATCCATGTGTTTCTGAATCCAGCTCCAGGATCCAGCTCCTGAATCCAGTTCCCATCTGCTGCTAAGCCCAGTCTGGGACTTCCCCAGTGCCAGCTCCACAGCATCAGTGATCATTATGACATAACTGCCATTAGGGAGATTGGATTTGACACTGGCTTTTGTATGTATTTGTATATGTTTCTTTTTATTGTTACTATTTTCATTAGAGCAGTGTTAGTTTTCTTTTCAAGTCCATAAGCTCTCTTGCTTATTCTCCTTCTCTTTCCCTTGGGGAAGGAAGAGAGGTTAATAGAGAGCATCTGTCATTTGTCTAGTGGCCAGCCCAGCCCTAATCCTTGACAGATACCCAGATGAGGTCTGACAAGCGCTGAGCAGAAGGGACAGTCCCTGCCCTTCCTGGGCTCTTGTGGCCATGTTCTGCTCTCACTTTGCCAAGTACTGCTGGCCCTCATTGCTTCCCAGGGATATGGCTGGCCCCAACTCAGCTCACTGCCTGTCACCCAAGGCCATTCCTCAGAGGTGCTCACTCATCCAGCCAGCCCCAGCATGCAACTTTGAAGTTCTCTGCCCTTCCAAGCCCCTTCCTGGGTCTGACCTCTGTCCATGCTGGATTTCATGGTGTTCCACCAGGCCACTCTTCCTAGTTGTCTTCCCCTTATCACCACCCAGTTCTGTATCCTTTATAAACTTGGCATACAAGCCCTCCAGCCTCTCCTTAACACCACTGGTAGCAATGTTGAACAGGACTTGTCCTAGGACAGACCCTGTGGTACCCAACTTGTTATGCACCTCCATGCAGAGCACAATCCATTAACCACAACCCTCAGAGTCCAACTCTCCACATGGTTTTTACCGACCTAGTTGTCCTCCCATTCAGGCTGTAATATCCCAGTTTGGATACATGAACATTGTGAAAGACAGTGTTGTAAGCTTTATTAAAGCAAGAAAGGTAAATTACATCCTTGCTCTTTTTTTTTGGTCCACAAATTCAGCCAATTTATCCTAGGTTGATTAGGTATGATTCTTCCCTTGGTATGTATAAACTGACTTCCCAATCACCACCTTCTTTTTCAGATGACTGCTGTTTTATTTATTTGCATGATTGTATTGAATTTGGATCTGAAATGCAGGCAGGGGTTATATAAACATTTTGTTCGTAGATCTTCATAACCATGGAAAAAGCTCCAAATTTCTCAATAATAGAGCCTGCAGTAGTTCTTGAATGCATAAGCCATGGTCTTGTGCTGATTTTTACTACATGCGGTACAATTTAACTTCTGTTTTGATTAAAGCTCTAGTAGTGGTGTAGCAGATACACTGAGGAGTAATACAAGTTTTGTTGAATTTCCAGTGTGCATGCGATTCAAGTCAAGCCTGCCTGCATGAAAAAAGAAATCCCCTAAAATAAATTGTTCAATAAACACGTTTGTTCACAGCATTTATTTCTGTTACATGAGATAAGAAAATGCTTTCCTTTAATTTCATGTTCTGCAACAGAACATTAATTTATACTGAATTACAGTAGGATGCCTGTGTTATCTTACACTCACAGCAGAGTCAGTCACCCTTTGAGTGCATACGCTAAGCAACAGGCCATCTACAAACAGAGGAAAAAGTAATACAAGTGCTAGGGCAAACATTTAGGGTGTGAATTTGTCAGGAGCCCACACTAACTTGTATGGCTTCTGGCTTTACACGACGGTTGATTTGCTTTCATCCGAAGGAACCTCAGAACTTGTTGGCTCTGCTACGTCATACAGTATATTCTGTTTTCTGTATGTCAGCAGTGTATGAATTTCTAATCAGATTGTATCTGATAACATGGCTTTCTGATTGCTTTATTCAACAGCTTGTTTTAAATCCCTTTCAAACCCTGTTTGTATGATTGTATTCATAACCCAAATCATCCCAGCTACAGCAAGCAGGATAATGTAGATTTACATTAGTCTGAGATACTAAGCACAGCATAAACTGGAGATTTAGATTCAGTTTGATTCCTAAATGTTCAGGACACAGTTGGAGTTACAACTTCTACGCAGAACACTGCAAAGCAGTATTTTACCTGTATTTTAATAGCAAACATAAAACTTCCATATTTCTTTAAATCCTTTTCATTAAATAAAATGTTTCATGCCAAGCTTCCTTCAGGCTCATATTTCAGATATCCCATTTAAAGCTTCTGTACAGAAAGGCATTCGGTGGCTAATAAACGAAATACCTTAATGCACTTCATCTGTAGCTGCACCCCAGGAACCAACCTTGTACTGCTGCACTATAATATTATGTATCTGAGTGAGGCTTCAATCTACCAGTGCCAAGAAACAACATGTTTCCAGTGTGGGGAACATCATCAAGTTACAAGCACTGAATTGGCTAACAAGCAACCTGTAGCAATGCTAAGCTGCACTCAAACAAAGGAGGGCTGTGTCTGGGAGGAAATTGTCACAAACCTAGGCAGAAAGAAGTTTAAATTAGTCTATCTCTGTGCCATCATCATGTCTCCCTCTCTCCCTCTACCTCTCTCTCTGTTTCCTTCTCCACCTCACAGACACACACACACCCCTCTCAGCTTCCTTCCTTTATGGTCTGAGCACAGACACTAGTAATGGCAGAAGCATATGAGGAAGCCAGTTGACTTCTTGACCCCCAAGTCATTTTGTAGATGTCACAAGGATGCCAAATGTGAAGCAGAAGGCTGTCAAAGATGAGTTGGGGCTAAAAGCAAGACTATGAGCTGTAATACAAAGCAGAAGGAGCCTCTGGGGAACAATCTGTCTTCCTAAGAAGTCTTGTGAACTGCTTTTTAGTATCAGGTGCATCATCTTGAGAAACCATTGTACATTCCAAGTAAAATTAGTTTAATGTTCCCACATAAAAAGGACCACAGCCAGGTGGAGGATCAGGATAGGAGTGCACAGTGTGGAACTAAAAAGTTTTGCATGCTGCTGGAAAAAATTTATGTGGAAATTTATTACAGATATATTTCATATGTAAATCACAGCCATTTATTCAAGTGGGTATAAAAGTAGGTTATTTTATGAGTGCTAAATACCTCTACCTGTTAGTCTTTTAGATAGGAATGCTCATTTTCAGGGAAATTTTATGGGTAGTGGGAAGCAGGTACTTGAACTCTCAATTCCTGGTGTTCCCAGGGTTAGGACATGTTGGGGGGTTTTCTTGTTCCCACTGGTGTTAGCTGAAGGACCAGGTCCCAGCTCAGTTAACCTTTTTGTGAGTAAAACATCCTGCACACTACAGTACTAAGAGTATTATTATAAACAAGGGGAAGCAGTCAGTGAGAAACAACTAAAATTCAGATAATTGGTTACTAAATCATTAATCCTGGCCAAAAAAACCATGTTGCATTTCACAGTTATCAAGTTGTTCTGTAACACAGTTAAAAACCTGCATCCACTTGAATACCTGCTTCATTAGTTATACATTTTCTACCCCATCTTTGGGGTTTTTTTTGCTACCATCTAAGAGCTATTGTTGGATGCTAATGCATTACCAAACCATTTGAGATTGCTCTGAGTAACCCTGTGAGAAAAAGTGGGAGAAGTGCATGGTATAACCTTATCTTAAAATATATACATAGTAATAACAGATTGAATTTTGCCTAACAATTGCATTTACAGCTTCTAGACATAATAAGCCATGTCAAGATGGGGCTTTTCTGCTCATTTGCTCATGATGAGTGGTTACCACATGTTGCTTTCCCATTGCACCATGTCCAAGCTCATGAGTGTTGTAAGTGTCAAAGTTATGTTACAAGCCATGTGTTTTAGTTCTGTTACAGTGGAAATGCCGTTAGAGCCTTGTTAAGTGTGGTATGTCATGGACTGCAGGGCTAGAGAGCATTTAGGAAGCATGTCCAGTTGGTCAAATCAATGTGAAAAGTGCAACATGGATTAAACATAACTTTTTCTCTGCCAGTTTAAGTAAATGCTCAGGGTCTTCTGGTTAACCTATTTAACTGAAGGATAATGCTTCCAGGTCAAGTCACTCTGCAGACAATCGCCTTCCTTGTTCTTGTCTAATGCTAACATATAAGGCTATAATAAATGATTCCACGATTATTCCTGTGTGAAAGAGGGGGATTTATTTACTTGGCATTTATCAATGCAGCAGGATAAAGAATAGCCTATCTAGGAACAGCAGGAGGTCCCAAAACATATTTGCTCAATTCAGTTTTTTGAAACTATAATCTATGATATCTCATGGTTCAGATCATTGGCAATACCTGATGAAAGCTTAATCCAAAATTTGTAAGACTATATTATGTGTCACGGACAGAAATAGAAGGTAGGTATGAGCACATAGAATACAGATTTACTTCTTTCATGCTTCACCATTGTGTTATAAAACAAGTCCACCAGAAATATTCAGCCCATTCAGTAACAGGACAACACTTGCATGCAAGTGCATGTCATCATTGAATATTATGTTAGGAAAGGTCTTTTAAAAGGGAAATGTATTTCTATAACCTTGCCTATGAGATAATCCAACCAAGCCTACAGTGGAATATTTATTTCACTGTAACTATTCCAGTCCAATTGGGCTTTTCTGGAATATTTCCCTCATGTGGGTACCCTGTTATTCAGGAATAATGTCCCCTCTTTCATAGTAGACTAATTATTCTAGAATTAACTCATTCTGAAGAAGACAGGAGGCAGAATGGTGGGGTGGGTAAGCTTCTCACTACAGGTTCAGAAGCAGAATGTTGAGCCTTGCTCTTGTCCTGTGTCAAAGTCTAATCACAACTGACTCACTCTTAAGCAACTGCTGGGTTATCTGGCCTTGAAAAGAAAAGATTTGAATGTGGCCACTTGTGGTTTAAACCCTGCCGGGACCGGGCACCACGTGGCCGATGCCCCCCCACCCCCCGGACGGGAACGGGAGAGGTAGCAAAATACAAACCCTGCAGGTTGAGATAAGGAGAATTTAATACAACGATGCAAAAGCAACAATCACAACAACAGTAACAGGGATAACAATGTACAAAACAAGAGGTATAAAGGTACAGACCGCGGGGATACAGCTACAGACACAGAGCGAGGCAGACCGGGTGAGATAGAGCCGGGACTGCTCTGCCCGCGCCTTGAGTACCGGACATGATGTCAGCATGGTATCGAATAGCAACTCCTGGTGAAAATTAACCCTATCCTGGCTGAACCAGGACACCACTTCACTCCCCTGTGTGATATTTGCTTCAGAAATTGGCATGCCTTAACTACAACTGGTCTGCTGGGCCATGTAAGCTCAGACATATAGAAAATCACTCTGTTTGGGTCTTTCTGTCCACATAAAGAGTTATTTGGAGTAAATGTAGTCCAACAGTTGTTTAGTAGTAGCTGTTTTGATTCATGAAGACAAACCCAGCCGGCACAGAAAATTTAGGCTTATCCACTCTCAGGGCAATTTGCTAATAGTTTGACTCTATGTACTAAGGAACAAAATTCTCATCACTGTGATCAAACTTTCATTTTCTTAATGTTCCCCATGCAAGTTGCAGCTGACACAGGAAAAGGAAATTCCTTCATTAGCCTAAGCAGAATTAGTAGGCAGTACATTTGCCGAAAATGACAATCTCCATAAACCCTTCAGAAACTAGCCAAAATCCAGGGTGAATAGTGACTCCTCTTTAATTTCCTTTTCTCCACTTCTTTGAGGGGCTTTTGCTTCCGAATAAAGGCATTGTCAGCACAGTTCTGCATTTATCTGCACAGTACAATGGGTGAACAATTGGCTGATAGGTTGGGCTCAAAGAGTTGTAGTAAATGGGATAATATCTGGCTGGTGGCAACTCACTAGTGGTGTTCCCCAGGGATCAATTTTAAGGCCAGTCCTCTTCAATGTTTTATCAATGACAGGGACACAGGAATTCAGTAAACATGAAGTTTGCCAATGATACTAAGATCTGTAGAGGTTAGAGCACTGGTCAATTATCAGCTATATGAAACTTAGCAACAACAAATGCCAGATTCTGCACCTGAGACAATGTAGGCCTGGGTGTATGTACAGACGAGGAGAAAAGAGGTTGGAGTGTCCCCTGTAGAGAGGGATCTGGATGTTTTTGTTGATGATAACCTCAACGTGTGTCAATAATGTGCCTTGGCAGTCAGAAAAGCCTACTATATCCTAAGGTACATTAAGCACAGTATAGCTATCTGTTTGAAAGTGTTTGTCCCAGCATTGGCGTGGCCTCACCTCAAAGTACTGTGTGCAGTTTTGGGTTTCACAATATATGAAGGAAATGAAAATATTGGAATGTGTCCAAGGGAAAGCAATGAAGAGGGTGGAATGACTAGAGGGCATGACTTATGAAGAGTGGCTGAGGATACTTAGTTTGTTCAGCTTAGAAGAGGAGACTGAAGAATGACCTCATTGCTGTCTACAACACCCTTATGAAAGTGAGAAGACCCTGTTGATCTCTTCTTTCTGGTGTCCAGTGATAGAACATGAAAGAAAGGCTTAAAGCTGCATGAGGGAAAGTTCAGGTTAGATACTAGAAAAAAGTTCTTCATTGAGAGGGTGGTCAAGTACTGGAACAAGCTCCCCAGGGAAGTCAGGTGTTTCCAGGTGGAAGTCAAAGATCACAGGAGGTGTATATATATAAATACATATATATATAATTTGGCCTTGAAGTAAAGCAGGATCTAACTTGTGGTAGCTACACAAGACTATAGCTTCTGACTACATGATGACTTTCACATTTGCCTGCATTGCAAGTGCACCAGCAGAGTTGGCAAAGGGAACTTTTAAATACCTCCAGTACAAACACTTTTGAAAAGAAGCAAAATCCAGGCTTTGTCTCTGGACTACCTATATCCATAAACTGCTAAATCTATTCACAAATCTGAACAAATGTTGGGTACTTAAAGAGTAACTTCTTAGATAATTAAATGCCATTTCACAGTTTAAGTTCACTTTCTAAAGCATAAGTAAAGTATTTTAAAATTCTAGTCAAAGTGCTGTAAAAAGGATACATGCAGCAGGCTTCTTTACCTGTAGTATTAATACATACATATGTTATACAGAAGGCCTGAGCAAGAGGATTGACTATTGTAGATAGAGCACCTTAGAGAGAGCACTGGTGGTCAGGGCTTTAAGCAGTACCATTTTACCCTCCTCTTGTTTGGGAAAACACTGAGCCACCATAGGCTTTCCATTGCTCTGGCCAGACCATCACCCAAGGGATGAGGACAGCTGAGAGGCTGGAGCCTGAGCTTAAAGCCCCAGGTCCAAGCAGCTGTATACCACCACTGGCTGCAACTGTGTGGATGCACCTTAAATACCACCTGTGTATCAGTAATTAAAAGCCCTATAATCTTGTCATACAGAGGACAAAATTCAACATGTGCCTGATGCTGGAAGATACTGTCTGCCTTTGCATTTTGTACCTGGTGCTGGCAAACTTGGCCCTGCTGGCTCACATATGCCAGGGATCTTTGCCCAGTAGTTGGCAAAGAGGCCGTTTCTTCTTAGGATCAAACAGCAAAAGCAGGAAGTACAGGGGATAAAAAAGGGTGGTAGTAATAGCGAGGAAGCCTTCTGAAGGCCAGCTGTGTATGTGCCGTATGTTATGACTCTAGCTGGAGCATTGTTGTTGCTGTTATTGCAGGGCAAGATGTGCCGGGGGGTGTAATGTCCTCTATGAGACCAACTGATCTAATCGGGAGACTCAGGCAGCCAGGATTTCAGGCCTTCAGAGTTCAAAAGTCAAGAGTGAGAGAGAATTTGGGAGGCTGGAAATTCCTCTCTGTCCCCTCTCTCATTCTAATGATTGCTAAAAAGGAAACAAGAATAGACTTCTAAATGAAGGCCATGGGCTATGAGCTAAAAAAACACTGGTGATTTATCCCCTGATACAAAAGCAATGAAGTTACTGTAATTTTCAAGAAAAACAATGCATTATATGTTTTGTATGTCTCAGGAACATATTTATTCTTGATTGCATAAATCTTGCTGTAATAGAATATTTTGCTACCAGACTGTGCAACAGACTATTGCAATAGCAGGCACTCTATCCCGTATTTGCTGTCTTTCACTTGATCATCAACTTATGAATTGTCTCTCATCAGATGGACTACCAAAATATATTATCATTAAGGTTGATAAAACTCTAACGGATTTTAGATAGATCTGCATCAATACCTGAGAGTTATTAATGTCTCCAAAACTAAACTTGTCTGTGTGATTTCTTAAATAGTGAGATAAAGCACTTAGCAGCAACTCTAGATCTCATTTCCAATTTTATAAATCCAGTTTTGTTCACTTGTCTGCCTGCATCCACAACAGCAAGTTGTACCTTGGCTCATGAATACAGAAGTCTGTTTTTAAGTATGAAATTACTGAATTTGGTATAAATGTAAATAAATATAAGAAGACATTGAAAACACAAACTTCCAAGATAGACTATGTGCATTGAAATACAACTTTCCTTGCACACTGTAAAACTGAAACATCACCAAGAATTTTAAATGAAACTGATAGTCTTCACTCCCTTGAAACTGTTTTTAGATTTTATGCTTCGTTATTTTTATCCTTTTTTGCTCTTTTCCTATGTGAAAACGTGGATGTGTACAGGAGTCTGATGAGTCAATCTTCAATTATTTACAGTCATATTATTATCTTTTATAGAACTTTTTTAAGATTTAAGAATTCAAAACTAATAATTATTGTAAAAGTCAATAGTTTTTCATTAAATGTAAGAGATTTTAACATGTGCTCTAATGTTAAGAAGTTTAAAATTTAAACCATTCAAGTTTGTAGCATTTCTGAAAGTACAATTACTTAGAAATAGTATCAATTTAAGGATCCTAGCACTAGAGATGCAGTCATCAAGTCCTGATCCATCTTTTTTCAGATTGACATGCAAGTGTCCTAGTGGGAATACATTTAAGTTGTTCCTGGAGAGGTAGGATTTTCTTTCTCAGAATGAGCTAAAAAAACAAAACAAAACAAAGAAACAAAAAAACCTGAGCAAACCAAAAATGTCATCTTAACTTTAAGCATGTACCCAAATCCCATTGTCTTGAACAGAATTTAAGTAGAAGCATGAATGTGAAAGCATGAAACACAATACTATTGAATATTCCCTGAATACGAATGCTTTCTGAAACAGATCTCACACTGCAAGAAATGTGTTGTAGTTAGAAAACATCCCATTTAGAAGCAGAGAGAATGGGTTGAGTGAAACCATGAAGTGCCTAAATGCAGTTTTGCTTTTCCCCAACCATGAAATCTAAGACAAGGTATTTATAATGCTTACTCTTCCCATTAAGCAAAATTGCCTGCTTCCCTCATCTTCATTCAAGAATTCTCTATCACATGGATTGCACTCTAATGTGAAGGCATTTGCATGACAGAGCTTAACAAAGAGCAGGAGCTCCTGCTCCTGGGACAGACTTTCCAGTAATGAACAAGGCACTTTATGTTCATAAAAACCTGAAGCACTGCAAAATTCTAAAAGGGGATACAATAATATTATGGGTAATTAGGAATTTTAACACTTGATAAGGTTGGAAAAAAGAAACTTTGGCTTTGTCAAGGTTATTGATGTTTTCTTTATTTAAATTAATATGGCTGAGTTATTTTCTTTGCCTGAAAAGTATCTTACAACATTATGTGTCTTTTAATAGTAATCTAAAAGCTTGTTTAATGTAACTATAGATTTCATTACATCTCAATGCTCTGATTGGTAGGGTCAGTACATTGGCTTATATTCTTTGAGGAACCATGTATCATATAGTCAATAGAACATTTGTCAGCTATCAAGGAAACAAAATAGTCCATAAATAAAGAAAACAGTGGATTAAAGGGGGGTTGTTATTAGAGAGAGACTGGGGAAAAAAAAGTAGTTACCTGTCAACAACCAAATAATCCAGCCCACCTGGAAATGCAGGAAGAGCAGATCCAATGCATACATGTCAAGCCCCAACAGCTGGTGAAATCTGGTAGTTCCCAGTTTTTGACTACGTCTTTTAAGGCCTTTCCATTTTCTTTGCAGAAGAAATTGCTCTAATTCAAACCAAACTCTTTACTATATTGTGAGGGAAATTAAAGCAAAGAAAATGTACTACTTCGCTAAATGTAACCACTTACTGAAGTGCTTATAAACAAGAACCTGGATAAGAATAGACTCAAGTTTAGGATCCTCTACATAGTCATCCAAACCCAAATTATGTTCTTGGCTATCACGGCTATAGTGGACAAAACCAGATCCCTATCTAAAGAATTTCTTTCTTAATTCTTGTTCTGAATTTTGTGGATTTGGTCTATGATTACTGAAATCTAGCTGCATTGTTTGTGCCAAATCCCTGCTGCCTTCCTTTTCCCTATTTTCTGCTTAATAAATCACAGTAACATTTTACTTACCATACACAAAATTACTCTACATGTAAGAAATATCTTTGGTTTTCACTTCTTTATATCATAAAAGATGGCGATACCTCAGCTACAGTTTTACATCAATTTATTTAAAGACAAAAATACTGTATTTTAGGTCCAAATCATTCTATATTTAAACAAAGAGTCCATTTTCAAAAATGACCATGACAACTGGGTAAAATTCAACAAGTATGGGTAAAAGTCTTGTATATATGGTTTGTTATTTATGTCTTATTTATTATTATTTAGTCTCTTTTTAAAAATCAGATAGTAAATAAATCTTCCAAACTGGTACTTATTTTAGGAACTAAAAATTCTTCTGTTACTAATATCAAGGTTTCTTCTGAGGAAATGCAGCTAGTATGAATCCAGGCTCCATTTAGTCTTTCCAAAGTTCTTCCTTACTTCTTATGGTTAGCTTTTAAGCAGCTCTTCTGGGAACACTGAAGATGACTTGAGTTAAGCTAGTTGACTTAGCACTGACACGATCTAGAAACAGGTCTGCTGTGAACCGTGTGGACAGTTCACTGTTTAGAGTGAGCAACAGACAACAATAAGAGGAAAGGCAGGAGATTCTTATACCACTCCAGCTAGACCTGAAAGCACATGACTTCATCCCCTTGATGTGTTCATTGATATTTTTGTGGTCCTTAAGCAGATACAAAAGAATTTGCTGGATCAGGGCCTTAAGGACTCAACATGTGTTCACTATCTGCTTTCACATAGTCTCAAAATAAAATAATCTTCCAGTTTCCCTGCTAACCCTTTTCTAGCTAAAACTGATAATCATCCCAGGTTCCCTTGATGGGTTTTCTAGTCCGTTAAGCTTCAGTTTAGTAACATTTTGGCTGATCAATTGGATACAAACCCCTCTATTTTCTGTTTAAATTCCCATTGCAATAAATAAGGCTTTTAGGCTTAAATCTACATAACTCTTTTTTGAATGTCTGAGCCAGAGAGTCAAGAATCTAAAAAAAAACCAACCTCAAAACACATTTTCTACTTTATGGATGTTTACAATGTTGTGATCTCAAAAGAATATGTTGAGGTTAGAACCAAAGAGATGGGAGCAGATGTTGCAATTTCCATAAAAACGCTTTCTAGGAAAACAAAATAATTTTTTTTTAACCTTAAAGCCCAACAGACTTTACTTAACTAATAATTTTAATTTAAAAGTCTTAGCAATGAGATGTTAGGGCACTGCAGCTCTATCCCTACCTAATTTAGTGTCTGTACAAATTATTTTAAGGTCCTTGAGTTCCCTTCATATAATACAGCCTAATCAATAAATCATGAACCAGTTTTTGTTATTCTGTATGTTAAGTCATATTTCTGTACTTTAGTATCTAGGCTGTCACCCTGCGTTTGCATATTTGTATTGTACCTTTCTACTCCAGGGCACATTTAAGAGTTGTATCCTAGATTCATAGTAATTGTAAGAAAATCCAGTTCCATCTGTTTCTGCCAACATATGGAAATTAAATGAGAATATCAACAGAAAATGGCACTTGCTCAATATCAACTGCATGCCAGCTATTGTGTTTGTTATAGAAACTTGTGGTCAAGCAGGCTGAGAGAAGTAAGTAAGCTGCCTGTCTGGTAAGAAATGCAGGTGCTGATCTTGTTCATGCCAGTCTGTCAGTTTTCAGTTGCTAGATTTCAGCTTAATACAGGTATTTCCATCACTTATAGATGATGTGTTGCTGAACGAGGTCCAGTTCACCCTGTGCTGTTTAATATGAAGGAAAATTTTCACTAGACCAAAAGACAGATAACGTTTTGTTGGAAAAATGAGTATCAAATTTTGAGAAGGATAAAGAATATGCAGGACATAACTTCAGAGCTGGGAGGGGGGAAAGCTGTTTTATCCATTGCAAGAAAACAACTCTGAAATACTTTTCATTGCTAATCAAATTATCACATACCCTTGAGAAGTTACAATAGTTGCACTGTATTACTACCATCCGGTTTTGCAACAGGTTAGAAAAATGTAAACCATATTTAAAATATACATGGAAAGAAAGAAGTGAGTTGTCTCTCAAGTGTCTCAAAAGTTCAAACATGCTGCAATATGGATCAATTCTGAGCAAAAAAATCACCACCAAAGATATGTCCATCTGGGGATCAGCCCGTTTCAGATGCTGCCTGCTGTGTGAGCAGCATTAGACAACTTCGAAGTTGGCTGGGGTTTGCTTTGCAGAAATGTTAGAAATGTTATTTTTTCTTGCACAAGCTATTCTAAAGCTTTTTAAGTCTAAGGACTTTGGAATTGGAAGAGTGTGCTCAGGAAAAATTGTGCAGCACTGAAGGAAGTGGAGAGACAAACTCAAGGAATCGAGGATGGCTTAAGCAGTTGTCTTTCTGTAAGTCGGGTCTGCCATGTCTTTGACAAGATATGGGCTGACCATGCATGCATGCACTCCTAATCTATTTAAAACATGTGTAAAATGAGTTTACTTAGACATCAGGAGCATCCAAGGGAATATGGATACCTTTCAAGTACTTAATTCAGTTTCTGTTGAGTCCATGTTTGTTCCCTGCCTTTGCATCAGTACTGCGAGATTTTTTTCCCAGACTTGACATGTAGAAGACCAGGTGAGGAATGCACTGTCAAGAAAAATCTACAACAGCACACTTACACACATGTCTGTTTTTCTAAGGCACTTAATGAAGTGTTTCAGGAAAAGTCATGATGAGTCATTATAATAATGTGAGAAAGACATCTTTATAAAAGTCATTCTTCCCTTTCTTTCCTGTAGATTTGTGTATCATCTCCCACCAGATAAACAACAGAGCTGTTAAATTTGTACAACTGCTTACCTCTGAGTAAGCAGAGCAGGGGTGCATGTTGCAGCAGAACAGTGAGTGACTTTGGGGCAGTGCCCCAGAAAGATGTTTGCTGAGCATTGCCTAACTTGGCTCTATCAGCTCCATGTTGGTGGAGCTTCTGCATGCCTCTGCATTGCAACACCATGCACACAGTCAGCAACCTGAAGGCAGGGTCCTCCCCAAGCTATTTCTGTTTTCCTCCCCCACCATCTTCCTTGCTCTCCTAATTGTGATAAAAAGCCTGTGGCTTTAAGAACACTTAACTGTAATACAATTTTCATAGCTCAAGTTACATGCTAAGTAAGTGTTTTATATACCCTGTTTGTGAAAGACCAGACAAGCACTTTGTAGGAAGGTAAATAATACTTAAAGTCCTGATCATAATCATCATCCATCTCTGCTCTGTGATTTAATTTAATACTGATTATCAAGTGTTTTATTTTTAACAATTCATGTGGTGTTTGGCTGCCAGAAATGTGTACTTATTGCAAGGGACTCAGGAATTAGGCAAACCTAGCATACTGGATTGCATATCACAGCATAAAGTTGCTTTTAAGATGTTACTGCCATCTCACAGAGGAAGAAAAATGTTGGAAAGCTTTGAATTCAAGGAAAATTCATTATCACATTATCTGTGCTTCATCTTTTCCCAAGTTCTCACCCTATTTTCTTCTCTTCATGGGGGTACTGGAAAAGAACAACCTTAGAGAAACTGCTTTTCAGAAGTCCATTACCTCTTTGATTATTTTAAGTTCAAGATTTTGCCATTGTACAAGCTCCAAGTCTCTTCACCATCTCCCCACAAGTGTAAGGTGCTCCTCAAAAACAAAAGAGACATTTTCCTGTCCCCAGTGAGGCTACAGATGAGAAATATAAACAAAAAATAAATATCATAAAACTGTGGAAGGGAAGAAGGAATGCACCTCAGGAGCAAAGTGAGATGGTAGTAATGAATTCTGAGCTTTGCTATTGGTCTGAGGTTTTTTCTTTTATTCTTGTCATATTTAAAAGGAACAAATTACATCCTTATCTTCCTACACTTGCCACAAAAGTCAGCCTCCTCCCTCCTTCTTGCCTCACACCAGTGTCAAACTTCACACTGCACATCCACCTTCTTGCCCCTTCCTCCCAGGACTTTCTGCTTCTTCCTCGTTTTCCGTATGAATGAAGCAGTTTAAAGAGTTGTTGATAGACAAGTAGAAAACATGGGCATTCGTGAAAGGCTGAAATGAGCAGCTTTGCTCTCATTTCTGCTTGACGCATGTCACATTTTGCTCGAGAGCTTCCATTAGCCTCAGTGTAGCAGTGCTGGCAGATTCACACTAGCACAGCACCTGTCCTGCCCTGTGTCTGTGGCCACCGTGCGTGCCTGTCAGCAACACAGGCAAGTGGGACCAGCAACACGCATGGCACCTCTGACAAACAACACATGAGCCTCTGCGAGCTGTACATTTCCCAGTTCCTGGCCAAAGGAGATTGCTTTTACTCTGGAATAGCCTTGATACAGTCAAGTATCTATAGGATTGGACACGTAGGGAACTCCTCAAAAGATTTCGGATGTGTTGCTACCCGTTGTAAAAGCAACCTTTGCTATAGCTGGGGAAAGTTGTAAGGGTACTTGTGTAAGAACGAGAGACTGTGAAGTAAAAACAGGAATGCTTGGGGTTTTTATCCAGGCAACTTCTGATTAGTTTCATAATATTAAACTTTTTGTGGTGTTGCCTTTTCATATTTAGCCTGCGTGACCTAGCAGCTGTTTCACTTGGCTCAGGGAATTTATGACTTTATTTTGGACAAATCTTTAACATTTTCATTTGATTTTTTCCAACTCAGCTTTGTGCCTCAAAATTTGTTTTAAATTTTACGGTTACTTTTTTTCCCCTTTCTTACTCTTCTTACAACTGTAGCTTCTGGAACCCAACAACTGTGATGTTCCTCTCTTCCAACAGCAGCCTGGTTTATATAGTAAAAACAAGAGAAAGGAGGGCATTTGGGAGGGAAAGAAAAGTCAGACAAGAAAGGAAAACAGAAAGAAAGACACAGGAGAGGTCTTTTACCAGAACAAGCTAAAATCTAACAGTATATAAATACTGAAGTACACAGTAGACTAAAAGTATTCAAGAAACTTTTAGTGTGAATGGAGGCATTAGGAAAGGCTTAGGCCCTGCCTGAATTCCCATGAAATTTATAAATATTTCTTTCATTTGTTCTCCATTTACAATTAGTTGCGGTCAAGCTGATCAAAGACAGAAGAGGCCTGTTGCATGTGAACCAACATCCCTCACAATGACATTCACAAAGCAGAATGAAATATGAAATATCAGGTTTCCACGGATGTATGAACTTGTAAAAAATCTGAAAGAATAGGAGTTTTTTCACACTGAGTAATGTGAAACATTTGGTGCAGATTATAGGCCTCTGAAGAGGAAAACTGAGAGCCAAAATCCATCAGGCAATAAAACAGAAGCAAGCAAAAGTTAAAACAACAGCCATTCACTACAATCTACTGATTTAGATATCATGATTTTCCTGCTATAGCAGTCGTGGATGCTAGCAGGGCTTCCACTTAAATCATTATCAGGAACAAACCCCAGCACCACAGACCTGAGAGCAGGTTGAAATAACATTTTTGTCAGGAATATACTTTGTCTGCTCCATTCACTTAAAAAAAGGAGAAAAACAGCCTTGCCACAGTTTGTTCACACTAGTACCAAGCATTTTCAGCCAAACAGGTGCTAAGGTTAATTGGGTAAGTAGCCTGAAATTTTCAGTTTTCAAATGAACTTTAAATAAATAAATAACCCCAAGTGGATCCAGGAGGATAGATTTGCATAAAGCCTCTGAGTGGTGTCTTACAGCACTCGAGGTTCTCGGTTTTATCTCTTTTGCAGACCTGTGCCATTCGGAGAACAGAGCCCATCAGCCTTTGTGACTAATACAGTGTTCTTTAATTACTTCCTATGTCTTTCACAGCTGCCAGCTACTAAGGGGGTCAGGGCTGGCAGGGGAGGGGCATTCAGATGGTTTGCATCCCTTCGCCTCCTAAAGTGCTGCCAGGCTGAAGAGGGACATCACCCAGGACAGCATCTGGGAAACTTGTGGCTTTCATTGAAATGAGATGTATGTCCACTCCAGAAATCACTCACCCCACTCAGATTCACCATTTTTAGAATGCTGGAAAAGGTATAGGCAAGTGGAGACAGTGCCCTTAATGCACTCCCTGAGCCAAGAGGCTCTAATTGCTTCTCAGGTTGTGCAAAATTTGTTTATGATATTAACCAGCATCAAACAGCAGGGAAGAATGTAAAAATAGATTGTTTCATGTTGTTTTGAGAAAGATTTGGGAGGATTAAAGGTTAACAGGAGCCTGCTAGCATAAACAGAGCAGACACTTCATGCTGTTTACGGTATAAACCCCATTATGTTTCATTCCATACCAGAAAATGTCTAAAGAGAGGTAGTGTTAGCTAGGGTAAACAACAGGAGGCATGAACATGCTGCAGATGTCCTTTGCAAGGAAAGACCTTTGTGAAAATGGTGTAAGAGAAGTACTTCCAAAAAAGGGATTACATAAGAAGACATCTGAGAACATGCACTTTTTCCTTGCCTTCTTTATACTATCCGAAACCAAAAATTATATCTATTCTCAAGTATGGTGTAGAAGGGAGTCAGGGAATGGATGGTCTTGCAGTTCCTGGTACTGCCAATCCTAAACACACAGAAGGTGTGCACTGAGGCCCCAAAAGTTATGATACCAGCTTGCAAAAAGTAATCTATTTTTTTTGTATGTGTTTTGTTAAACTGACACACTTGGAGATTTCACACTTCTCTCCATAGACACAAGAGCTAGAAGCTTACTTCTTTATAGGAAAGCTGAGAGTCTAACATAATCACATATCTCCAAGGACCAAGGCTTTAAGAAAAAATGTTCAGTTCTGCATGACTGACAATAAAACCCGTAGACAGAAGAACACTGGTTGTGACTTGGAAGGTTTGCATCCAATTCCACAGACTAGAAAATGCTGTACTCTGAACAGGTAGTGACGTGGCCAACTCCAGTTCCCCACAGGACACCAAAAGCTCCTATCCTGTTGTACCTGTTTGGTTCTTGAAATTTCCACATATAACCTCAGTCTAGTCACTTCATCAAGCTCTGTCTCAGTTTTCTAGCTATAGAAGCAATTTTTATTTTCTTTTTTAAAGTCACACTGTAAGTATAGGGATATGTCTGCCTAGGTTGTTGTATACTAGGGCAGTGAGCAGGAACGGGTTTAGAGAGGTGGGTGCTATGTTAAAATGCTATATAATAAAAGAATGAGCCATATTATTTCCTGGATTAATAGCCACCAGAGATCTTAACAAAAAGGAATACCAAGGAAAGAAATCAGAGTACCAATGTTATAAAATTAACAAATTAGTATTCCTCAGTTTTGTAGAGAAGTCTTTGCAGAGTATCTCTGACAGGTGTCATCTGTGTCAGGGGAGAACACAGGAGTGTAGGAGGGGTAACTATTTAAAAAAAAAAAAGTGTAACAGAAATTAAAGCAGTGGAGGAGGCATTCCTGGCATATCAAGCCAATAAATTTCAGTGGTAGACTTCTGCTTTTAATATCTTCTTTTGTAAAAGTACTAAACAATCCATGCTGATCACAAGTTTTGATCACAACGAGGAACAGCCAAGTAAAAAGAAAACGAGAGATATCCATACAAAGGTGACAAAAGTCAAGTCCTAGAACCTACCCAAAGCTTCCTCCTAATAGATTTAATTTTCACATTTTTATCTAAAAAACAGGTTTTTATAATTCTTCCAAGGCAGTGCAGAAATTCAGAGAGACGAAGAAAAAGCAAGAGGCATAATTTCAAAAATCAGCTCACCTACCATCTCTCTTAGAGTGCTCACTATTGGTAAATCCCAGAGGTATAAGCACTTCTTACAACATCAAGTCTTTGTCACAGGAGTAAACAGTAATATCCAATGCATTTCTTCCCACACAACCTCTGTCCAGCCCACCAAACTTGCCTCTGTTCTACCCCAGAATTTCATAATTTCTTCTTTTTATATCTTTCTGAGAAACCTCAATATTCTGGTTTATTCATTACTTCTCTTTCTTCCTCTAATAGGTTCAAAATTCTCTCTTGCTGGTAGCTGTAGTCTTCTCTTCCTTCTCCTTTCCTGGCTAGTCTTACTCTTCCTTCATCTGTTTCTAAACACACTTGGGAACTATTTCATGGCAAACCTGCAGATGTGTGAAGAGGCACTGTACTGTTTGAACATCAGCGGTTACTTAGGTAAGTAGGAGGAAGAAGATGACAATACGTCACACTAGCACGAAGTGTCCTTGGTTCACTGCTGTCTCTCCTTTGAGCATAAGCTATAATGTGAGTCATGTTACCTGGATGTTGATTTCTCTCTTCTTCCTCCTCTCTTTGCCACATCAACATCAATAAAGATACAAAAAGTAAAACTGACATCTTTGAGAACACCTGTCAGATTCAATGCATATTTTAAGGGCTTAACTGCCTGAGCAGAAAAACAGTAAGCTTTTTGAGGGAGCAGATGAAGACTTTGTCCAAAAGCAGCTTGCACTTGCTAAGCTTCAGGCTTCATGCTTTCTACATATGCTTTCCAGAAAGGCAAGCACAAATGTGCACACAGCGAGTTGACCATCTATAAGGATCTTTCATGAAAGAGATGTTTCTCTCCAGAACAAAACTAAACAAAATCAGGAGCTGAGGCAGGCACACATTCCTCAGCACAGATGTACCTCTTTAGGGTTTCTTTCTTATTTATTGGCCTGAAAAATGCACTACAGAAGAGGCTTCTGGGATAAATGCACTATGCCTTCCCTCAGGGGTGGATCCCAGGGGTTTACTTTCATTTAATTGCTTGGAGGGAAAGATGAGAGAAGCCAAATAATGTTCAATGAAATGCTATCCCCACCATAAAGCCAAAAGCAATTTAGATTTTTAAAAAACTAATTGAGATGATCCTTGTACAATCCTGCAGTGGCTGTGGAAATATCTAAGTTTCTACCCATTTTGGTTTGTTCCAGCTAACTGTTCAGCTAAGACTTTCAAGAAGAGCCTAACCTCTTCACATGATATGTTGGGGACTGTATCAAAATACTGTACTATGTGTTCTTCCAAAAATCAGTGTTCCCATTTTTATTGGCCAGCATGTTTCAGCATTTGTTTTTGCTCAAGTCCATTACAAAACTATATATACTTCAAAACTTCTTTATGGCAAGATAATGCACACAACTCCTGTTGTAAGCCTGCCTTATCATGAGTCATAAAGGTCAATGTCCAAGAGACAAATAAAAGGTGGCAATTTTGTATTCATTGTCTTCACACACTGCTCCTGCCAGCTGTGGAGGCATGTTGAACACAGTTAATGAGCACAGAGGAGTCTCTCAGGTCACAGAGGAACTGTAGCCACAAAACAGACACTTCTCCCACCTATATTGCATATGTATGGTAGCAGTCCTGGCCAGTCCCAGGTTAAAAGACTGTAATAGTTCGCTGTCTTGGAGCAGAGCTCCTCTGTAATTATATCAATATCTGCCATTAAAATACATTTTTAAATTGGAGAAAGGAGATAAAGTGATAGAGAGATAGAAAGAGAGAGAAGGAGTAAAAAAGTAATAGCATTAAGAAAGGTGACATTTATTTTATAAACTCCATCCCTGCATAAGGTTACAGCATGTTCTTTTATGCATTCATAGCCTTTGTTCCTTGTATGCCCCTTTCCTTCCATGGAGTGTGGCAGGGGTTTAGATACCCCAAGGACTCTTCTTTCATTTTGACAAGCTTGCGAGTGAGACACAACAAGGTTTGCGGACTCTGTCGGTGAAACACTCTCCCACACCCATATTTTTAGATGTGGATTACAAATTTAGGGTTTTTTTTTAATTCCTCCTTCTATGAAGAGCCTCACAAGACTCTCTTTGGTTCATATTGGCTTAACATGGTCTGTCAGGAAACATCTGCACTGCTCAGGCTGTAGAGACATAGACACAGAATTTAATTCCAAAAAAGTTGTTTTCACACTTTACAGTGTATCCTTTTCACTTCAATGACTCATTTGGGATCCAGAAGCATTTGCCATATTTCTGCATCATAGACTGTTGAGCAATGTACTCATGTCTTAGATTAGTTGCTTTCAGTCTGTTGTTACTCAGACTACTTGTTGTTCATGATAGGTAGCTGAGGAAAGCTAGCTCATATATTCTACATAGCAGCATATACAGATGTCACTGCACCTCCAGTGAAAACATACTGGGTGTCCACCAAGCCAGTCAGTCCTTTCACCCAAGAAGAACATCTCAAAGCATACTGTAAGTACGGTGCAAGCCCTAGCAGTAGTAAAAATATTGGCTTTATTTCCTTCTGCAGTTCACAGTGCAGCAGTTAACTGTACTTTACTTTTCCTGATATTTCTGAAGAATGTCACTAAGATCCCTTTTTTACCTTCCTTACTCTGGGTACTGTAGAACAAAAATTATTTTCTAAATTTTGTTTGTCTATTGTTAGTGCCAGTTGCAACTATGCACTTGGTTACAGGAGACCTGGGATTAAACTTGATAGGAACACTTTTCCCTTTATGATGAGATCAGAACAGATTCCTGAACAAGTCATTATGGCTTTGTTTCCAGAAAACATTAAAGCAGAGCTTTTTTCATGCTACCATCATAAAGGCTTCTGCCAGTATTTCTATTACAATCTTTATTTTCAAGGGTTTTTAACTCAGCCAGAACAATTCACTATGGGCTCAAAGTTGTCATTTCATGGTGTTCACACCAAGAAGGAATTTGTTTCACCATAAACTCTGAAAAATATAACACAAGACATTTTGAAGTTGGAAAGAAGACTGTCAGAAACTAGTGGTTTACTATAATCTTATTGTTTTAATCTACTGTAAGCAAAATCAAAGGAACACTTTCTTTTGTTTTTAAGCAAAGATCAGTCATGATGAGAAATACAAAGGAAGTAACATAACTTTTAAAATGACTATTACAAAATAAGATCCCCATCCAACAACAGGTCAACACGGAAAAAAGCTTTTCTGCCTGGTGGACTTCTGACTTACATCTTGTGCCTTTGTGAATTTCCAGTGGGTCATGATGTCCCACAAATAGGAAAGCAGAAGACATGGGGCCAAGACCACCACATTAGGTGGTGTGAATTGCTAATTGTAAACTTGTATTAAAAATTACTTACATGATACTCAAGCAACACCAGATTACTTACAAAGTTTAGCTCCTAATGGAATCAGCAGTTCATTTGTTGTTCTGCAGACACATCTGGAGCATTGGGAAATGCTATTTGACTATATGTGTGAACTCTTGTCACCTGCAAACTTCAATTTCTATTAGCTTCTTTGCAGCTTGATGGTGTGTTCTTACTCGCCCATTATCTGCTTCACTTCCAATATTTGTATTAGTTGTATACCCCACACCACTCTCAAAGCAGGATCTTTCTTTTACTGTCTGTTTGCACAGCACCTAGCATAATAGAGTGTCAGTTCTACCTGAGTCTTCTGAGCTTTGCTGTACTACAGCTAATAATGAATAATAATGAATGTACTACTGTAGTAATGAATAATAAAAAGCTCTGTTCCTTCAGTCATTCAATTACACGAGAAAAATCTGAACCCTCAAGGTTGGAGTTCTGCCCATGATAAATCCACAAAGTATGAGTTTGAATTCAAACTTTCCATATTGTAGCTCATGAGCTTGGCTCCAGGGTTTTGGTTATGGCCCATCCTTTTTACTAAAACATTTCTCTGCCTTCCTCTGAAACATCTTCTCTACAGCAAACAAGATTTCCTAAGATAGTGAGTATAATTCATGTTATTGCACATATTTTTTCTGCTTTAGTTTTAATCTACATTTATTAAATGGAGTTACTTTTCCAGCCTGCAGGCATCAGCCCGGTATCTTGAAAGATGTAACAATGAAGTTTATGATTAAAAACTTTTTTTGGAAAACATGAACAAATGATAACCAGTTATGATAGTTTTCCATTTTTTTATAAAGGTTAAAAATATGTTCAAATATCTAGAAATGATCTTGTGATTTGATTTATTCACAAGTTCCCTGAAGTGTTTAATAAGTACAATATGGTACAACTAAAATCAGGCTTATTACTGCTATTAGCTTGGTAATTCTCCAAGATGAAATCATACTTTTCAGGTTATAAATATACATTTTTATTGTTGATTTTGTGCTGCATTTTGAAATATTGCTTCTCTGCTTTCATATTTTCAGTGCTGTATTACAGTACCATAAATCAGCCCAGCAGCAAAGGAATTCTAATTGGTATCAGGTGAATTTTTTAAAAAATAGGGAAAAAGTTAAACTTATATCCCTTTGAATGAAGATAAATTCACTTGAAGCTCTTAAAAAAAAAATCAGATATGTCCAGAATGTATTTGATTTATCTTTTTGAAAGTCTAATCAGATAAAAGTATGCACAGTACACATCAAAGAACATGTATGAGCTCAAAACCACCATAAAAGATACCTCTAGATGTCCAAGTAGAAAGATTCCTTTTTCTGGTAATTTTTTCTTGTCTATACTGATTCAATTTTTCCATTCCACTAACTAGGCAAGCTTGTGCTTCTGTTCTGCCTCCGTCTTATCCATATATTTTATAGTTTTCTCAAAAAAATCCAATTGTATTACAGCAATATATTCTTAAGGTCTCAGCACCTCTGCAGAGCCAATTTGATCCTTAAACCATTGATTCTTTCTGTGATGCACCTGCCCAAAGATGTTCTCTATATACATTTGTACCATGTCCAATGCAGTAGTCAGTCTAGCAAGTCACAATCAACTATGCATTATGTGCCAAGTGCTGGGATTCATCCTAAAAGCTACTGCTCTGTGGGTTTGGGGTAAAAAGACAGAAAAAAACCCCACTGTATGTAGGATATTTCAAAACAACATTATGGATTTCCCTTTTCCTCACAATTACACAAATTAATGCTTTAGAAAACGTTGATTTTCCAGGAAAAAAAAAATACAGAATCAAATAATACAGATTTACTTCCTGTGTGCTGATATGGTAGAGATCAAGAAGACAAGTCATAGAAGACATGAGATGAAGTCATGGAGTACGAATACAGTCCATGCAATAACTCATGGCTTGGAGGCCAGCTCTGTCTCTCTTGTGCTTCTGCAGTCCCTCAGAAAACCAAAGTGCTTCATGACTATTAGAGCATTCAGAGGGCAGCCTTACAGGTTTCTGTAGAATCTTGTATTTTTTCATCTGAGCTTTCAGACAATGTGGCATGTTTCGATAGCCCCTCAAATGTTCCTGATACTTTCCCTTTCCAGGCCACAGAGCAGAAATCCCACAATGTATCACCTGATGTTTCCAAGGGGAAAAAGTATGCAAAAGAAATAGCCCTACTACTTTACCAGACATCCCAACCCTGGGTTATGCAAGGTGTTTAGCTGGACAACATTTGGGAGGTAAATCCGTAACATTAATGGGATTAATTACTCAATGCTGTACACTATATAGAGTTACTTTCTTTAAAATTATTTTTAAGAGTGACTGAATTGCTCTGTGCACACTCAGAGCTCCTAAACAACAGGGAGTTGACAGAGGAGCTCTGTCATGAAGGCCAGAAGTAAAATAAAAAATGAAATGGATTCAAATAAAAATCACATTCGGCAGATATTCAGCAGAAAGGCATCTCAACAAAGATGAAACAAGTAAAAGGATATATATACACACCTTGGACAGCTGCTCAGGGTCAGATGAAAACCAGATGAAGGAAATCAAGAGGAAAATAAGGCTGAATAGGGATGTATTTAGAAAGATAAAAGGTACCATGGAAAATCACCCTTCACTGGGGTACCAAAAGCCTACAGCACTGAAGTGACAAAATATTACAAGAGTTGGAGATACAATCT
Source organism: Brachypteracias leptosomus (assembly GCA_013401335.1). Lineage (NCBI taxonomy): Eukaryota > Metazoa > Chordata > Aves > Coraciiformes > Brachypteraciidae > Brachypteracias > Brachypteracias leptosomus. The sequence goes on from VYZX01005352.1 coordinate 80,990, forward strand.
AATGCTAACAGGATGAAAAGGATAAGTTTTTACATCCACTGAGTCTTTGCTTCATGAAAGAGAGTGGAGACAACACTTCAAGATTCCTCTGTGTTGAACAAAAATGTGTGCCTGAAGATGTACTGAAGATCAGGTAATAGTGTGGAGGCTCTTGTTCTTTCTGTGACATGTAGGCAGTTCACTAATAACCTCCATATTGTTTAATTTTCCAATTGCAAAGAAAAAATGATGTGAACTGGCTTTTTTCTCCTCTTTCCCTTGCACATTGGAGGACTTCTACAGAAGAATGTCTCTTATCACAGCTTCCATTCCTTTTCCAGACAAGGTCAATCTGCCACTCCTTCCTATTGCACACTAATTATTTTTTTTCCTGTCTTCAGACTTTCTATCTTTCTTATGCATCATGCCTCTAGACCAGTAATATGTCTGCAAGAGTGATGCTGAGGTGAAGTGCAACACAGAAGTCATATGAAATGATTCCCCCTCTACTCTCAAGCTCCAAAACACACACTCTTCTGCATCAGCACCATCCCCACCTTGCTTCTTGACATGAATCCTGTCTCTGTGAAAGATGGTGTTCACTGCAAGATAACTCCCATGATTTCATGACTGACTCCCTAGGGTTACTAGGAGCAGAATTTTGTGCAACATTTACTATTGACTGCTGGGGTAACTCCACAGCCAGAACTGTATATAAAGTAAGGTTAGTCATATAGTAGAAGGTTGAATGTGTGTGCTAGACTGGTTTTGTCTCATCTACTAATAGTCAACTGGTCTACATAAGCATAACAAGCTTAGAGTGTGATGAAAGAACTTTTGTTTGCTATACAGCATAAGAAGGTGTCGTTGGTGACCAGTTTAGACTGGATGTTTAGCTTTTATATATAACAAATACTGTACGATGTGAATCTACATTCCAGGGTAGACATCAACCTTTAAGAGAAATCATCACAGAAATCATGATATTCCCATAAAATATTCAGGGGACCATAATGGGTAATTGCTCTATTTTAGCTTTAGGAAACCTCCTTAGCACCTAGAGACCAGGCAAGAGCTAAAGAGAACAAACATAACCACAATAATAGTGAATGGATATGACAGCTTCTTAAAAACTTCAAACGAGTCCAAGAGAAGACGACAACAGTACAATGATGAAAAACAATGAGTGCTAGATGATGAATATGCAACTACAGCTGGTTGTGGGAAAGGATCACTCTGACAGGGTGTAGGGAGTGGTTGAGTGCTATTGGGGGCAGGCTGGGATGGGAGGAGAGGAGATGGTCTTCTCATTTCTCTCAAAACTCCATCCTGTATGCTATGGGTGGCTCTGGAGTAGCAGATGGTGACAGCAGGCAATGAGGAGAATGAGGCAGGAAGCCAGCCCCATGGCACTAGCAGGTGGTAGCAGTTCTCTCCTCTCTCAAAGACTTCCTTCCTCCAGCACAAAATTTCATAATGTAGCAATTTTGAACTAAAAAACACAAGATACGAGGATTTCTTCTGGAATTACAGACATGGAACAAGGATTGCAGCAAGTGATCAGGCGAGCAGATGGGTTTACTCTTAGCTCAGCAGAGGTCCACGCCAGTGCCACTGAGGGCAGGAATGCCAACAGACAGACTCTTGGCTTTGAATAATTGCATTCTCAGCAAAGCTGGACAGTCACAGAGCATTTCCACCCATGGCCATTTACTAGCTATTGTGAGAGTATTTACTTATTTTGAATGTTTATAAACTCTTGTTGGAACACAAGGCCTACATAGATTCATCTAAATCCTGATCTTTTTGATCTGGAAAACCTTCAGTAATTGAAAAAAATCTATTTCATCTCTTACTTCAAAACATCATGTATAGTTTATAACCTAGGAACCCATGGCTCAGATTTAATGGTAATCATATAACATCTGTTTAATTTTAAAATTTATATGGAGGCTTTTTTGGAAATCCCTTGGAGTTTTTTGACTTTCTGTCTTCTCTATGCACACAGAGGATGTAGAAAATTAATTTCCTGTGTAAAAATACAAGATGACAGAAGGTCCAAGGTTAAACCTATTTACAAAGAAAATCACTGCCAGTGTTTAGAAAATTCTGCTTTTACTTGAAATATTTGGAGGTGTACCTGGCTTCCCATGTCCTCATGGTATTTAAGCGCATAAGGCTTTCTGTCCAATAAACTGTAGTGAATAAACTCCTCTGTATTGATTTTTCCCTGATGAATTGTGAACTGTCTATTCATATGGTGACCCATTTATTTTAATAAAGAAGACAAACTTGTAGGAGTTTCTTATTTTCCCACCCCTCTGGCCCCTTGTGAAAGGACTTAGCCTGCTGCAGAGGCCAGAGTTCAATGTACAGAAGAAACCAGATGCCACTGGCTGACATCTACTTGGTTACTTTACAGCAGACTTAGTGTACAGAAGGGTAGGAATGTGGCTCTCCTTTCCTTACTCAAAACAAAAGATGAAGAAACACAAAGTCCAGATGTGGCAGTGACCATATCAAGGATCTCAGTGATGGGATAGGACTGACTCTCACTTCTTCCATTTCTACTAATGCACTGAAGTAACTTAGGACAGAAATATTTGATACTCCCGAAAATAAGATAACCCAGGACACTGTTGAAGGAGAATATGAAATCATCAGATGAGTCCTATTTGGTGGTCAAAGCCATTACTTATTCTTTCATAAAAACCTATGGTGTCATATGGATCCGTTTTTTCATTCCAATGCACAGTGTCCAGACCATTAGCTTGCAGTATACGTCTTCATCACAGAAAACTGTGAAGGCAGCTGATGCCTTCATTCCCTCTCTCAGAAAAGAGAGGAATCTCTGACCAGAAATCACTTTTACTAGCAGAAGCTAGTTGGGAGGAGCAACTCAGCTCTTGAGTAAGGAAGAAGGTATACAGGAACCTGACAAACATTGAGCAAAGTGATACTAGGGTTCCTGTGACCTGATGACTGGGACCTCCTCACCATCCTACTACTGTCCTTCAACCAGCAGTCTTGAGACTCCCAAACCTTCTGCAACAACCCAGGAGGATGAAAACCTCTGACAGCCCAATTCTAACAGGAACACCTGGAATTTAGGCCACTAACATCAGGTGAGAAAGCCTGGAGACACTGTTGTTTGTCCACTCGGCAAATAACAAGCCAAGAAGCAGCAGCAAATGTTAGATGCTCCAGAGTTTGTCCATATCTCATCTAGAGTATGTAGTTTCTCTACTTCAGGACTCCTCTGAACACTCTGAAATCAACTGCTCTCTTTGATACTAGAGACTTCCTTTTTTTATTTTTATCTCCTTCCCAAGGAAAATTTCAAAACAACAAGTTTTCATCTTATCTCAGATTATAAAGACTTTCAGAAGGTTTGAATTTCCTACAGGACTGCTTCAAATAGCTCTATTACAAATTATATAAATGCTCATGTTGAAATCTGCAACATTGATACCAGCAAGTAGGCAGAAGAGTGCTTTATGGAAGCACGGGCAAGGTATATATTAGGCATCAACTATGGCTTTGCTCCTTCAGCCACCTTCTGAATGTCAAGTGTCCAGTACTGCCATTTCTTGTCATCTATTTCTATTCTAAACACTCTTAATTTTCAGGTTGAGTTTTCACTAGTCCACACTTTCACTCTAGGCTTTGGCAGTTAAACTGTGTCCTTTCTACCTGAGACTCACCCAGCAGCTTCTGAGTGTGCTGTACTCCTAGTAAGGTCATCAGCTACCAAAGCAGTAACACCTTGGAATCAAATATCCCTGCAGTAAAACCAGTGACATTTCATTGCTGCAAATAATTATGCAGAGGTTAGTAAGTACATGACTCTGCTGATGAAGTCCAAGATGAAAACAATTCAATTCACTCAAGTTTCACTGTGCTGACCAGGTGCTAAAAAAACAATAAAAGCTTAATTTTGTCAATAAAAGGAGTTCATACAACTTAATATCAATAGAGCCTGTTGAGCTAAAAGGTGCTAGTTTTACAGTCCCTTTTTCTGAGTAGAACCACACTTTAACATGAACTTATTCTAAATTGTTGGGTGTTTGATCTTCTTCTTTCTTTACAATGTCAGCCTTTGGGGAACATCCAAGGATCTAATAAAGGACCCTGCAGCATTAGGCAGTATACATAATGGAAATTAACATTCCACGACCTAAAGAAACATACTACGCCAAAGCAAATTGGCCAAAGGTAAGATCTGCTACTTTTCCTCTGCCCTACATGACCTCCCCATCTTAGAAACTCTGGGAACATACTTAACAATTCAGGTTATTACTAATAGCAATAAAGATCTCAGCCTCTCTATGGTCTGGAAAGAAGAAGCAGTAAAATGCTTCACAAAATAAAATATACCTGGATTAGCTGAATCTTTGACTCTGGGCAGCTCATCCACAGGCAAGGACAAGAAAAGTATAAACACTGCAAGAGGTTTTGCTGCAGCAAAAAAGAATTCTCGAAGTATCTTAAGTTGCAGACTAATGAAGGAAATCCAGGAAGACTAATAGTACAGTATACACTAACAGAAGGACAGGGCAGATGAGTTAAATATTTGTATTTGGACACTTTTCATTCCATTAACACTATTAGCCTGAGGAATCGTACTATATGTCTCTAAAATTGCTCAATGAAATCACTCCTTTCTTAACTGAAAAATACTCTGGCAACAATTGAGCAGAACAACAGACAGGCCACCTGCTTCACAAAGCGCTATTACTTGCTAGTGTGCCCTTCGCCATGTGCAGTTTTAAAGAAATATTAGGCTTTACCATGAAAAGAATGAAAGAAAAGATAAAGTTTCCCTCATTGCTGTAGAACAGAAAATTAGAGCAAAATGCTGAAGTATTGTATGCAGTTTCTCATCTGGATATTATTAGTTCATATTTTTTTAATCATATACGGTACCATATAGATTGCTGATTGCTACTGTTTTTCTTATATAAATGTCTTCCTACCAAGTATAAAATACAATGCAATTTATTTTTGTCTATTGTATCAACCACTAGAAAACACTTTCCCAGATGATTTTAGTATGTAGTTGGGGTGGCTATAAAATAAAATAATAATTTGCTGGTTTATGTGTGTAAGGAAGCTTTAGGTCATGTACTGTATTATATTACTAAGCTGTAATAGGTAGAAAATATAATAATAACCTAGACAGAGAGAACAGCAAAACTTCACTTGAGACTTCTACTTAAAGATGAACTACAAGAAGTTCTAAAAATAAAATCTCTTTTGAGATATCCACAAGGATTTAGTAACAAAATAGTGATAAAAGTAACAACTTTTTAAAAGTTGGACCTGTTAAAATGCATGAAAAGTCTGGATTGTGATTTTCTCTGTGTCAGTAATACCAGAAGAATTATAAAACACTTCAATGACCCATCACTGCTTTTACTTTCTTTTCTCATTTCTATGTGCATTAATGTTCTGCTCAAACGTCTGGACCAACACCACACACACAAAAAGTGCTTAAAGTTTTCCAGATTAAGTTCTCCTAAGTCTCCAGAGGGTCCCTCCCAACCTCTACTTGAGGCAGGGGAAGAGCATGTGCTGTTCTACTTTCCCAAAACAAAACTGAAGTGGGTCAAAGTTTAGGGAATAATGGAAAAGTAATGCAAGAATGTGTCATGGAGGCAAAATATTTTCTATTCCAAACTTTCTGTGGTCATAACACAAGTTCCCCAGGAACTTTTTTTTTTCTTTTTCAGTTTGCTGGGCCCCTTTAAAAAGGTATATCATATTCGCTGCTGAGTTTCATATTTTGCAGTCTGCACAAATCACATGATGTGCAGCTTCTACTATGCCGCTTGTTATGAGGGTTCTTTGTAGACCCTCTAATGAGCCTGCCATACTCCTTCAGCATGCACAGCACTGTCTTCTCAATCATGTCTTTCAAGAGATTAAGATTCAGTGATGCAATGCAGCCCATGACACAAAGCCTCTTTTCAAACATAAAAGAGCCAATTGTTTTTACAGCCCCCAAGCATGCACAATCTTTGCTTCACATGTCCATGCAATAAGTGGCCTAAAAGTTTCATATCCTCCTTGTAATATGGAACTTGACCCTTGAAAATCCCTTATGACAATTCAACTAGTAAAACGGAAATCTTTTCCCAATACCCTAAGGACACTGGCAAAATATTTGTACTATTTCCATGTATACACACTCCATTACACTGCCCTCCTTGCATTTTACACAAACTAACATTTTTGAAGGTATGTATCCTCCTGTCTGCTCTGTCTATAAATTATCTCAGCTGTTTCCAGACTCCTTAGATTAAATTCTTTACTCCCAGCTCCCTTTGGCAGGAGCTACATTTCAGAGTGTAGCTAAAACCTTTCTGCTTAGGCCAACACTCACTGTGTGAACACACGTGTCAAGACACAGGAGACACAAAGAAACAGGCCTTCATAGGCAGTGGATGCCCCTACTCACCTCACTATCCCTGGTTTCAGAGTATTCCTCCCCAACCACTCTGCTGGCCCTGAAAGCAAGCCCATGTTTGGCAAGTGCTGCAGACATCCCTGGCGTCACATCAGGCTCCCTGTGGGCTAGGCAGGAGTGAGGAGTTGGTTCCACGTCTGCTCTGACCTGTGCCAGCCCATCCCACCAACCCCAGCCCAGCTGTTCCCTTTTCCAGAACCAAGCACCTCAAGTCAGCACATGCCTGTGAAATAAATTGCGAAGGTAGTTGAGAAAAATGCTGGAGCAGAGGTAAGAGATGGGGAGACGGTGCCAGCTGCAACAGAAACCATGAGGAGAAGCAACTGCTCATCAGATAGTAAGCACCTCAACAATTAACTGAGTGTCATCTTTAGTCTATTCTCTCATCTGTAGCCTACATGCCAGCTGGCCCACTTGGAAGAAGCCTTGTTCCAGGAGTTTTTTTCACTAATATTTTCTCCTTTCCCCTGCCCTATGCCCTCTGCTCCACCCATACTCAACTCTCTTACTCTTTCCCTCTGTTACCAGCCAAGGGATATGGAAAAATGCCTTTTTGGTTTCTGTTTTTTTAACACCTCTCAGTTGTTTTAATATAAACCCACAGCTCCACTAGTTAATGAATGCTAGCATTTCAGACTGCAAATAATGTGCCATAAACAACATTGCATGCCATAAAATGTTGCAGAAAGATATACTTTTACTCCTAAAAGCAGCGGCTGGATTCTGCTGAACTGAATTTAGTGGAGGTTCAATCAGAACTGAGACAAAACAAAGGAAAAATATTCCAGGTTCACTGCAGAGTTCACTTGCATTTTTTCCTGTCCCCAGCAATAAGAGGATTACCTTAAATCAAGAGCATCAGTGTCAATGAGAACCAGAAAACTTAATACATAGAAGGGCAAGGAGATCAAAGCTTAGCACCTGGAGAATACCACATGCTCTGGATTAATAAAACAATACACTCCATTACATAAATCTTGAGCAAGGTTATTCGTGGACACACATACAAAAAAGAAATTATTGTAGGGTTCAGATAACTGATATTTAATACTTGTGTTCTCTCTATCAGAGAATACTGTCTCACATTATAGGGGTGTTGACACAGAGCAGTGAGACATTATTTTGTTTTAAACACTTTTAGTCTAAACTTGACATTACAGTTTTTGGACCTGAATACTGCACATCTGCAAGCCAGTGGAAATACCAAAATCTTGCATGTTCCTTTGATTGTTACATTTAAGGTATCATATATGCTACCAGCTCAGCTGCTGCAAGGCATTAAAGTCCATTACTCCAAGCTTGTAAAGTACTTTGGAAATACTATAGACAAGGATTAGAGAAGATGAGTATTCCACATGGCTTCAGAAGGGATGATAAACAGAGGCTAAATACACTGTAGTTAAAGTTATATATTGACTACAAGTGGGGAGCAATAGCATGACATCCCTTCTGATGAATATTTTGTTGAGTGGTTTTCAAACTGTATGCTTTTATCAAGCCATTATATTTCTAAGAACAGGTCTGTTTACAGTGCCTTAGCCTACAGGCTACTGACAGGCTGAAAACCAGCATGTTGGAGGAGTCTGAACTTGAAACAACAGCTTAATTTCGGACTTGTGTGTTAGTATGGTTTGGGAGAGGATGAGAGAGAGGAGAAGAGATAGAAAGAAGACAGTTCAAATACGGTGATGTTTCACAAAGAAATATTATAATCAGCATAAAGCCATAATGTCCTTTATATATTATCTTTAATCATAAAGCATTCCAGTTTGGCTTATCAACAAGGAGGTAGATACTCCCTCACATAAGAAAATAGCATCCATGAACCGGGTATGTGACATTGTGACCTACAGATGCAACAGAGAATCACTCATCTGTGTAGCATAACCACTGCAGGAAAAAAACCCCAGGTCTTTAATGTAGGAGAACATCACCCTACAAAAATCTGGGACAGGAAAGAAAGAGAAATAAGGATCCTTCTCTCTGGCACACTGAAGTATCCAGAGTCACCCAAGAAAGCTGCCACCCTGGAAGCAGTATAGCTACACTAGAAAAGTCTCCTCCCTTCATCTTAACAGTTTGGGGCTTTGTATAGCATTCAAGACTTCTGCCTATTTTCCCAGTTCCTATGGATGGGTCACTGAAAGTCAGCAAATCCCTCTGTTACAATCAGTCATAGTCTCTACACAGCTGCCATGGAGGAAAGCAAGTGTTTCATGAGTTTGAGATCCAGTTCATAGATAGTCATAAAGGCTGAGTGTATGTTGGTGCAGAAGTTTCACAAGATGACATAGACAGATTGAACTTGTTCCCAAGTACTGGCGAAAAAAAAATCAAGCAATCACTTAAATTTGAATCCAAGCAAACTGTTTTGGTGTGGAAGAAAGCTGACAGCGGTGTTAAGTTGCCTTTGCTTCTTCAATGCTCTTTAACACTCTGTTATTTTAGCATCTGCAAATCGAGTCATGGTTTGCCATTATTAAATGAACACAAGAGACTTGAGAAGACATCAAGCAAAGACTGAACTAGATGACCTCCTGAAATCCCTTCCCATCTGGATTTTCCTGTGATCTCATATGAGTTGTTTCTGTTAAAAGAAGATGGAAAACTAGCAGGAGAGAAGGAAAGAGGCAAACTGTTGGTATTTCAGCAACAAAAAGATTTGAACAGAAATTAGAGAGCAACTAATTGGAAGTCAGAGATGTTGAACAGAAAGGAAGATGGCAAGTGACAAGCATGTGAAGGACTCTGGCCAGGGGCACTCTCCAGGGCAGCAGTCATGACATGGATATCATCACATGAGCAGCTATGCCTGCCAAACCTATGCTGAAATATATGGGGCAGCTGAGGGAATTATGGAGCTGCTGGGCACAAGGCACACTCTTCCCTCGTATGACCCCAGCACTGCCTCATTACTTAGGCTGGGCCTGGACCTGCTTCTGGGGCCAAACCAAACTCCATCTCCCTTTGCCGTCAGCCAACACTCCTCACCAGGGAACAGGCTGGGTTTTACTATCACCCCTCTAATTTTGAGTGGCAAATGTTTGAGCAACAGAGTAAGGCTTTTGATCTGCTTAGTGACATAATTTACATCTTGACATTGGCAACAGGGATCTCCCATCTGCAGCTTCCTTCTCGGCTTTTGTCATAAACTTGCTTCATTGCCTAGATTGCTCCTGAACTCAGTTTACCCCTACTTATAGTGCATTTTATGTGGGACTGTGAATTCAGATGGACATAGTGAGACTTAATTAATGTCAGTCACACTGCCAAACTCTTCAAATGGAAAATATGAAGTGGCTGCAAATTAAAGGTACAATAACAAATAGCTTCATGATCTTTAGATAGTCCTTATTCAGTAGAGTTGCAGGGAAAATGTAGGAATGATAAATACATCATAAACATTAAAGAGCCATAAAATAGCCGCATATAGATCTAATAAAACCTAATATAAGAAATAATTCAAGCTGGGCTGAAAAGCAAATACCTCCCACTCCTGAAAGCTTTTGCAGTACCTTGGGAAGCCCAGGAAAGAAGGTTGATATCACAGCTGTGCAGAATGTTTATTGAGACTGACTCTTTCTTTGAAGGTTATTCTGCCATGATATTTTCAAAAACCCTTTGAGTAGTCATGTATCAAACTTAATTTTCTTTTATAACCAAAATAGTCCACTGGAATTCTTTGATATTACCAAGTGTGTTTTGAGACCAAAAAAAGAACAGAATATCTCAGAGAAGTAGAGATTGCACCATGTAGAGCTGAAACAACACTGAAAAACCACTTTTTACACTCTTTATGTTTGCTATGGTTACAACTTTAAAATCTCAGAGGTTCACTTCAGCTTTGGGATGACTATATTTTGTGGCTAAAAGACTCCACACCAGGAAGCTCCAAATATCAGAAAAGTCAGAGTTTAGTATTCTAGTAGTACTGTAAAAATGTGCTTTTTACTAAAAGTGAATGTATCAAGTTCTTAGAGTTATTTTTCTCAGTCATCACAATAAGGAGGTAGAAGAGACACACAGGTCAGAATGACTTTTCCATAAGCCTTTGATAGATTTATAATCATGTGCAAAGTTACTTCATGGAAGGATTTTGCTGAGCATGTTTGCCCAGCTGCCAAGATACCCTGAGAAATTCAGGAGACATAAGAATGCAAGCCTGCCCCCAGGTCCCCCCTATACTGGCGCCACAGGGGCACCAGGTTAGCTTCTCCACAGAGGCTGAAGGAGCTCTGGGCTGCTCTGCTTGGGCAGGGCTGCCACAGCTTTGAGGCACTTTCTCCTACCAGGGTGCTGCTGAGTGCAGGTTGTCACTGGGACCATGAAAGTGCCCAATCAAGGTCCCTTTTCTATGTCCACCACCACCCTAGAGGGTCACTGACTTATGGTGGGGGCAAACACAGAGTCATTTCCATTCCTCTCACCAAATGACCTGTATAATGCACAGGCTACTGATACCCCTTAACCACACACGGTTCAGACATAATCATCTCCAACCGTCGTTCACATGAATCTTAGTGGTTTAAAAGCATTTATGGCATATGGGTGAGATTCTTTTCTTATTTCCACGAAGAAAATCAAAGATATTTCTAAGCATTACAATTCAGATGAAATAGACTTCACAGTTTTCAACAGCTGTCTCCTGAATTAGTTTAGACCTACCACCCTGTCAAAGTCCACAATCTTCTGGATCCTGTGTGACAGAGAAGGCTACAAATCTTAAACATTTGCATATATTTTACGTAAAGGTAAATAATGTGGTAGCCATTTTATAAGCACATGCAAAAATCTCAAGTGAACTTCATCAAGTATCAGCTGAGGTGTTTGGGGTGAAACATACACAGAGTCTTAATTTATTATGCCAGAGGAAGAAAGCAACTAAAGTATAGAAGAAGGTAATCCTTCTTTAAATATTATTCCTGGGAATACTTTTATCAACAGATGTTCAGCTTCAAATTGAATTATATCTTTTCATCACAGGTCTACATTCCTGGGGCTTGATTCTGAAATGAAATTGTTTATACAGACAAAAAAATAGTTGATTTTATGATGTGGCAGGGGAAAAAAAATTGAGATTTTGTTTCTGACTTTTCTCAACACCATCTTCCCTAAGCCAGCCTCCTGCAGCTGGTACATAAAGCCCTTCTCAGTGTGGTGCATTAAGGATGGCCTTTGCCATACTTTATCAGAATAACGCAAATAAGGAAGACAGTCCTCACAGATAGGGTGTACAGCATAAGTTCACAAGGAATCAAAATAAACTAGTCATGGTCTACTTGAGGCATACACCAGTTTACACCATCATCATTAAAGGCATCCCAGCTTCCAAAAAACACAGCAGCACATGAGAGAGAGGACTCCCAGCTGAGCCACAAATTTCCTCCAAAGACTTGCTATCTCATTTATCTCTTCCCGCCCTCACCTCATCGTGTGCAAAAGGAGGATAGTGGAACGAAGATGTTATAGGGGATAAATTGAAAGAAGTTGCTTACAAAATGGGGCTTGGAAGATTGCATGAAGCAGCCTGCTGGGAGCCAAGGAGTTCAAGGTTCTGTGTGTGAAATGTCAGAAAAGGCACTTCTTCAGCTGTGCCAGGGGACAGCTGTGGCAAACAACACTTCCAACAATAGTTGTAGTGCCAGTGGAAGGAGCACACAAAGCAGCTGAAAAAGGTAGCCATATTTTATTGTAAATTCAGAAGTGAGCCTTGTTTTCATCTATAAAAGTATAGTTGCCTCGCAAGCAACGTGGCCAGAAACATTATTTCTTTCAAAAGCTGAGACATCCCCTCCTGGAGCATCAGAAGCCTTTCAGAGGAACTGTTCCTACCTGAGCTAGGGTGCCAAGTGTTTAAGCTATTCTCAGGCATGGTTCCTATGAAAATGCCATTTATTTTTCCATTTCCAACAAGCCCAGGTGTTCACTGTGGTCACATACTGCAGCTAGGAGTTCGTTCCAGCCCACAGTTCTGCTGGCTTCCATTAGGCGACACTCGATTTGAGCCAAGTCTTCTGCATGTTTTAACAATGCACGTGTTTAACAGGGAGGGGTTTATGGCAGTCTGTGAATGATGCGAACTTGAGTACATTAGAAACAAAAATAGAACTGAATCAAAACTCCATATTTTATCCAAACCTCACAGCAGGAGCCTTTCCATGTAACAGCCTGGGGAAAAAAAACCCCTTAGTTATACAGACTTCTGAACTTTCAAAATGTTCATTAAAAAACCTGAATCCAAACTTTGCAACTTGCATCTATGTCTAATGAGACAAAGTCTAGACTTGAAATGAAGAATATTATAGAACACAGCCCTGCATGATTACTCGTACTGCTTTCCTTAGGTGGTTTGTAGGATTTCAATGCAGAACATACTGTAATTTGTTCAGTGATTTTTGTCCACCCAGCAAAATGCAGCTTATGAGCCGTTTCTGTAGAAAAAAATACTAGCTTCATTTTTTGGATATGTTGACTGGCTGAAAATGGGAAAAAAAGGAGCTTTTCTTCTACTAAATCCTTTTAAAATCACAGTTTTAATCAGTGTCAGGAAAAGGATGGAATGCAAAGTGTTCATTGGCATGCAGAGTGTTCAAAAAAATGAAAATGTTTACAAGACACAGTATAAATAGTTTATTGCATAATTCAATTACAAAGTTATTATTTCCAAGGTATTCTAACATCCTATGAAGCTATATATAAATGTGTTTTGAATGCTGACCAAGATTCTGTAGAACTGCCAGCTAATTTAAAATCTAATTAAGATCTCACACCTCCTGTAATTTTTTTCACACTGAAAGTTAGTACTCTTGGAATTTAACAAATCTGAAACAAAGTTACAAATAACTTTATGGTCATTTTAAATTGTGAGGGCATATACATGTGTCTATAAAAAAATACTTAGGAAACCTAATCAGCCATCATTCCTGATATAGTAAGTCAGATGTAGAAGTGCTTTTATTTACTTTGCCAGAAGAAAGCAAGCAAGTATAGAAGTATGTAATCCTTCTTTAAATATTGTTTCTGGGAATACTTTTATCAATAAATATTCAGCTTCAAATTGAATTATATATTTTCATCACAGGTCTACATTCCAGGGGCTTTATTCTAAAATGAAATTGTTTATACAGGCAAAAAATAGTTGACTTGATAGCATGGCAGAGAAAGATTCAGGATTGTGTTTCTGACTTTTTTTCCCATAATCTCTCTGAGTCAACCTTTCACAGGCTATATATGGAGTGTTAGGCAGTGTGGTGCAATGCACTTGTGTTGTATGTCAAATACAAGCACAGAATTAATTTCCTTTCTACGAATAAATGATATCTTGTGTTGTGTGGATCTTATGACTTACAATGAGTCTTAATCTAAAATTTGGAGGGGATCTCATCTGAATTTCAGAGAAACATGTCAAGTGCTAAGTCTTACACATAGAATCATAGGATGTTTTGGGTTGGAAGGGACCTCTAAAGGTCATCTAGTCCAACCCCCCTACAGTAAGCAGGGACATGTCTATCTAGGTCAGGTTGCTCAGAGACCCATCAAGCCTGACACTGAATGTCTCCAGGGATGGGGCCTCAAATCAATGCTGTGGTGTCAAAAAATATCTGCATCTTCAAAAGAGAAACTCTGTCTCTTTGTGCTTCTCTGCAACTGTTCTGCTGTATTAGGAGGAGCAACCCACCCTGCACAAATCAGAGCTTTGAAAGTCAATGTGAAGTTTAAGTCTGAATGTATCAGACAAGTGTTGCTCCAGGGGGTTCAGAAAGTGAACATAATATTACCACTGAGATAATTTTGTTTGAATTCCTGCTATTATAGATGAGCACTTTGTGTACATTACCCTGTTTCCCCACAGATTACTAGGTTTGTGTTCCCTCTCCCAGAAAGGACCTGCCCTCTGCTTCATTTGCTTCACTGAAGACAGGAAGAGCTTTTTCTGCAATCTGTCACTGTGTACCACAGTGGGAGTCTCACTGAGTGAAAAGGGTCATTATCTCTTTGCACATATCTCAGTTTTAGGCCAACAGGATCCTGTGGTCAAAAGAACATTTGAGCTGGCACAAATTCAGTGTATGCATCAGATGAAAAATAGATAGCTCAGTGCCATCAACTGTCAAGAAAAGTCCCATGTACTGGTTCTAACCCTCCATTTCTCTATATCTCCATGGAGTGAGAGCGCTGCCTTACCAAAAGGCCAGCTGGAGATAGCTCTACAGGAAGATCTTCATAAAGGCTCTGGCATTAGAAATCCAAAATGGAGTGTCTGGGAACATCTGTTTGATTTAGGAGGATGTGTGCACAGTTAGAAAGTCATAGACAGTACAGATGGAGAAGGATTAGTTGAAGGATCTTCAGAATGATTATTTGCTTTGAGGAGATAACTTCTTTGTCTTGGCGTTAACAACCACAGTGTTTGCAGTGTGAGTTTTCTGAGGAGAGAAATGTTGTTCAGTGGTCCTTGAAAGATAGTTAAATTATACCTCTGTGGTGCTACATGGTCTTGCATAGAGATAGCCAGGAGAGAGTGAGGAAAAACTGAACAAGGGAAGCAGTGCAGCAGGTCTGCATATCTGTTAGGAGGACAATTTGTGACAAAGCCCTTTCACCCGTCCTTTGTGTCGTTCTGGTTTTGACTAGATTTGTTGTGATTCCCTGGACCAAGTGTCCAAAGTACTTGTATGATTTGCAACTGGCCAGAGTACTAGATGTTTGGTCTGACCCAGCTTCCCTCACAAGGAATGGAAGAAAGCTTGATAAGCTCATGGAGCTGAACTTTGGGATTGTTTTCTTACAGAAATATATGGGTTTTTTCTCACAGAAACTGCTTTACAAATCTGACCTAAGTGAGGTAAGTGGGGGAAATTCAAGAATTTGCTGCTAAACCACATTAATATGCTGACATATCAACTATGGAGTAAGAATACAAGGTGCCCTTTATGACTACCACAATAGCATATGTAGCCTGCAAACAGATAGTTCTTGGTCTTTCAAAATGGCTTGTATGTTCTTACTTAGTGCTCTGATATGATCTCCCATGGTACAAAGAGGAGAAAGGGTAAATGCACATTTGACACTCCCCTCTTCTCAGACTCGTGAATTACTCATGTTCTTGTGTTACTGCCTGTCACTACCGAACACAATAAATTGAATAAAAGTCACAGGCAATCTGGCATGCTGCAGAGACGTTGCATTAATTAAAAGATAAACAGTGCAAAAAGCTCAACAAATTATACTGAAAAGCAAGTGAAAATGTGTGAGAATTCCAAAAAAGAAGGAAAGAATTGAAAATGTTACTTCAATGGCATACTATCTGCTGTCACTCCAGGGATTACAGGAAAAATTCCACCCACAGTGATTCAGATCCTATTTCTGAACTAAAACTCAATAGTTCTCCTGGGAAAACCACAGGTACCATTTTTAGTAATTAAGGGTTTCCTCCTACTGTTAGAGGGACAAGGGCAGTGGGAAAGGGAGAGAAGAGCCTGTGTGCATACAGCATTTCCCAAGAGGTCAGTTCTTTTCCCTAAGGAGTGGCCAGAGCATTACAAGCTCTCATTTTGCCTTCTCCAAAGGCTCTCTCCACCTTTACAATTCTGGTACCTTGTCCTATTGATCTCGGCAGTCTAAAACAAGGAAGGAGAAGAAGTTGTTTTGGTTGTAGAATACATCTTCTTTGTACCTAAAACAGAAGACATGAGATGGAACAAACTGGGTTTAGACATTTTGCATTTTCTTGTGCTTTTTCCATTATCATTTTTATAGCTGAGATTTCTGTGAGGATTCACAGGGAGTCATTTTATGAGGCAGCTCCATACCATCTGCAGTAGAGTTTCCTATCACTCTAGACATTACGTATCTCCTTATGGAAGCCTGGACACTGCAGGGAAATTGCCAAGCCAGGTCACATGCCAGTGGACCATCATTCATCCAAAAAAGGCGGGCAAAATCTGCTTACAATTAGGTTCAACCCTTGGTTCTGGATAATATGTCCCTGTGGCTACAAATTCTTTCCTGCCAGCCCCCCACAGGGCTCAGAAGGAGTCCTAGGATGGTCTGTGCCTGACCAGAGAAAAGAAGGCCTGGTCTCTCTCTTTCCTTCTCACCCTTTTTCAATCTTGCTCTCTTTTTTGTAAGGAACAATATGTTTTTCTATCATGTCATACTGGTAGTAAGCACAGCTACTATTCTAAAGGTTTACAAAAGTAATGTAGTTAAATGCCAAAATGTTGTTTGGTTTGTTGAGGATTTTTTAATGAAAAAAGCTAAATCTTTAGGGAGTTTATAAAACATATTATTCTGAGCCTCTAATTTGCAAAAGAAATACTTTACTGAGGGTACTATATACGTAGAAATGAGCCAGAATACATATAATGTAAATAGGACTACTGTGTTACCTCCAGACCTCTGTTTAACAATAGAAAAAAGCATTCAAACACTTTCAAGTGCGACTTTCCTCCTGTCTAGCAGGAGATCATATGAGGTTCAGGAGGTCTTTCTCCAGCAGAAGCAAAAGTTTTGATCTTAAAAGATGGTCTGAAACTGTTTGGTTATCAGACTATACGTGTCAATTCAGA
Source organism: Brachypteracias leptosomus (assembly GCA_013401335.1). Taxonomy (NCBI): domain Eukaryota; kingdom Metazoa; phylum Chordata; class Aves; order Coraciiformes; family Brachypteraciidae; genus Brachypteracias; species Brachypteracias leptosomus. Next base: position 98,009 of record VYZX01005352.1, read on the forward strand.
AAATATAGCAAACCATTAGGAATTCCCTCCCTCTTTTCTTTACTAGCCAAGACTTGAATTCATTCTCTGCCTCTTGCTCTCGGCAATTTTAGTCACATGTGCTCAGGTGTAAGGAGTGCTTGTGGTGTTTTCTGCTGGAGCAGAAGCATGGGACATTGAGTGTCTGCACCCGGGTCTGCTCTGGAAACGCTTTCAGATGACTTTTCATGTGAAATTTCTCTTAAATATGTAGTCATAATTATAGCCCAGTGTCCATTCTTTATTTGGACAACTCAGTGCAACTAAAATCAGTATGGCTGCTAGGAATGCAAGTCACAGCAGCATTCATCCCTTTCTAGAGAATCACATCAACAAATCTGTGTGGTGGGTTTACCTTGGCTGGGTGCCCGGTGCCCACCCCTAGTCCCTCTATCACTCCCCCCGCCCCCCACCAAAACCTCCGTCAGCAAGGCAAGTGGGGAGAGAGTAAGATGGAAAAGGAAAACCCGTGGGTTATGATAAGAAGCAGTTTAATAAACAACAGAGAAAGCAAGGTCGCGTGCGAAGCAAAAGCAACAAAGCCGTTACTCTCTACTTCCCATCCGCAGGCGGTGTCGGGCCTGTCCCAGGAAGCAGGGCTCCAGAACGCGTACCGGTTGCTCGGAGGACAAATGTCTTCCCAGAATCCCCCTGTCCTCCTCCCTTTATAGTTGAGCTGACGTCATATGGTATGGAATATCCTATTGGTCAGCTCGGATCAGCTGTCCGGGTTGTATCCCCTCCCAAATCTTGCCCTCCCACACACACCCCATACCTTTGATGCTGTGTGGGAGTCATAACAATCTGCAACTTTTAAGTTCAGTGGATGCATTTGCAAAGCTCAGGCCTATCGCAGGTAAGTCCTCATGAAGGACACGCTTCACCTCCATCAAATAGGCCAAAGAAGATGGTTTTTCACTGCAAACAGTTATGTCCATGACCATTGCAAAGACTGTTGTCATGATAGAATAATTGAAAGTAGACCAGCTGCCAAGTGAAAAATACCTTCTTTCCTACAGGTTACTTCCTTCTCACTTGGCTTTAACATATTTGTGAGATGGAAAAACAAACAAAGTACCATTACTACAAATTGACAGCTGAGAAGTCTCTTCTATTATGATCCTCTTCCTGGAAAATAGTCTTGGAAAACCATGTCTGTACTATTGATGATGGCATTGAAAACCAGAGCACTACTTTAGTAAAGAGAAACGCAAGTGAGACTTTATATACAGAGGCATCTGCATTCATGGAAGATTCTACTTCATAACTTCATGAGTTGCCCAGAATTTAAGGCAAAAAGAATTCTTGTTTGTAAAGTTCATGTTTGTTTACATAACACAGTACATTTTCATAAGTGCAGGAGTGTCAGTGTTATCGGAGTGAGGAAATAGGTTTAGGAACACACTCATTATTGTGGTCTTGAGGACAAAGTGAAACTGAGATTCAAGGTGTTTTGGTGCGAGTGATAGGTTTTTATTCCAGCTGCTTTGTTCTTTCAGGGAACAAAATATTGAACCAACTTAGTAGTCTGGAAGGACACGTGCATATGGCTGGAGAGATTCATTGCCATTTCTGAACCTGGTTACCTCTGATCCAGCTAGAAAGAGGAAATAGTTTCTCTGTTACCTGCAAGCTGCTACATAAACTAGTCAACAAGAGAATACAGCAAGGCTCAACACTTCAGTTCAAAGTTTCTTCCAAGCACATACTGTTGCATTACAGACTTGTGTAAAAAGGCTCATGCAGCACTGACTCTTGGATCATCTGAACTCAGCTAAGCCAGCATATATCCAAAACAATCTGCTAGACTGCTGCATTCAACATCTTGCCCTGAAAAACACTTGCTGTGGCCAGCACTGCTCATAACTCACTTGCTAGCTGGCCAGTCAAGTGTGTAATGGCTTGTGAAAAGAATGCTGTTGGCCTTTACCCTCAGGGTCAGTTTTACCTGTGGGATCACAGCATAATTAACAAAACCTGGAGGACCACAAGACTATTGTGGCCTGAACTAAAGTTGTCCCTACTGCTTGGCTCGTTAGCTCCCTCATCAAATCTGGCAGGCAGAAGAAACATCCTGCAACCAAATTATAAATTGGTGCCAATGCCATCCAGCTGATTTGGCAGAGCAAAATTAAGAATAGCTGCACCAGAAAACTTTTCATCCCTGGAGGCACAGGACATACCTGCCAGGAAGTAAGTGCACGTGAAGACTATGTAGTGGTTTGAGCTCACAAATGGAGGCCGAAAGGGACTGTAAAAGAGGGGGGTAGAGTAGCTTTACAAGAATTGCATAGGTATAGAGAATACTGCAAAAGGCATGAAAAAAAACAGAGATGCAAGAGGAAAATGAAAAAAGAAAGAAGCAATTAAATATATACTGTGAAAAAACATCCAAGGACAGAAAGGTGCATAGAAGGAAAAGGAGGTGGGAAGGAAGAGCTTGTGTTTAATTGTATTTGTATCTGGTATGCAGCAAATGACACTTCAGATTTGGTGCTATCATTATTTCTTTTCCTGATATTGATTATTGACCTGAGAAAATACCTAGTGACAGGTCATAATTACCTTGTATTCCTTGCTTGTCCCAGTGAGCATCCAGAAAACCTGTCTCTGAACAAGAACAGTCTGTGATTTACACTCTAGTTTGTTTTTGCTGAAGAAAGTAAAGAAGAAAAAGACTTTTAAAGGCTGCTATCAGGTGAGGCCAGTCTCCTCCAATGAGCTAGGCCAAAAGCCTGAAAGAACTAGAATAAGCAGAGCGTGGGATGGGGAGAAAGAGAGTCAAAAGATTTCCCATTTCTCTCTGCTTTCTGGGGTCATGAAATAACGCTTACTACAGGGTGCATGGTGGAGGACATGGCAGCTACAGGAGTAGGAGGATTGCACAAACAGAACTTCATTCAATGAAAATCTGGTCACAACTGGGGCACATGTAATTTCTTCTGTAAGCCTGCCTTCACCAGCCAGATCTTTTACAGAAGCAGCAGCGGGAAACTGGACAGGTTTTCACCTACTGTTGTCAGTTTCTGGCAAACTTAGATCCTTACTTACCTATACTTCCGCAGTTCATCTTTCAGGTGGTATTTCAGAACTGCTAACTTCTTTTATTTTGGACAATAAGATGAAATAATAAAAAGCAGAAAGTGTAAAACTTTAGGAAAAATTAGTACTGAAATTACTAATTCATACAATATATATAGATAGGCCCAGTTATTTTTTATCCCAAATCATCCTGTTTGTCCATAAGGTTAATAGTATGGGGAGAGGAGGACAAGAGAAGAAACTATTCTATTGTGTGTAACTCAAATTAGTAGAATAAAGTAATTTTCTGCAGAAAGCAGACATGAACAAAGACTACACTTTGCAGGTGCCATGCTGTAATATCTTCCAAAATCAGAGCCACACTAAGTCCTTTTCTTGTCTTTATGTCCATCCTTCTCTCCTTCCTCCCACTTTGCATGTGCTGAAAGACCCCAATTACTGCAAGCTGCTGCATAAATACTAGTGTAAAAAACATATTTACAAACTGATCCTGTCTAAACTCAGTGGGTGCTCAAACTCCTGACTTATACAAGAACTTAAGAGGTGCTGTCTATCATCTTTTTTGCAGTCAGTGTATTGCCTTTGAACACATTGGACCTTTGGGGGCAGAAAATGAGAGACCCCAGGGGAAGCATAACAGGGGACCTACAGTTTCTGGTTTAATAATTGCTCAACAACTGAGCTACAATTACCACAGCTCAGGGAGATAATAATAAACAGAGATGCTGCCATCAAATTAAGTGAGGCACTTCCCATATGTCTGCACTTCTTTCATATGCCTGTGTAAGCAGAGGGAGAGGAGCAGTAAGCATTCACATCAAGTGATAAATACCAGCCCCCAGGGGTTCTTGGAAAACAAATGGGATAATTTTAGAGAACCTCACTATCATTATTATGATTATTTATTATTAAAAGCCATGCAGTAAGAAAAAGAAACATTAGGTGATTATTGCTATGTACATAGAGAACTTTCAGCATTTAATGTAAAATATTCCCTCATGTCAAACCAATAATCACCCTTTCAAAATGATGCCGTAGAGAGTCATATATATGGAGTGTTGAGTATAAATCTTTTGATTCCCTGTTGTAATGTGCAACGTGTCGCCTCTCACATAGAGGCTGCTGCTGCAGGGCTTTGTGACAGCTGAAAAGCACATATTGTGCTTCCCCCGCCTTCTCCTTCCCCTTTTCTTACAGTTTTTCAAAGTCTCTCTTGATAAATGTCTTCAGAAAACTATTTTATGAGGTGCTTACCTATAAATATATATCTTTCAAGGCCAAGTACACAATGAGGCCTTAAACACTAACCACACACAAGAAACACTGTTCGTTTGGTCCAGCATGTAGATAGAAGGAAATCGAAACCCATCAGTGCTCAGTCAGAGCCAAGGTGGAACCTATTAGCAGTTTGTTGTGACTTGACGTTATTCACCTGCTGTGGGAGAGAAGAAAAGCCCCTCACAGAAAATATCCTTTTGTTTAAATGGTTGTTCATGCCTCAAGCTATACAACCTAAAAACACCAGCAGGTATGATCAAAGACATGGGACAGCTTCCATATGAGGAAAAACTGAATATACTCAGACTCCTTGGTGGAAGGAGGGAAATGCTGAATGGAGGAGATGGAAGGTCCAATAATAAATATTGTGAATGGTTTGGAGAAATGATAGAGGAATGATTATTCACGGATTTTTTGCATAGCACAGGAACAAGCTACGCAGTTTAAAGCAAACAAAGTCAAGTATTTTTTCAGCCAGTACATAGTTATGCTGTAGAGCTCACTGTCACAAGACATAGTAAAAAGCAGGAATAAAAGCACATTCAAAAAGCAAGAGAAGGTTGCATTAGCAACATGCCTATGCATTCATACTTCAGTGAACAAGTAGCAGGACTTTTTCTTTTGAGGAAATTCTATCAGGCCATCATGGTCACAAAGAATAAAGTTCATATCTCATAGCTGACACCTTTGCCTGTGCAGTGCTTCTTAACAACTTGCAGAGGCAGCAGTGTGACCTACAGGAAAAAAAATATTACTTTCAAATCCCTGGGACATATTTCTGCTGTATTTAACATTTCTAAAATCATGGCCATCATAGTCCTATTTTGGGAGCAGCTCATTACAGCTTCTTGTTTCTGCAAAATGTTTTCCTTTATTTTCAGCATGTTTGCCGTATCAGACTGGAAGGTAAACTACCAGTGATTGCCTGAGAGAAACAGCATATTTACTGTTACAGCTCTTCAGTTCAGAATAAAAGTTCAAATATTACTTTCAAGAGAGATTAGATGTCAAGGTAGACTGACAACATGTACCCTTCATTCTCCCTTTCAATACATTATTCATATTCTCTTAAGTTTTGTTTTCCACAATAAAAGTATTACATATTTTCCCTCACTTTATACCAGAATCACAAAATTGTAAAATGTGGCATAGTTACAGCTTTACTCAACAATTTGATCATTTTAGGTGAAATTATTCCAGCTACATAAAGCAAGGAAACATCAGTGGATGAGGAAGCAGAAGTTATATCTGTTCCTTTTTCACTGTACAGACAGCAAGAAAATGTTATCAGAATGGCATATTCCTAAATACAGCTAATTCCACACAGCTACTATCCTATGCCCTGAGATCTGGGACACTACAAGTTGCTGAGACGGTGCTGCATAGCTTGTCTCTGTTGTTCTTTGCCTTAAAACAAGTAAAATTACATTACCAAAGAAAATACTATACAGAGGATAGATGGAAATAGGACTGTCAGGGTGCTATTCCCTCTTTCACTATCCACAAGAAGGTTTTAACACTCTTGGATTAGAAAAATATCCAATTCCAGACAGGGAGGCACCAGCAAGGTCTAGAGTTTAACATGCTATAGAGTGTTTGAGTTTGATTTTGCTATTTTTGAGAAGGTTGCAGTGAGCTTGATTTTTGCAGATAAGAGGAAAAGTGGCAATGAAAAGATGTTAGATTTACTTTGAAATGCTTGCAGTCTGTACTCTAAGGAAGTTCATCTCCTCCAATCCAAGCTTGCTTTAGCTCTAAAAACTATGTAAGATATTGGCTTGTTATAACCAGGAGTCACTTGTCTATTGCATTTGTGACTTGCTTAGAGGCTTTCTTTGGAATTCAAGTGTTTTATATTAGTTAGAACACAAGAATAAATCACACTTTCCACACTTTTCACGTTTCTCAGTACCTAACTTTGTTTCTTGAGAGGAACCAATTTGTGCCTTTGTGTTGGGTAAGCCACATTAGGTGTAGTAAGAGCTGACAGAAGCTCATTTCCTTCACATGCATAGTAATAGCACTTCACGTGTCTCATTGCAGGGGCACTGGCTCAATGCAGTAAGAGGGTGATCCTTGCCCACCTTCTCCAACCATACTTAGCTTTACACAACTGTGTCAGACTTGCTCCACAGTCATCTCTTTTCCTGTCAGACAGATAGAGTGTAGCAGGGAACAGACAAGTACATAGGCAGGAGAGTTAAGACTCTGTTACTCTTATCTATCCCTTTTTCACAAGCTTCTGTCCGAGGTGTAGTGGCAACCTTACAAGCCAGAAGTTTCCATAGCGCACCCCATACTATGTCTTACAAAACCAGGATGTATTCTTCCAGTTGTCCTGTGAACTAATATCCCATATGCCTTTCACTACCAAAGTTAGGTCTTGCAGTTTACCTTCAGGGTGATCCTGTGCCTTGTTAGAGGAATTAAGTGGATGATTTCAAAGCTATTCACAATTCTGGCTATCTTCCAAGGCTGTACGCTGAATGGAAGATGTCTTTTTTTTTTCTGTACTTGTACAGATGTACAGCTTAATATTAGATTAAATTGTAAGTGTTACATATGGGGGTTTTTTGTGGTAATAGTAGAAAATCTAGGATCATCCAAGTGAAATCAGAGCAGACTATATCCTGCTTCTGGCAATCCTCAGGCTTCAAAAGAAAGTGAAAAATAACAGAAAATTGTATCATGCATCTACTCATTCATGTAATATCAGTGGCAGAAAGTGACGTTCCTGCCCCTCTAAATCCACCCAGACACCTAGCTTATTGTTATTTCTATTACTGTGTAAGACTGCAGAGCAACATTTGTAGTATAACAAGAGCCTTTCTAAATTTTCTAAGTGTGCATGCACCTACCAGTAAGCACAGGGCAGCTCCTCTACTTTTCATCTTTGCACAGTAATCTATTGTCCAAATATTTAAACACAGCATGGCAACCCTGGCTGATAAATTCATGGAAGAAATATCACCTGCAGACAATGACTAATGCCTGCTTCCTGCATTTCTGCCCTGCATTCTACCATACATTTTGAGAGGAGAAGATATCATATGGATTAAGTTAGTAACACTCATCTTCACATTTTCAGGGAGTGCTTCCCTTTAAATCATATCTCTTTGGACTCTGACAGGCTTTCACACCTAGTCTCATTTCATGCTGGAACTTTCCAGGGATATATTAGTCGTGCTTCACAAATCACCATGTTTCTTAGTGAATGAAACACCCTAAGCAAGCATTACTTAAATCCTTGAAGGAATTGAGAGCATTCTACACTTCCGTTGGTGGTGAGCTAAAGGACCTATCTCCTTGAGTCTTCTACCATATGTTTTGTTCTTAAAGCAAGTATCTTAATAAGGCAGTCACAGAAGATTTTGATTAGTGTAAGGTTCCTATGATATCTTTATCTCATAGTATCTTTCCTCTACATTTATCTGCAGACTTTTTTTATTGATCTAAAGGGTGCTAATTAGGGATCCTAATAGGTTTTTTCAGCCAATTCCTTTCTTATTTTGATACACCAAAATTTTATCTCCTCTCTCCAGTTTAATATGTTAATATCTAAAATAGAAAAAATATATAAGAACCAAGTGTATTTACTGCATAAATAGAGTGTAACTCATCTGATAACAAAGTTAAGGCACATATAATTGGATCTAAACAGTGTAACTAAACTACCCCTCTGAAAAAAAGGCTTTTATGAGTCAAAGTATCAAGTTTTTAATCTGGAAATGAACTTTGAAATAAACTCTGAGAATAGCAGAAAATCAAGAACAGAAGTCTCAGCAACAATAGAGTCTTCTGCAGAAGAATATGACAACTTACTTCACCTCAGATAGGTTACTGCCATGCCGGTGACCATATGATTTTCAAAAGACTTTTGAGACTTTCAGCTGTAATGTTGTAGGTCTTCAAAGAGATGAGTTCTGGGAAAGCATCATCCAACCCAACTGCTGGCTTTATAATCCAGGTGGAATAAACCCAGACCAACCAGTACGTCTACAAATCATGGAATCATAGAATCATAGAATTGTAGGGGTTGGAAGGGACCTTAAAGATCATCTAGTTCCAACCCCCCCTGCCATGGGCAGGGACACCTCCCACTAGATCAGGTTGCTTGTAGCCCCATCTAGCCTGGCCTTAGAAATTTCCAGGGATGGGGGTTTCACCCCCTCTCTGGGCAACCTGTTCCCGTGGCTCACCACCTTCATGGTGAAGACCTTCTTCCTAGCATCTAATCTGAATCTACCCACCTCTAGTTTTGATCCATTCCCCCTAGTCCTACCACTACCCGACATCCTAAAAAGTCCCTCCCCAGCTTTCTTGTAGGCCCCCTTAAGATACTGGAAGGCCACAATAAGGTCTCCTCAGAGCCCTTTCTTCTCCAGACTGAATAACCCCAATTCTCTCAGTCTATCTTTGTAGGAGAGGTGCTCCAGTCCTCTGATCATCCTCATGGCCTTTCTTTGGACACATTCCAGCACGTCCACATCTTTCTTGTAATAGGGGCTCCACAATTGGATGAGGTACTCCAGATGGGGTCTCACGAGGGTCGAGTAGGGGGGGAGAATAACCTTCCTCAACCTGCTGGCCACACTTCTCTTGATGCAGCTCAGGATACGATTGGCTTTCTGAGCTGCAAGTGTACACTGACAGCTCACATTGAGTTTCTCGTCCATCAGTACCCCCAAGTCCTTTTCTTCAGGGCTGCTCTCAAGTCAGTCACTGCCCAGCCTATATCAGTGCTTGGGATTGCCCGGATGCAGATGCAGGACCTTGCACTAGGTCTTGTTGAACTTCATGAGGTTGGCATGGGCCCACCTCTCCAGCCTGTCAAGGTCNGCCTTTTCCATATCATCTGTCACCAGTTCTCCTGTTTCCTTCCTGAGGGGGCCCACACCTTCCTTAGTCTTCTTTTTACCATCAATATACCTGTAGAAATTTTTGCTATACCCCTTGATCTCCCTGGCCAGATTTAATTCTGACTGAGCTTTAGCTTTTCTAACCAGGTTTCTTGCTACTCGGGCAGCTTCCTTATATGCCCCCCATTCCAGCTGTTCTTTCTTCCACTCCTCGTAAAGTTTCTTTTTGTGTGACAGTGTGTCCAGGAGCTCCATGCTCACCCAGGCAGGTCTCCTAGCACTCTTTCCTGCCTTCCTCTTTGTTGGTATATTTTGCTCCTGGACACAGAGAAGGTGATCCTTGAATACTGACCAGTTGTCCTGGTTCTCAGGTAATAACCCAACAGATCATGAGACAGGAGAAAGGTTGAAACAAGTCTTATTAGCTCTGGGAACACTGAAATTAGTTATGTTCCAATCAAACTGTAGAGGTGGGTGCTGGTCTCCTCTCAAAAGTAACAAGTGACAGGACAAAAGGAAATGACCTCAGGTTGCATCATGGTTGGACATCAGGAAAATTTTTTTCGCTGAAAGGGTTGTCAGGCATTGGAACAGGCTGCCTGGGGAAGTGGTTGAACCATCATCCCTGGATGTGTTTAAAAGTCATGTAGATGTGGTGTTTAGGGTTTAGCAGTGGACTTGGTAGAGTAGGGTTATGGTTGAACTGGAAGATCTTGGAGGTCTCTTCCAATCTAGATGATTCTATGATTCTATGAAATTTGACCATGAACCCATTTATTCCAGCATATTGTGTTTGACTGCCTTTTCCAGAGGACCTGACTCCTGAAGTCTGCAGAGGAAATGAAGGTCAATGGTGTTCTAATAAGGATGAGCATGGATGTTGTTTAATCTGAATCATTTGTGGAAAACAGAACATCCCACCATGAGGTGGTGCATTGTGACATAAGGGAATGCCATATGACCACATCATAAACAGGAGAACCCAGGCTGATCTGGGGTAGTTTTTGCAGATTTTTCTACAGCTTCCAAGACGTCTGGAGAAAAATGGACTTTTTTTCCAAGGAATGTAACCTCTATTCCTTAGTGTGACAAGGTATGTCAGCTGGCTGCTGTTGATTCTTACCCAAGGGCATGTTATGGTTTAAGGTTTGGGGAAGGGGAGGGACAGGTGGAGCGGCTATTCCACTCCCCTTCCTGCCACACTCTATAAAAGGACACAGGAAGTTCCGCTCTCCCCCTCCTCGCTGGAATTTGCTGCTGCCTCCGGACGGCTCTGTGGCTGCTACAACTCCACGTGGCTCGGGAGAAATCCAGTGGCATCCGAGGATCGGTGTTGTATATATTTGGATATAAACCTTCCCTTGTTACCTCTGTATATTTCCCTTCCTCTGATATCCCTTTTGTTACTCCCTGTTAAAAGTTGTGATCTTAATTTTCCAACTTTGTGTGAGGCCTTTCTTCCTCCCCTGGGAGGGAAGAGGGGAGGGGGAAGAGGGGTGAAACTAATTCTGCTCCGTGGGGGTTGCCCTGAGCCCTAAACGGAGACAGGGCACAAGGTCTTTTAAGCTCCCTCTGTTCTTGGAAGAGAAAGACAAATACCTCAAGAGGGCAGTAAATCTCATCTGAAGACAGGCAGTCTCTGAAGATGGTTAACTACTAACCATGAAGGCAAAGTGGACTACCGACTTACAACAGAGAGCTATGTTTTAGACAGCTAAACATGAAATGAATTTGGCCTGTGTCCCGTTGTGTGTCCATGTAACACAGAATGGGTGAAAGGGCTGTTTCCATGTGAGTGTCCACACCCTGGTTTCTGCACCCAGGCAAGGACAAGCTGAATGCAGGCAATGACTCAACCATCCAAGGAAGCAAATTTTCACCATTTTCTTGTGAAGTTATCCTGTTTCTGAAGAAAAGTACAGAACAAAACTACAAAGAAAACATACAAAAACAGAGAGCTAAATCTCTGGTCTGCCCAGCTAAATAAGTTGTCAAGTCTTAAAAAGAGCCTCAGGTAGATGAATTTTAGGAATTAAAATTCTCTCCTTTGGTGAGACAGAAGGAACAAGTACATTCTATGCGCTAGGTAAGTAATAATAATGCCCTTCAAACCTATGGGCTTCTTTAATTTTAGTCTTATCTGTTTAAACAGAACAGCTCACATGCCTAAAATGAAGCCTGTGAGCTAGGAGGTATATCATCACCATGGTCTTGATGGTGTTAAGCTGGAAAAATATTTATAGCTTCTCCTCATGAGAAGCCTGGATGTTGCAGAAGTATGTTTTGGGCTGTGTAAACTGCATTACACAAAAGTTTGGTGTGTAAACTACATGGTCATTGTGAACTAGCATACAGCATAGCTTTCTGTCTACCCTTAAACACATTCTTTGTCACCATAACAAAAGCCACAGCTGTAAACAGTTTATGGTGCAATTGCTTGATCAACAGCCATTGGAATAAAAGTAAGATGAGCCCTCCTTTGTTGTCTCGACAGCTTCACCTCTGTTACAAAATTGCTTTTTAACTAGCTGCAGACGGGCTTCTTCACAAGTGTTTCTAATTCAGCTAACATCTTGATAGGTATGTCATAAATTACATGTATGGGACTGTCAGTAGAATTTTCAACAGACGTAACATGAGTTCATATTGAAATAAAATGAGAACCTTGTACAAATTTCTGAGCCTATAAATGTTCAACTTCACCTACAACCACATTCACAAAGACATTTGGGAAATCTTTGATGATCCCAGCTAACACGTGACCGGTGAGAGAGTGAAACTGAGAGTGTATTTTCCTACACCTTGGACGGTAATCTTCCTGCATTTTCCACAGGTGATTCCACTTGCACATTTCAGAAGTGATAAAATGTACCACAAATGAGCTATTGTGTCCATTTCCTGAATACTCATCTCAAGCTGGGGAAAAAAATTCTCTTTGCACTTTGATATTTACTTCCAGGTGTGTTTATTTCTTTGGTAGGCATTTGAGATCTGGGTGCTGAAAAGATGCATGCATGTACTTAACATTATATATATGAGTACCACCATTGATCTCAGCAGGACTACCCTTTGTCTGAAGTCAGTGAGACTACTCATGTCTGAAATTGGGCAAGTAAATTAAACCCTTTCAGGATCAGGGTTAAAGCCCTCTTTTTTTTTTTTTTGCCCCAATAGTGCTGAATGAAAAAAAAAAAAATCCTTTTCAGAACCAGCATTTACTTTTCTTTAACCTTTTGTTATCAATAAGGCTATCTCGATTCAGAGACTAATTCTGTTCTATTTTTTCCTGTAGTTGTAAAATTTCCTATTGTAAAACTGAGATCTTGTTTTCACTGCAAAGTCTGCTAACTTTGAAGTATTGTATGCTACCATGTAGGTACATTTTGGAGGTGTTGATTGGTTTCCTAAGCAGTTAAGTATATCTACTGCACATGGCTCTTTTCTATTTTATGGGATTCATATGCCACACTACTCACTTTTATGTTTCTGGTTCTTCATTAAGGAGTGTGATTAACATCTATCATTGTCAAATTTGCATTGAAATAGAAACCATTGCTTTGAAGCATCACAGAGTAGGACTCCATGTTCTGGAACTGATGTGATTCTACACACACCAGTCATCCTAAAATGGTTTCGGGTTAAGGCCAGTTGCTGAATATCTGTTGCTCATAGTTTTATCCATCCTTTTAACCTCTTTGGAATGCTCTTTCAAATCTGCACTCTTGTGCTTCATCTTGTTGGTCAGCTAAGCATCCTCAATAAGTACAGCTGGACTTTAGCAAATGTTGCTTTTCCTTCCCCAGCCATATAAACAGCAATAAATACAACAACAATTAGGCAACATACTTCAGTAAAAGTGTTGCTTACATTAAACAGGAGGAAGAACATTGAAGAAAAAGGAGGTTATAAAATAACAAGAATCTGTACTCATCTCCATATTAAACTAAGGTGAGGTACCCAAGGAAAAGCCTGGTTTCTTCACACTGCAAAGAAATGTGAGAAGCAATTCCACAGTTGTCCTATGGATCGAACGGGATATTTCTACGGTTTGTTGCCTTTTCCACAAGTTGTTTCTAATAAAGAAGCAAGATTTCCTCAAATAACAGCTCATGTATGGCCATTTAAACTTTAGAAGTGTTTAACCTCAAGGTGTTCTACCTCCATTCCACATTAGAGTAAGGTTTTCTGTTCATCCTACCAGCAATCAAGTACACATATTCAATCAGCAGTCAGTCCAGTAACCCAAAAACAAGTCAATACTAAAAAAGCAGTGTAGTACAAATACATGTTTATGTATATACATTTATATGTTTCGTTCTGTGAATTCTAATACTAATTTCCTATACTTCCTTTCTAGCCAAAAAAATTTCCTTTTCTTGTGCTCACAGAGTAAATATCATCAACTGCATAATAAACCAGTGATGGCATTCTTTAGGAGTGACTGAAATCGGATGCCGTAAAATCATAGAAAAATTTCATTAAATCTATTGCTGTGAAATTGCTGAGTCAGCTACCAGCCATAGAAATGTCTCCATTTCACAAGAAAAAAGTCTGGCTAGCATTTTCTTGCCAGTCTGGCTCACATTCTAAACATTAGGCCATGCTCCTTTCTCCTTAACCATGTTCTCAGCTTTATGAATCCACTATATGCAAAATTGCCAAATCATCATATAATTAAGGGATTCCAGGTTCATATTGCAGTATGCATTGTGGTTGGGAAAATATTTTCAAGTACTTTTTAAACTTACAATAACTCTTCAGAACTTGTTTTCATATTTGACTGTGGCCTTTATTCTCTTCCTAGTGCAGACAGGGACCTGACTCCACTAGTTTGCAACTGATTTGTGTGATGGCAACAACTCCAGCTACACAAGTGCTGTAACATCTACACCTAAATAAACTCATGAGTCAACATACCTAGTTGGATTATTACATGTATTGCATCAATTATCTACAAATGAAATACAGCTGTGTTGTCTGTTGCATCATTTTAAAACATCCACTTAACGAGTCTTAGAGCTCAAAAAGACCAGGAACATTTGGTGACAAGGAGTAAAAAGGAAACCTAATCTGGTCCTGTATTATCCGGCTGTAATTTTTTTATTTTTTTTTTTTTAAGTATAATCTAATCAGATGTTTACCATAAACATAAGGAGTACTTCTAGTTTATTTGCTAAATAGAAGCTGGACACAGGAAGCATGCCTGGGTCACAGTCAAAGGCTTTCACTTGCAAAACAAGGTCACCCAGGTCTTTGTGACAGACATTTGAATTAAAAAAAGCTTTTCCAGCAGTTCAAGATCAGGCTGACATTTTGATGGATCCTCCTTAATCTTTTTCACATTTTCTTTTACTAAACGGGGCAGCATCACTATGGCCTAGCAGTTTCCTCTGTTTCTGGGAGGAGGGAGAGCAGGGAAATTAGAGAGGAAACATAGGATTGGGGGCTGGGAAGTTGTCTCCATATTTTCAGAAGTTGAAAGAATCTCCAGAGAGCTCCCAAATTGCCTGTATACTTTTTTATGTGCAGCGTGTTAGGCACCTGTTTTCAATTGCATCTTCAGATCAGAAGATCCTCCTACTTGTGCTCTGCAAGCCTGGCCATACCATATAAAACGTCCCATGCATATGGCTGTCATTTAATTTTTCTTCACAAACTATTTCAGTTCCGTGTGTAGGTGAGAGGCTTGTTTGAGGCTTGCTTATATCATCCATATGGAACTTGATCTCTGCTGTAGGAAATATGTACAGAGGGCATTTGTTTAAACTTTTGGTCAGTATGGGTCATTCTCATTGTAAATGGATTTTCACTCATAAACTATGAAATTAGTTTAAGTCCTCACTGGAGACCCCAGCTTTGCAGAAGTCATGGCACATGAAAGCAAGATGAATTCTCATTCGAGCTTGTCCCCGTGCAACTTCCAGATGCTGACACGTTGGCCATCAGCTTTTGCACAACTATCTATCACAGCTGTGACAATGAGGGCTGAGGAAATTCTACATTACAAGAAACTGTGATACACTTGTTCCTGAGAAATAGCTGTTTCAAAGAAGTGAGATCATCAGAAGGAAATTGACCCCTAGTCTCACACGAAGGTGGCCTTATTGCCCATTATTTTGTAAATCCTAATGTCAGATTCGGAGATGGAGACATGCTGTTCAGTTAAAGCCTGAGTGCAATTTCAAACATCCACATTTGGGGGAGTCTAGAGATCAGTGCTTGACTGAGTTCATCACTGAGGTATAGTTTGGAAATTAAGGTCAGCTAAAGGAAGTGGAAGGGAAAGGAGAAAAAAGCCTTTAAGATAAATGGTTAAACAAAGGATTAAACAGGCTGTTCATTCAAATGTCACAACAAGCAATATACTTGCCTGAGAAAGCAAGTTAGCACTCCTCTTCCACCAGAGAGGTACACAAGATGAAAAAGTGACCAGAGATATGGGAGCCTCAGTGAGCAAAGAAGCATCCCTTTCTTCCTGGTGTGGCTGGCTGCAGACATTCAGCACCAGCACCCTTCAGTGTCACCCCAGAACCTACAAACTCTCCAGGAAAACACTGCTGCCATGGTGCCCAGAGGCCATGTCTGGAGGAGGCAGTCCCATGCACTGAAGCCTCCTTATGAGTCTCAGAGACCTCAGCGTCCCTGTTGCAAAGGAGGTGCCTCCAAGGCAGATATCTCCATGCTGCCAGCATCAGCCACTGTGACAATGTCCACCCACCAAGTAGCTGAACTGGCTTCTCATAAACTACCTTTTTTTAACTAGCCACAGATTGGTGAGGGCATGGAAAAAAAAACCAGGCTGGGAGGCAGAAGTACAAGAAAAGTTAGATGTCACTCTCCAAATTGACCTGCACAGGAGGCCAGCTTGATGGCTTTCTCTGCGAGACATGTGGCCTCCCACTGCTTGCCCCAAGCTCCCTGCCCACCTCACAGGGTGCACAGCTCTCTGCTGGGACCCTAGGGCCACAGCAAGGCCCCCAACCTCCCCACCACTGCCTGTGGTGCCCAGGAAGGAGAAACAGCACCATAAGCCCCAGGGCTGGCCACTTGCACAGGAAGGAGCAGGCGAACACTACTCTCCCAGGAGCTTGGGTGAAGTTTTGGTTTATAATATCAAAACATCCTTGATGCTTACATTCCTCTGGACAAAAGCTTTCACACTTGGGAACCCCAGTGTTTTCCTTCCCATTATCGCAATTACAGAGCATGTAATCCCCCTTCTCTTTTTTTTGCCTTCATTTGATCTGTCATCAAGGAGATGTTTTCTTTGCTGCCCTGGCTGTTGTGCTCCTCCCAGCCCTGACCATCTCTGGGAAACACACACAGGCACACATGGCCTTTACTGTAGGGCATCCCTCAAAGCAAGGAAAAAACCAAGATCAAAAAGTCACAAGCGTAGCAGATGTCAAGTGGTCCCTCAAGACCTCTACTTAACCCCTTCCTCAGGCTTTGCTGGACCTTGACAAGAAATCAATCACAAGGAAAAGCAAAGCTTTTCTAAAATTTTACTGTGTTTTATTATAAATCAGGACTCAGTTTATATATCCCAATGTCTTGCTCAACTGCAGGAAACATTTAATGAAGTCAGAGCTGGCTTAAAACTCTGAGTATGAACCTACTTGCTGCTAACTGGGGTTGTTTATGACTTTATGTAATAAAGTTTGACATTGCAAACTGTGAACAATTATTACAGTACTTCCTTCTCTTCCTACCTCTGAAATGTCATCTAAAACCAGGTGTATGAAATGTCTATGCAGCAGTTAAGCAATCAATGCCTCTTATCTAAGTGACAGAGATGTATGGAGCATTTAAAGCCTAATGATTATAAATGGGGGAGAAAATAAGTGTGGAGGAACTTTTCCATCTTTTTCCTCTAAGTACAGTATGCCTTGAAAATTTATCATATTCTCCACAAGCCACCTCAGGATTGCCTACAACTCCTTACACAATGAAAAATTGCAAACCATTTTGTAGAGGGAAAATATCTTCTCATGTTGCAGCTTTGCCTACAGTTTGGGGAATACTGCCCAAGTTAAAAATGAAAAAAAAGTAATAAAAAACATTAAGTCAGCCTGAAAAGGTAAAAAACTGAGAACAGTTTGTTGGACCAAATCATTGAAAAATCATTTCCTCTAAGCACAGTGGGTTTTCAAGGTCCTCTGAAGACTAAAAGGTTTTTTTTCCACCTATGTATTTTATTCTGAATCAGTTTTGGTTTTCAGCTGCTGGTTCCAATTCTGCAATCAGTTCTACCCTGGCAGACCTTTTCACCTAGGCAGGGATCCTGTGAGGGCTTTTCATCTTTGCACAAGATGCAACTCCCCCAGTTAGATCAGATTGCAGGATCAGGGCCTGAGCATGAATACATCCAGTCCTCGCAGGAAATGCTTGACTCAGACGAAAAAGTGTAACTCAAGAAACAACACTCTACTTCGTATGGAAAAAAACTACTTCATCGAATATATTCGTCTTTAGCATTCTGCTGCTGCAACCAGCAGCTACAAGAAAAGGTGACAGTTGTTCCCTCTCTGGCATATGAATCCTCTGCCAGGATCATTTTGGAAAAGTAAAAGTATAACTGAATTCTGTACAGGAACAGAGGTCTGTAATTATGGCTCTTCATGCGTGACTGGCATCTTTATTGTGTATGATGCAGTTTGATCTTTATCTGTCTGATTGCAGGCACAAGAAGAACAAGGGCATGACCTTCATCCCTACCTTAGCACCCCCAGTGGTGTGGGGAGTTTCAGCCCATAGTCTGTCTTATCACAGGCAATCCAGCCACTTTCCAAGCCACAAGAATGGAAGTTTCTGTCCAAAGGCTGCAGCATACATACAGTTTACCTGTTCATGCATCACAGCCTTACGCCCTTGGAGAACTTCAGCAACACCAGCACATACAAATCAACCACACAGGCACAAGTTCAATGCAGATCTACCTTCAGCAAGTCTGCATATATCAAACCGTCCTCCCTTAATTTTTTCCTCATAACTGACGTCCTCCACTGAGCTCTGCCTTGCCTTCTAGCTAAGAATGAATTTCATATATCAAGCCATATGTTCAGAATATCCAGCTAGAGCAGCAAAGGTGGAAACCCATAAGACATGACCTAGCAAGGACTAGATCCAGCATCATGAATCCAAAACACCAGAGTACAGAGGGTGATGTGGTCAGACCACCATTGACACACAAAATCTGAGCTGAACTTAATAATCACAGAACAAAAGCAGACACAATGCTCAAGGGCACATAGAATGGTGCATACCTCCACGACCATCCAAGTTGATGTGAGCTCTGGGCCAGGGTTGTCACCACTAGGACAGTCTTATAAATATGTCTAGGGATCTAAGCAGTGACTGCAGACTCACTGGTATTTTCAAACAAGTCTAAGAGGGATAGATGTCTACCATCAAATTATCCTATGTTTTCAACTTCTAATTTGTCTTTGTGTATCTGAAAAGTTCAAAAATTTCTTTCTAGATAGATAGATAGATAGCTATCTCTCTCCTAAGGTGTCTTAATACCTTCAAAAAGCCAGCACTTATGTCTGGGGTCTATGGAACATATTACATATTCATCTGAGTGCATTCAAAATGCTTTAAGTTAAGACAAACAAGGCCAATTTTTTTTTTTCCTTAAATTGGCCTAAAAATGTCTAAAACACAGCTGGGGTTCTCAGTGTAATGCTTTGTGTAGCACTATATATTATTCACTTAGCTGCTATAACTAAGGAGTTTCTTTCTGTGTCATTTATAGACAAAATACTATCAAGTCAAGTTAGCTTCTCTTTTTTCTTGATGTCCAAAGAGGATAAAAATATAGTGCAGGTGTAATTAATCTTTTTAAAAAGCAGTTCACCTTTCTCTAAGTACTTCAACTATAGCATAAGTTAAAAAAGAGAAATAGCCTTCTCTAGTGCTACAGGATTTCTCTCTTTAATCAAAAGCATCTGATGGCTGATCATTAATAATATGTTTGTCAGTAATCATAGTCTGGTTCAAACACCATTCTTTGAACTGGAGTATCATATTTGGGTAGACTGCAAGTCCACAGTGATTTTTACACAGCGTTTTATTTTACCTTTTCCTTGTGTAAAGAGATTCAAGTTACATACAAACTGACAGGCAGATGCAATAGATCCTCCACAGAGAATGATGGCAGGCAATGGGTTTTGTAACTTTTCAAAGTGGATTGCCATATTTCAAGTGTCTAACCTGGTGATGAATCATTTACCATTAAATGCTTTGGTCTCTGTCTTCATAAATGCTTTGGGGTTTTTTAGCCTTGTCATGAAATATATAGAATGACCGGTTTTGCTTTTATTAAAATCCTTGCCAAAATTATAACAGACTTCAGCACAAGTAGGACAAAACCCAAAATAAACCTATGAAATCATGTCATGTGGCAACCTAGTCATAATGTGGAAGACGTATCATTATCACAAACATCTTCCACAGACATCAAATTCTGTAAAAATGTCTAACTGATTTTGTCTAGCAGTTGAATAGCAGCAAATAAATATTTAACAGTTTGAAGAGATGTAGGCTTTTTATGCCAGACCTACATAGGGTATCAGTCTTTGATCTTTGAAAGAAAATAATTATTCTTTGTCTGGAAAAAAAAAAAAGGCAAAAGGGGTAGGAAATTTTACAAATATTTCAGAGAGTTTGGGATTGGTTTGATTTGTCTAATGTCTCTGATACTGGCATACATAATGCAGGAAAATGATAGATTGATGGTCACCACAAATATCAAAGAATATCACCTGCTGGCCCAAACATGGTGTAACCTTACGATATCAGGTTATTCTTGTGCTTTTTATTATGGTTTACTTTAAAAGGTCAGGGTAGACTGAGAATCCTAATGAAATTCAGTCTCTCCATTTAACAAGGAATCTGGTAAGATGTCTTGAATAGGATAAGAAAACTGTATTTTGAGGACTAGAGTAATCCCAAGGGAGTCTTATCCTGGCCACAGATGAAATACAACAGACCTGATACTTTATTCATAGCCAAGCAATATTTTACCTCTTATTTCTAATTACCTTTCTATTTCTCAAATTTTCAAGAAGTAGCTCTATCCATGTACAGAGCATAGACTTTGTGAGAAACACCACAGAGGAGTAGCAAGAGTGGTAAATTCTCTTTGCACAGTGTTTTATATATAATTGTGATTATGATAAAAATTCTCTATCTAAGCTTTGGAGCACAGAAGCCTTGAGCAAAAAATGCACATCTACTAGTAGTAGTTTATTTGCCCACCTATCTCCTCTATAAGGTATATGAGGAACAGGGGAATATGATCTCATTGAAGAATTAATGGTTTCCTCATCAAGGTTCCCCTTAGTATACTAACCATAACCTCACATTTCAGAATATCAGATTCAGTCCCTCTGAACAACATGCCACACCATAAGCTCTTTGTCAACTCTTCTTTCCAGAAGCTGTCCCGATTAATTCTGTGACAAGATAATAGCCTCATATACTTTTCTTCTACCTCTGATGGAGGTGTTTCCCCTTCAAAGATTATTGGCTTTTTAGTCTATGCATGCAAACAACAGAAAAAGAAGCCAGAGTCTGAGATAAATGTCTCCCAACTTTTAAATATCACTTCTACTGGGTAAAAAAATTAATTGGGTTTTTGGTTACCAGGATGCTTGCTTTCATTCACCTGGGGCAGTGCCACTGTTGAGGCTGGAAAGGGAACTTCTTTCACAGATAAGCTTTGCAGCCTAGAATCAGTCTTTAGACACTGTTTATTTACATTTGACTCTAGTGAATGCAATTGGTCCCCCTGCTGTTGTAACTACTAAAACTGCATCCAGTTTCTTCTAAAGAAAAACAATAGTCAGCTCCCTTTTACTGGGCAGCAGACCCTTGCCTGCAGACAAAATATCCTCAGCATTAAGAAAAAAGGCAACTTTTAGAGTTACATGCAAGACTTCACTTTTCAGCGCACTCTGCAACAAAAAGCAGAACCGTCAGATAAGTATGTGAAATAAAAGGCAAAATGTTCTCACTGCATCCATCATCCCTGACAGGACACTTATGAAATCCACATCGCCTTTTTCTTCTCTGTTCTACTCTGCACCATCAGTTATTCCCTTCAAGCCACAGGTGGAAACTATTGAAGTGTTCTTGAATTATTTGTTAGCATATGATATGTGTAGTGTATTTCTAGGTGAAATGGGTTCTGAGAAGCAGCTTCTGAAGGATGAGTCAGCCTCTCACCCTCTGTAAGAGCCCCTCAGGAGGCTATTCCTCTGCCATGTCCTTACCAATGTCAATGCCAATGAAATGATTGGAGTGAGATCAAGTGATACTGTAGACTTCTCTCCTTAGCTCACACAAGTCAAAGCAGCCCCAGAAACTGATGGCAACATCAGGATTGTCTACTGAGGAATATAATTCAGGGCATTATAACCAAGTCCCTGATTCAGCTTCATGTTTTTCCCTTAACTGGCTAATATCTGGCAACAGGTGACAACCGAGCCCATAGTGTGTGAAAGAAGCAAAGGTCTTCAGAGTCAGAAGCAGGCAGCAGGTCAGTTGCCAAAATAATTTTCTGATGGGTCCATGTGGAATACTTTGGTCTAGTCAGCTGCCCTTTAAATGAGTTCAGCTGCCTTCTCCTTTGCTATTCTTTTGTATTCAGGATCCACATCTGTTCCCAGACAAGTCAGTAGGAGTAGGAAAATAATCCACATCAATGAGTTGCAGCAGCTTCACACCTCTTGGGCTCCTGTCCAGTGGAAAGAGTTAATGTTTCTATGGGTGAACAGTGAAGACTATCTGAGCAGAGTGGTCTGGGATAGTAAGCAGCTCTCCTGAGAATTCATTGTAGCAGCTTTGGCATTTAAATCTCCAGAAAAGTTTGCAAGTAAGCTGCAAACTTTGGCAAAGGAATGATGATGTCTAAAATGTAATTCCCGTTACAAGGTCTCCATTCTAGTCTGATTTTGTCACAAAAACTATCCTGTTCAGACTGCAATTCATTCAAGAGAAAAACTAATAACTTTTTCTTGATTAAATCCTTAAGAATTAAAGGAAAAAATTTCAACATTCATTCCTATACTTTATCACAGAATAAAATTTAGCAGAAATTTTTTTTTTAAATTTTTTATTTAGCAGAAATCAAATTTAACCTTGACATTAAATTTAGTCTTGACAAAATCTGAAGGAATTTTCTCAGAGTAGCAGTGAATGTGTTATTAGAATTGCAGTGAAGCTTCAAGTTTTGTGACATATCCTATTATGCCAAAAGGGTTCTTAACAGGCTTGTGAATTTAGGTGTAGTAGCTGACACTGTATTAACAGTATCTACCTTCAAAGCAGGAAACATGGTGCATATCTGTTAGTATTGGCCCTACCTTGGACCTTCATCTGTAGCTGACTGAACCAGCTGCATGGGGAAAAGCACAGCTCTATCTCTGTGACTGTGTATCTAATTCTGTCTCTCCTGGGGCTGCTTCGGACACACCAATTACTGCTAACTGTATGTGTACACCAACAACTGTTTCTTGGAAATTATGGTCATGTAACCAAACTCATTTTTCTTCAGATGGTGAAAAAATTTTTGGTGCTGCTGATCAAAAGCTGAAAATCTTACTTTTCCATAACTGCCTTTTTTACAGTTGTTTTTCTGTCTGGTTTTGTTAGGATTGTGTGTGGTTGCCAGTACATCACCTTAAAACCGTACAATTGCACATATGTGTGTAGTAATGGCCAGGGATTCTGAAACACTCTTTTCAGTGTTAGGGCAGTATACATGCAGCAAAGCAGTAAAAACTCTACCATACACTGAGTTTGCTCTCTCTTTCTCTCTGTACACTCAGGACTGGACATGGATTTTGAAAAAGGTTCATTTTTCCTGGTGCATGAAATGAGAAACTGAGAGTATTGAAGGAAAAAAGATGCAAAATTGAAAACAATAATTACACTAGCTCTTGGACATGAGAGATGATGTGTTCAGCAGCTGCATGTTCTTTAGGTTGCACCAAAACAGCTGCAAAATCATTGTGTGCTTGGGTAAGAGGGAAATTGAAAAAAGAGCAGTCTGCGTCTTATCCATAATGTATGCAGGCCACCACACACTCTACAGCAACACTGATCATCAGCAGCCAGCTAGAAGAAATCAATATTTCCTAGAAGAGCTCTGGACACATTTTTAACACAAAAATGCTGCTTTCAAGAGGTTACTTTTCAACAGTTACAGTCAGATTTCTAACAAAATGATAGGCCTGGACAATGCCAAACTGCATAAAAATGACCGACTTCTGCAACAAGCAAATTCCAAAGGATCCAGCTCTTCTGGAGAAAGAATAAAAGATATAGCTGCTCCATCAAAGTGCTTCAGCAGTCTTTCCTGCAGGCAACAAGGAACTCTGGATGAGACTGGAGAGTTTATATCACTCACACTCAACTGCCAAGCATAAGCAAAGCTGGTACTCAACTAACTTGCAAGGGTAACAGTACAGGGAAGAGTAGAAATCACAAAGGTAATGGATCTCTATAACTCCACAGAAAGAAATGCATGAATAAAAGGCAAAGGAAGTAAACTATGAACTGGAAAGAATCTGAGGGCAAATTCATACTAGACAAAGATTTGCAAATGCGCAATTCTATTATTTTACTAGAATAGACAAACCCTGGAGGATTTTTAGTCTGTCTCACAAGTAACACCCACAGATAAGAAACAGTGTATGGGGCAACATCCTGTGTATAAAAAAAAGTGTAACACTCTGGATAAAAGCACTTAATTTGTGATATTCAGACATCCACAAGAATACCTCAAACTGGAAAAACATGGGTTCTCTATATGAACTTATAAAGGACCTTGTTGAACTGTGAGGGAAAATATGGAGAATAAGTTAAGCTACAGGAGACAGTGCAAATATGCAGCAGCAATGACAGGCGTGGGCTGAACACTGGGAAGACCACTACCACCACAGACTGCCTCCTCTTCACAGACTAGTTATTCAGACTGATGGGCAATGACAGGTCACAAACAGAAAGCATGGAAGCACTGAGCAGCCCAGTATGTGAGGCAATGCAGACACCTTTTACTTGAGACCAGTTTGTGCATCTCAGCAGAGGAAGGACTCTGTTCACATTCCCTTTTTACCACACTGCAAACATACAGGCAAAAACATGGCAGAAGAAACATGCCAGAGACAGACAAATATGCAGGGCCAAAGAAGGTTGTAATGAGCTAAAGAATTCTCAGAAGTAAAGCCTGAAGGTCCTTCATGAGCAAATTCACAGAATCATAGAGTGGGCTGGATTAGAAGGCATCTTAAAGACCATCTAGGTCCAATGCCCCTGATCTGGTCAGGGACACCTTCCACTATATCAGGTTGCTCAAAGCCCCATCCAACTGGTCTTGAATGCTTGCAGGGATGGGGCATCCACAACTTCTCTGCATAGCCTGTTCCAGTTCCTCACCACCCTCACAGTGAAGAATTTCTTCCTTACATATAATCTAAATCTACCCTCTTTCAGTTTAAAGCCATTACCTCTTGTTCTATCACTACATGACCTTATAAAAAGTCCTTCTCCAGCTTTCTTGTAGACCTAGTTGCTAGAAGGTCTCCCCAGACCCCTCTCATCTCCACGCTGAACATCCTGAACTCTCTCAGCCTGTCTTCACAGCAGAGGTGTTCCAGTCACTTGCCCATCTTCACAGCCCTCCTCTGAACTCATTTCAACAGGTTCATGTCTTTCTTGGGCTGGGAGCTCCAGAGTTGAATATAGTACTCCAGGTGTGGTCTCACAAGTGCAGAGTAGAGGAGAGGAATCATCTCCTTCAACCTGCTGATCATACATCTTTTGATGCAGCCCAGGATGCGATTGGTTTTCTGGGCTGCAAGTGCAGGTTGCCAGCTCACGTTGAGCTGACAATGGGCTCTTGTCAATCAACACTCCCAAGTTCTTCTCCTCAGGGTTGTTCTTCATCCCATCATCCCCCAATCTGTATTTGGGCTTGGGACTGCCCCAACCCAAGTGCAAGATCTTGCACTTGGTCTTGTTGGACTTCATGATGTTGGCATAGGCCCATCTCTCAGGCCTGTCAAGGTCCCTCTGGATGGCATCCCTTCCCTTCAGCACATTGACCACACGACATAACTTGATGTTTTTGGAAAACTTGCTGAGGGTACACTCAATCCCACTTTCCATGTCACCAACAAAGATGTTAAACAGCAGTGGTCCCAATATCAAGCTCTGAGGAATGGCACTAATCACTTGTCTCCACTCAGACATCAAGCTGTTGACCACAGTCCTTTAAGTGTGACTGTCCAGCCAATTTCTTATCCACAAAGTAGTCCATCCATCAAATCCATGTCTCTCCAATTTAGAGACAAGGACATCATGCAGGACAATGTCAAATGTTTTGCACAAGTCCAGGTAGATGATGTCAGTTATCCTTATCCACTGAAACTGTAAACACATTGTAGAAGGTTATCAAATTTGTTAGACACAATTTACCCTTAGTGAAGCCATGTTGGCTGTCATCAATCACCTCTTTATTTTCCTTATGCCTTAGAAGAGTTTCCAGGAGGATCTTGACAGGCATAGAGATGAGACTGACAGATCTGTCATTCCCTAGTGCCTTTTTTCCCTTTCAAAATAATGAGGGTGATGTTTCCCTTTTTCCAGTCAGTAGGAACTTCACTATACTGCCACAACTTCTCAAATATGATGGATAATGGCAACTTCATTTGCCAGTTCCTTTAGGACCCACGGATACATCCCATCAGGTCCCAAGGACTTCAGGTTCCTTAGATGGTCTCGAACATAAACTTCTCCTACAGTGGCCAGTTCTTCGTTCTCCCAGTCCCTACTTTTGTCTTCTGTGACTTGGGCAGTGTGGTTGGAACATTTGTCAGTGAAGACTGAGGCAAAAATGTCATTGAGTACCTCAGCCTTCTCCATATCCCTTGTGACCAAGTATCCTGTTTCCTACCAGAGAAGGCCCACATTTTTCCTTGTCTTCTTTTTATCACTGACATATATATATAGAAGCTTTTTGTGCTACCCTTGACACCTTTGCCGGATTTAATTCTATCAGGGTTTTAGCTTTCCTAACCTGATCCCTCACTGCTTGGGCAATTTCATTGTATTCCTCGTTTCCATCCTCTGTAGGTTTCCTTTTTGTGTTTGAGTTTGTTCAGGAGCTCCTTGTTCATCCATGCCTGCCTTCTGGGTTTTTTGCCCGACTTTCTCTTTGTTTGCATGCAGCACTCCTGAGCTTGGAGGAGATCATCCCTCAATATTAACAAGCTTTCTTGGGCCTCTCTTCCCTCCAAGGCTTTATCTCCTGATACTCTACCAAGCAGGTCCCTGAGGAGACTAAAATCCACTGTCCTGAAGTCCAGAGTAACAAGCTTACTGTGTGCCCTCCTCACCGACCTAAGGATCTTGAATTCCTCCATTTCACGGTCACTGCAGACAAGTCTGCCCTTGAGTTTCACATTCCCTACCAGCCCCTCATTGTTGGTAAGAACAGCTTCCATCGCAACACACCTCCTCCTTGGCTCCTTTATCACTTGGAGAAGGAAGTTACCATGAATG